>OW026523.1:148989664-149440348 GCA_932274085.1 Protocalliphora azurea
TGCGTCAGTGAAATTTGAACTTGAGCACAAATTAACTATTCGTTTTTAATGATTAACGTCTCACTCAGTACACCATCTAGGACTTAATTTTCTAAGTGACTTTTTTTTAGTATAAAAAATCTTTTTATACATTGTCTTAAAAAAAAAAAAAAAAACTAACAACATCAAAATGGAGTTGAACCAACAACCTTCTGGTTGTTAATCCAGCGCTGTAGCCAACTGATACACTTGATTGTAATATTACTCTTCTATTATATACTTTTGAGTACTTATTTATTGAAATATAGAGAAACTGCATTAATAAGTAGTTGCCATTACCGAGAAAACAAAAAAGTTTTTGCAGGGTTAATATACATACACATTTTCTTTACTATATTTTCAAGTTATACGGATTTTGAATTAAATGGAACATATCTACCACTTTTGTGAGCAAAAAGATTTTTTTATATGACTTTCTTTTATGCTATATTCTTTGGAACGCATCTATCGCATAAAAAGAGGTTTGAGTGTATACATAACAATAACGCAGCAGAAACAAAAACCAATCGGTTAGTCAGTTTCTAATTAAAATTGTACTAAGTCATTACGTCGTGTATATAGAGTATAAGTCAGTGATTTAATGAAATTAAAAAGCTATATTGCGTACTACAAATACCAAGTAACGCGTGTAAAATTTTATTTACAGTAATCACTTTCATTCAATTTCATTAATCAACACAGAAGTATATCTCTCAGTCTTGAAATTTAAACAATAAAGAATACAATGTACAAAAACAAAAACCATAATCAAAGCTTATGTATGATTCATTTATTTTTTTATATTTAAACATTTTAAATTTAAACAATGAAAATGCAATGCTTACAGAGTTATTATGAGTCTTGATTGACTTTTGATTTGCATTCTGTTGTGTTTTAAGTGTTTTACTATAGATGAATATTTGACATATGTTAAATATTTCATGACATTTTAATTATTAGTTAAGTATCAAAAATTATTATAAAATGTATGTAACTAACTATACCTCTACATATATAGTTGTAGTCACGATTTTAGCCCACCTGACCTGAAATTTGTTTGACCTTTTTTCTGGAAAAAAGTTTTCAATTATTTGATTAATTCTATGTATTGACAATCCAAGACTCGTAATATTAAACTTACAATTTACAAATAAACATCATTAAAAAATATTCAAGGGACAGAAAGATAACCCACTATCAAATATATTACAGAAAATCAAAGATACCTTCGAAAAGATGCAATGTTAATATAAATTATAATTTATTAATGCATCTTAATTCAATTACGACCATTTTTGTGAGAACAATTTATGTAAAAATTGGTAAAAACGCTTTAAAATTCGAATATTCGACAACTAGTAAAAATCGCGAAAAATTCGATTGTGTTCGAAAATCGGCTAAAACCTCGACAATCATTTCATTATGGTCAATAATCCTTCAAGGTATCATAAATAATACAAAAACTTCAAACCCGTACACAAGAACTAAATATTTGGTTAAATTGCAAATTTCCAAAATTGAATAATTACAAAATTACTCAATTTTGTAATGTTATCGTATACGGATTGAAAAAGCTTTATAAGCAGTGTGGTTTCAAAAAAGAATGTACGATCTTGATACAACTTATCGAAGTTGGGTAAAAATACACCGAATTGTATCTAAAATATAGTTTGAAAGAAATCCATAAAATATTAATCATAATTTAAACTATTGTTTTCACTAGAATACTGATAAAAGTTTTAAATATTTTTCATACACCAAACAACAAGTGCACACTTTTATTAGATTTTTTCGCGATTTTTATTAGTTGTCGAATATTTGAATTTTAGGGCGTTTGTTCTCATTGAATTTTATACATTGGATGCAGTGTATTTAGTACATTATGATCAATATATAGAATTAATAAAATAATTAAAAACTTTTTTCTAGAAAAAGAAATTAATGTAAAAAAAAAATGCATTATAGGTGGACCAAAATCGTATATATAGCTTATTATCAAAAATTCCTAACCTGGCTGAAACTGACTTAAATCCTTAAAAGTTTTGTGGTAAAAAAAAGGGTTACCAATTACTAAATTTTTTCCATCCTTCGCACGTTTATATTTTTTGATCTAATTCGATATTCGAATTTTATATACTTTGCAATAAAATCTCTAACTTCTTTGTTGCTGTTCAGACTTTCAACAGTTACATACGGGGTTGATACTTATTGTAATAATGCGTTTTTTAGAGCTACTCTGTAGGACAAAGTGCGGCTTCCTACTCATGTTATTTACTTCATAATAATTGTCTTCTTTTTGGGGTCCAAAATATGGATATATCCGCCCATTTATTGTAAAGTCATCGACCACAATAAAGAAAAATTTCTTGATTACAGATCGGGAAAATGAAGTGAAAGTAATATATTCGTCTTTAAAATACAAAATTTTAGAACAATAAGAGTATAGGAATTTTTTAAGTATAACATTTAAATTTTCAAAATTCAAGAAAGTGCCAATGTTTGTTTAGATCTGCCAGTTACTATCTACTATTTAAAAAAGTACAGCTTATATAGGGAGTAAATATGTAGTACATAATTTGAAAAAGGCCTTATAACTTCTAAAGATACTCATCAAAATCTCAGTGTAGTTATAATTAAAAATGATTTTCTTGATAGTTTAGTAGAGTCTATAGGAAAAAGTAAATTTACTAACATTCATTAATTGCAAAAAACAAAAAAAAAAAATCATTAAGTATAAATACAGTACAAGCTCGATTTACGCCACTACATATTATTTTTCGAAACCATTACTTTTTTACATTATGGGGTTTATAAGTGCAAATTTTTCCTAAAAGCAAATATCGACAAATGCAAGTTTCTACTGTAATATTGAAACTTAGTTTTAACGATCTATAGATATATTCAAACACATTGGATTATCTCCCAAGAAAAATGTAATAATTTTTTACTTAAAATATATATATATATATATATATATATATATATATATATATATATATATATATATATATAATGAAACGTTCTAATATTCATTGGTCGCTTGTCGCAACTTTTTTGGAAATTGCAACAAGCCTTGTTTGATACCGGTTGCACAAATCGAGCTCTTACTGTATTTGTATATAATTTTCTTGTAGAATATGTAACTAGATATGGCTAAAATATATTCAAAACTTACCATTGCTCTCAGAATTAACGATCGATTTATTTAGCCTTTTTCTTATACATCGTTTTTAAACGAAATATGTATGCGGCAAAGATTTTAAATAATTACGAATATAAAAAAATATGTTAACTGCTATAATAACAACTTCTTCCTTTTTATATAACATTTCAATTACGATCCTTTCTCATTTCGATTTCTTAATCACCCACACCCAACTTTTTTCTAGTGTATGCAAATATCAGTTAGTAGTAGTGTGACTAGAATTGAGCTGGGTGGCTGTTGAGGACGTTTCAAGTTTTGCAGAATCATTAGTTGATAAAATGCTGGTATCACCATAAAATTTTGGTTGATCATGTTGTTCGGTGCCAGCACCGTTCGTGTCTTCGTCGGAATCATCGTCGCCTGATGATTCGGCGGCATTGGCGTGTGAGTCACTGTGTGTTTGATTACCGACAGCAGAGTGAATTTTCGAAGATTCCTGCTTTACAGCTTTGCTAAGGCGTTCGTAACAAGAAATGCAAACTCGCTGAGGTTTGGAGCTCTGTTGTGGTAACAAGAACTTTTTAGAGGAACATGGACCACATACCACAGCCCCGCAGTTGCGACAATGATGACGACGTACAATCATTGTGAACTGTGTTTTCTTACAGTGCATGCAAACAGTTGCCTCAGCATCTGGTACCCAAACGGCAGCATGGTTTTCAACTGGTTTCTTACCAGACTTACGAAGTAAATCTTCTACACACTTGTTGATATGGGCCATCCATTCTTGTTTTTCCGTTGCTGTTGCAGCGCATACCACAAAAGACTTTGTTGTAGTGCGTATTAACCAACCATTGCGATACTGGGCACAGTCATCGATGTTTTCTAATGACACCTCTTCCAAGGGCATTATGTGTTGTTTATTGTATTTCTTTTTTCCTATGACAATATTGCCATAAACCAAAATATCATTGAAAAGGAAAAACTGCCTGGACTTTGGTCGTTTTCGACACATTTTTGTTAAAACACCCTCTCCTACTAACACTCGTCCTGGTATCGCCAACGGCACACCCGAACTACCAAAACAATTTTCCACCATAGCTATACGCCTGGAATTGGCTTCCGAATTTACTAAACGATCAACCATTTCTTATTTTATTTTCAGTATTTACAGTAAATTAATTTGTTTTCTTTTTGTAAACTTTTTTTTATCTTTTTATTTCTGTAGGCGTTTATTAAAAAGATCAACAGTGAGCAACCAAAGCAAATAACGTCGTTTTTATTAATACATAAAAAGAAAACGATTTCACGTACTTTTTTGTCTTCTCTTTTGTGATGTCTTTCTTTTGAACGGAAGTGATTGCAAGTTTTTTTATTTTTTTACAATTATACTTTTTTTAATCAAAAATCACTAGTGCATACTCTTTGAAGAAAATTTAATTATATACATACATATGTATTAAAATTATGTACTATTTAAAGAATCTCCGTAAATTTATAAATACATTTATGATTTGTAAATCGCTTTGTGCAATACAATAAAAAGAAAATAAATTAAATCACTCAGGAAATGAGGAGAGTCTGTTGATTGTCAAATCGTTTCTGTAATGTTAAACCCAAATTACATTAACGCGTAGTCAACAGCAGTGTGTGCTGCCACGATAAGCTGTTAATTTAAAATGCATTGTTTATTAATGTATTATTACATTTCGTCAGTAGCAGTTTGCTGTGCTGTTATACTTTATTGTATTGCTTTTTTATTTATTTTTTTTGAGACCCTGTCGCCAAATAGTTAATCAGAAATCTCAAAAGATCGCCAAATTTAAATTTTATTTGAGTTTTTAAAGACAAAATAAAAAATTGATAATGTTTAAACTGTCGAACAATTTCTTGTGCTTCAAATTTTGTATAATTTATAAATGTAAATTCAGCTTCAACAAAGCCAATGATAGATAACATGATGCTACAGTGAAGAAACACTTGGAATGTAACATAGTGTAGTTTGTAGATATGGCTGAGTATATTATTTTTAAAATTTTCGATATACCCTCAAAATCGGGAGTTATATCACCAATTTAATTTTTTAAACGGTATTAGAAAGAAAAAAAACCTTACCCTTTTTAAAAAGTATATACCTAATTATATATTAATAGCAAAACTTTGTAATATATATATATATAAATAATATATATAATATAAATAATATATTTAATTCCAAATCATTCATTTTTTCAAAGTAGTAAATCTCACAAAATCCTGTTATTTTACGTGTATTTTGTTGTTGCCATTATTTTGTATCATAAATATGGCAACAAGATACACGAAGAATAACTGATTTTTATGAGTATTACAACTTCTACAATTGTAATCCTCTTTTATAAGCCTTCACTTGGCACATTATTCTCTTAATAAAACATAGTATTAGGAAAAAATATGTTTTTTAAAAAAATCACCATATTACCAAACGGAAAATTCAGCCGCCAAAAATCGCCACATCTGATACTCCTGAGTCCTGTTTCGAGACAAAGAGAATGAAAAATGGGCATAGTGAAACCATTTAACTGTACTGGTTACGCCATGGAAATGAGACTCAAATACACAATTAAAATAAAGCAAGATGGTGGTTGTAAACTGTCGCTTAAATATAATTATAACGGCAGCAACATGTTATTACGACAGTGAACAGCTGATAATATGTGCTGATACTGTTGCTGACTACGCGTTAATATAATTTGGGCTGTAGTGTTGGAAATCGTTAAAGAAAAAGGTAAACATTAAATCTGGTTAAAATAATTGAAGCGCCTTCCATGAAATAAAATCATGAACGAGTCGAAATCAAAATTTATTTCGTACAATTATTGAATAATCTACTGGCTTTTTGTGTTTCAAAAAAAAAGGCTGCTATTATCATGTTCATATTTATTCTTACCACTTTACAACACTAACCATGGAAACTTTTTAAATGTCAATCTTAAATACTCTCATAAAAACAACGTAAAAACGAATAATTATTAAACTGCAACAACAATAAAAGTCAATGAATTTCTTTTCTTCTAAAAATGGCGTTTTTCACATATACACTTCATGTACATATATATTTTATATAGAAATATTTTTATTATATTTGACTTTGTTTCTATTATATAATTTTACCATAAAATTTACAATAAAAAATATATTAAATAAATATGAAAGGAAAAAGTGCAAATTTTAAAGCAAATAAATCACTAAACAAACACAACAGAATAAAATACGAAAGCAACAAATTGAAACAAAAACTGACCCAACACTAAAAATAAAAATACAAAAAATAAATAACTATACCATGGTGTAATAATTTTTAACAAGGTGACATTTTAAGCTCAGCTGATTATTTTTGCTTCATTTTTTAGTATGACTGAAATGTCAATTTTTCTATGTATGCATATATTGGTTTGTTTAAAAACAAAAAAAAAAAAAATATATTTTCGGTGGTGAAATTTGAATTTTAAATAAAGAAAAAAATTCGTAAATGCGCTATTTGTAAAAAGGAAGTAGATAATGGTTATGTGACATATCTTATTTACTCTTGGGGAATCTTACCGCCGAATTTCCCTCCCGTCACCCGTACTTTTACAAACCCTACTACTACCATCCTTACATGAGCATTTCCCACTCGCCTCACACCAACATGGAAGTGCATAGCACAACAACGGCACTGAATTTGATAACCACTCAGATCGCTAATGGCTTTAATCAGCAAAGACCGTGTCAACATGCAATAATCGCTGCTTTGGACTTATCCAAAGCCTTTGGCACGGTTAATCACTCAATACTGATAAATAACATCTTAAACTCTACACTTTCTAACATCAAACGCTGGACTGGAATAACTAGCTCTCTGTTACACAAGCGTTTGTTGAGTTCAGAGTCTAAAAATCGAGATATAGCAAGATAAAAATGGGCGTGCCACAATGCTCTTCGAACATTTATCTAGATAGATCTGGCAACTCTGCCTCAAGATAAAAACATCGTGTTAATTTTTACTTGAAAAATTAATTGAATTTTTTAATTAAAAAGTGTAAAAAAAACTATTTAAATTTGCTTTAACTTTCTTTTATTTGGCAATGTTTGCTCAAAAAAGAAGAAAGCATTGCGGCAATAGCTCTAAATTCAACTAGTTCCAACAGGTTTCAGCTTCTGTCTGAAGATGAAGAAGAAGAAGAAGCAGTTGCTATCAAAGAAAATATTCCACCAATAATTGTGGACTCTACCCACAGTTTTTCAACTGTGATCGGATTAATTGGGGATAAGTATGCTTATAAACGGATGTCTATTGGTACAAAAATTGTATCAGACTCGTTATCGCTGTATAATGAAGCTTTGAGTGTTCTCAAAGACAAAAAATTCCAGTATTATACGCATGAATTGAGGGATGCAAAAACTTTTAAATTGGTTTTGTTTGGCCTGCCACAACTGGACACAAAGATAATTGGCGAAGAATTTGTAAGCTCGCTCAACATAAACCCGGTAAGCATTAAGGAATTAGCAACAAAAAGATCCAGTGTAGATGACGCACTCTATCTTATTGAGTTTGATCGTCAACATGTTTCAAAAAGAGAGGTTATGAAAATAAGATATTTTTGTAATATATCTGTATATTGGAGAAAACCTCTAAAGGGCAATAAAGGTCCCACACAATGCTCCAAGTGCGCTATGTACGGACATGGTGCTAAAAATTGTAACCGTATCGTAATGTGTTCAGCCTGCGCCGGAAACCATGAGTATGCAGTTTGTTCACTCAATAAAGGTAATGATGGTAGTATAATTCATAAGTGCTACAACTGCATAAAGAAGAACTTAAAAAACGTTAACCATAGAGCTGATGACCCTAAGTGCCCAAGTCGTCAAGAATATTTAGAAATCCGTCATCGAGTAACATCTAAATATAGGGCGACCAGCAGAAGAACTAACGTAACATATTTTAAAGAAGTCGAACATGATTTTCCTCAATTGCCAAGGCAAGAACCCCATAATAACTCACGTAATTCCCGCGATTTTGGTAATTTGTACTCTGAGGTAGCTAAAGGCAAGAGCTACGACAATAATAATAATGATGACATTTCCAATGAAAGACTTCTGGAAATATTTTTTGATGCTGTCGATGCTTTGCAAAGATGTCAAAATAAGTACGACAAGCTACGAGTTTTGGGTATGATGCTTAAACATGCCATATAATTCATGTTATGCATTGGAATGCCCCAGGCATAACAACTGAGTCAGCAGCTGCCCAGCTGGAATACTTTTTACGCAAAAGGAAAATCGATATTCTCCTTTTAAATGAGACTTTTTTGAAACCGTACCACAAATTTCAACTTGGTGGTTATAAAATTTATAGAGAGGATCGATCTACTCATGGCGGAGGAGTTCTAATTGCAATTAAAGGAAACATTAAGCATACGTTGTTACCAAAAATAAAAACAAGTGCTGTTGAAAGTATTTCAGTACAAGTTATAATTAATAGAAGGCCAGTTATATTCACTTCAGCGTATAATCCTGTTCATACTACCAATTTTAAAGCTGATTTGGATAAATTAACTTAGTTTTCAAAAGACTTTTATTTTCGGTGATCTGAATGCCCAACATACACATTGGAATTGTATGTCAAATAATTCGGCTGGTAATGATCTCTACTGCCACTGTCTCGCTTTGGACAAAATATCAACCCCGTTCAACCGTCCACAGTAGATATTCTTTTATCTAACTCGTGACTCCATTTTTCAAACCTTAGACATCCAAATGTTTTACAGTCGGACCATGTACCTATATCTTGCCAGGTTCAAAACATGACATATTCAGTTCCCTTGTATTATCGTGCAGACTGAGCAGCAATCAGAAACTGGGTTGAAAATGAAATTAGGTGTCAGAACATTGATCAACCCGTTACTAATTCAGGTAATCTAGATTTTTATTTTAACAAATTGATATTTATAGCTAAAGAAGCGTTCAATAAAATATCTGTCGGTCATAAAAATTCGTGGCAACGAGAAATCTCTGAAATTAGTAAAATGTTAATTAGTCAGAGAAATAAATACAATCGTAAATTTAAAAGATGTAGCGATTTTAATTATAAAAATCAATTGAAAAGCATTTTGAAGCTATTAAATAAACTTATTGATTTTCACCTTAATAAAGACCGCAATGAATCCTGGTCAAAATTTATTTCGAATTTGCCCTCGGGCTCTAAAAAGTTTTGGAAAGAAAAAAAAAAAAAAAAACACTTAAAGGAAACAAAATGCCTTTTACTGATCTTCATGTAAACGGTGAAGTTTTAAAAACTGGCAATGAAAAAGCTAATTCAATAGCAAATGTATTTGGTAATTCACACATCATTACTTTAAATAATTATTCACCTATGGACACAGCCGTCTCAAGATTCATTCATGATCTTAACGACACAATTCTTGACAGATCTAACGTAGAGCTTACCAATTTAGATGAAGTTAAATCATTTGTACTTTTATTGAAAAATAATAAAGCCCCCGGTTTAGATGGCATTAATAGCATTATCCTTAAAAAGATGCCCGATTGCTTTTTTGAAACTCTATGTGAACTTTTCAACTCTTGTTTAATAGAAGGCTATTTTCCAACTATGTTTAAGAAAGCAAAAGTTATCCCAATTCCTAAGCCAGGAAAGGATCCTAAATTACCGTCTAGCTATAGACCAATCAGCATCCTAAGCCTATTGGAAAAAGGTATTTGAAAAAATAATTAATAAGAGAATTTTAGATTTTTTCCAACCAAAATAATATTATTAACCCTCAACAGTTTGGATTCCGCAAGGAGCACTCCACAGTACATCAACTAAAAAGAGTCGTTAATTTTATTGAAACAAACAAAAGAAGTCGTAAGAGCACTGGAGTTATTTTTCTTGAGATTGAAAAAGCCTTCGATTCAATATGGCATGAAGGCTTGGTTTTTTAACTAAATTCCTTGAATTATCCAACGTACTTGCAAAAGATAATAAAGATTTTTTTAGATCAGCACTCATTTGCTGTATCTATAGATAACACGCTATCTAGTGATAGACAAATCCCTGCGGGTCTGCCGCAAGGATCGGTATTATCACCTACTCTTTATTCAATATATATTTCCGATTTTACTATTCGCAAGAATCAAGAAGTAGCTTTTTACGCTGACGACAGTGCTTTTATTTGCTGCGGTAAAGTGTCAAACGCAATAATCAAAAAAATGGAAGATAGTTTAAATCTACCAATAAATACTTTGATAAATGGAAGATAAAAGTTAATGTTACTAAAACACAAGCTATTATATTTCCATATAATATATCACAGAAACGTATTCCTACAAAACGTTTATATTCTAGGAGAGTTTTTATTCGTCTGCAGGATAGTATCAAATATCTAGGCATATCTTAGATAAAAAACTATCATTTAAACAACACATACAGTATATTTGTGATAAAGCAATCAAATGCGGCCGTGCACTTTACCCCTTAATTAACAGAAGATCTAAACTTAATTTAAGAAACAAAATCCTTATTTACAAAATGTGTATTCGACCAATTATGACCTACGGATGCCAAGTCTGGTTTAATAAAGCTGCTAAAACTTACACAAGAAAATTACAGATAATACAAAATAAAAATCTGAAAATAATTCATAACCTACACCCCAGATATTCTACTGATCTACTGCATAGAAATTTTAAGCATAAAATGTTTAATTCATTTGCAAGGGAACTGACTCTGTCATTTAATGAAAAATGCAGAACGTCTACATACGGAATAATAAGAAATTTGCTAAACAATCACTAAGACTCTTTTTTTTTACTTAAAGAGTTATAATTGATGGTTGTATTTAAAATTTCTTATAACAAGTGCCAAAGTGTCTCCTCCTCCACTTCAGGTTTTCTGCAGAAACGTTATCTCAGGTTATTAACTTCCAAATCGACGGTATCCCTTTTCACCTCTTGGACCAAGGAATTAAGAATGACTCTCGACATCTCAGTCGAAGTAAGAATTATGCTTACGGCGCAAAACCCAAAGATCCTTGGGGTACTCTTCGACAGCTTCGCTCATATTTCCTCACACGTCACCTACATCAAGCAAAAAGTGAGAAACAGAAATAAGGTCCTAAAAGCATTGCTAGCACCTTTTGGGCAAACGAATAATGAGACACTTGTAGCGACCCTCCTTAATTATGCAGCCCCAGTATGGACCTCATTCCTCAGCGATGGCGAGGTTTACAAACGGCCCACTTATATGAAGAAACCAGGATGCTGTGAGTCAGGCAACATGTGTTGCTGACCAGACAGCCCCTGATGGCATGTCACCAGCCAAGTCACCCCAAACATCAAATTTTGATGTAGGATCCACTTCACGACACATCCGAACGGAATTCCGTCGCTATCGCGAGGACACCCCACTCGACCTCGACCAATTGTCCTTGGCGAATGCACGGAAAGAATTGCATCAACAGGCGGTCTCAGAAGCCAATAATGGCCATAAATGCAACAGAGTCCTAAATGAAGGTCCACCTGCTATTTCGGATGTTGAGAGGCAACTTCCCAGGCAAACAAGATCACTACTCACTATTCTTAACTGCTACCGCGAACGCATTGTTCCCGGCACTTTAAACCGCTGCCCTGCCTGCCTCCAAAGTCCTCATGACACAGTGAATTTATTTAACTATGCCAATATGCCAACCGATCTTTGACCTGAGGTGGCTAATTTTTCTTCAACCCAATGGAATATCATGATTAAAATTTAAATCTATATATCTTTCGATCACAGCAGAGCTGTTACAATAACAATTTGTACATGTTTTTCTTTCCTCTGTTGTCGTTTCAGTCCTATTTAAGGCGCAAAAAATGTCTGCTATTATTGTTTTATTTGTTGCCCTTATATCCTTATGAAGAAAAATATATAGAAACAAATAGGTTAAGGGATGTACGAGACAAAGGGACAATGGACAAAGGAGACTGCGTTAGAGAAGTGGAAGGGACGGACGCTAACATAAGAGCTAGGGATAGGGTCGAGGTAGGGGAAAACAAGGACGACGTCGGGAAAGGGGGGAAAAATGAGGATGAGGACGATGACATAGACTTGTTAAAGACTGCATATGAACATCCTCATACAACACGGACAACTAATGACCCAACTGACGGAGGAGGACAGCCTGCTGGACTCGGGGGAGGACCCTGTAGGATCTGGTGCGACGGAGGGACTGGAGGACCTGTCTCTTGGATCCGATGAAGAACATGAGACAACAGTTGTCTCTGCTCTTGATCGGGGCAAGGAAAGCGGAACTGCAGTCACTGCGTCAACACTGGGTATGAAGCAGGTGAGCTCGACGGGGGCATCAGGCATGTCAAGACGTATGGCCAAACCTATTGTTCGGCAGGAAGCGGTAGCATATCCAATGGATGAGCAGGCCGCAACCGACAGTCGAACGAGATTTTAAAAAGCGAAGAACGGTGTTAGGGCCTCTATAGCTGCACTAAATAAGTTGGCTAAGAAGGACCCATCGCTGTTAGACGGGCGGGATAGGCATGTTCGCAGGAAATACCGAAAGAGCATCTACAGGTTTGAACAGACCTATGGCTCTATCGGTGACATCCTGGGATTGTCTTATCCCGATGGTTTTAAAGTGGAGGTAGAGGAAGGTTCGGAAATTGCTCGCAAGGGTAAAGAGTCTGTGTCTACCAGCACTTTAGAACCATAAGTCGGCGCTGGTAAACATGGTGGGGCTCACAAGCCATCCAGCAGTCATGTAGGTTCTCTCAAGGGAAGTGACAGGTCAGCAAGGATTGGTAGTGGGAAAAAACACATTGAGAAGAGAGTAGAGAAGGTAAACCATGCTCTTGCGAGCCCCGCTAAGGAATCTCAAATGAGGTCAATTAGGGGAGCTCTGCCTGGAGATGAGATACACTCTACCTCCAAGAAAGCAGGTCATGTACCGCATGACTCTTTTAAGGGTCCTCCTAAGGGGACCATAAAAAGAGTGAGGTCGGGGGATGACCGGCAGATTCCATCTGCGAAGAAGGTTGGTAAGGCACCAAGTGGCCCGCTCAAAAACTCTCATAAGGGAGTAGTGAAGCGGGTAGTATCTGGTGACGTACAACCTTCATCGTTCAAAAAGGGGAAGGATTCGTCCAAGTCGGACATTCTTCAAGCAGCAGTCATTGACCGTGCTGATCCAGATGGGAGAATCAGTACGGAAATGTGGCGGCTGATTGAGGACAAACTTATGGACGAAATCTTCCAGGCAAGGCACAGGCCGGGTGAAATAGCCTTCATGGGTGCAGACTGGACAAGGGGCGTCAAGACTTTTGGTTGCGGTAACAAAGGAACTTTTGAATTCCTGAAAGCCGCGATTGGCAGATGTGGCAATCTCTGTCTAGATGCACACTTGGAGGTTATACCAGCGTCGGAATTGCCTCTGCGGCCAATAGTCACGGTATGGATTCCACCACCCATTAAGCCGGTGGAAGTCATACTGGGAATATTGGAAGGACAGAATAGGGGGATCAATACAAGTTAATGGAAACTTGTCTCTTCATTGACTTGTAAAGAGAACCAAGGAAAAGATTTCCGATTCGCAGTGGATCGGGAATCTATTAAGAAATTTGACTCATTGGGGGGGTGTTGTTACGTTCGTGCTTGGCTACATCAAATTTCGTTACACGAAAAATGACAAAGCCAAAGAGGTTGCGGATGGTGCAGATAAATCTGCACCATTGTGAAGCGGCCTCGACCGAATTAATAACCTACCTCAGTGAGACCAATGTGGACGTGGCTCTAATACAGGATCCTAGGCTAAATAATAACCAGGTCTGTGGTTTAAGGGCCAAAGGATACAAATTGTTCAAGCCGTCCACTGAGGATAAGGTGAGGACTTGTATTCTGATGAAGAATGATATTCAGGTAATTCTTAACTCTTTCAGTTATGGTGATCTAACGGTCGTTCAAAGAGAGGCATTGGGAGGCGGTAAACTGGCCTTGGCCTCGGTGTACATGCCCTATGAGGAGCTGGAACCACCAGATGACAGGGTGTGGGTCTTAGCCGAGTACGCAAGACGGAATGGAGTACGTCTATTGTTCGGTTGCGATGCTAATGCACACCACAGTCAATGGGGTAGCAGGGATACCAATAGGAGAGGTGAGTCAACATTTGATTTTATTATTGCGAATGATCTTTTAATCTGTAATAGGGGTAATACTCCTACGTTCAGGACGAAGGACAGA
Organism: Protocalliphora azurea; assembly: GCA_932274085.1. Lineage (NCBI taxonomy): Eukaryota > Metazoa > Arthropoda > Insecta > Diptera > Calliphoridae > Protocalliphora > Protocalliphora azurea. Next base: position 149,004,076 of record OW026523.1, read on the forward strand.
AATTCGGTAATAGACATCACATTGACTAACTCTAGGGACCTAGTTGAGGACTGGAGGGTGGCCATGGGGTGCACTTTCTCTGACCATGGTAGGATAACCTTTAGTCTGAACTTCCTAGGTTCCGAGGGGAAACCTTTTAGGAATCCTAAGAGGACTGATTGGGACGCCTTCGGGCGGGATCTGGGGTCAAGATTGACGAAGTGGTAGAGAAGGTAACGGGGTCTATTAACAGAAGCTATGAGCTTAACTGCCCGGTGAGCTATCCGGGTAAGAGAAAACAGCCGGTCTGGTGGTCGGAGGAGTTGAAGGCTCAACGGACCACAGTTGGCAGGCTGTACAACAAAGCCCATAGGTCTGGTAGGGACGAAGACTGGGGCACCTATAGAGTGTGTTTCAATAAGTACAAAAAGGACATTAGAAGAGCTAAAAGAGCCTCGTGGATTAAGTTTAGCGAGGCCATTGACTCGGTCAATGAACTTTCTAGATTCAGAAAGATACTGTCAAAGGACCCTAGTGTTCCTGGGAGTATCCAGAGATCAGATGGCTCATGGACGGAGTCTAGTTCTGAGTCACTTAATGTGCTTTTGGAAACCCACTTTCCGGGTTGCAGGGATCCATTGGTGGAGGAATCGGGTGAGAAAGAGCACTTCTTCACGGAGTCCACCAGTGGGATAATTGGAACAGTGGTAAGTGACCTAATAACGGTGGAGAAGGTCACATGGGCGGTGAATTCATTCGAGCCTTATAAGTCATCAGGCCCGGATGGTATTTTTCCGGCCATGTTGCAGAACGCACCGTTGGTGGTTCGTCTACTACTAGTAGAGATTTTTAAGGGGTGTCTGATACATAGACATATTCCAAGGGGGTGGAGAGAGGTAAGGGTCATATTCATACCGAAGGGTGGAAGGACCTGTCACTCGAAACCCAAGGATTATAGACCTATCAGCCTATCGTCTTTCCTTTTGAAGACTTTAGAGAGACTGATAGATCTATATTTGAGATCGTCTGGTAGCTCCAGCATCATGAGTAGTGCTCAACATGCTTACCTTAAGGGTAAATCTGTGGAGAGTGCGCTGAGTGATGTGGTGGGTTATATAGAACAGGGACTTCGGTATAAGGAATACACCATGGTCGCGTTCTTGGATATCGAGGGAGCGTTCAACAATATTGAGATTGACGCTATCAAGCAGGCGCTGGTGGATCTTAGGGTACATGTCTTCTTGATCGATTGGATAATCCTCATGCTAAGCAGCAGGATTGTCAATTCAAGCTTGGGTGGAGTATGCTTAAGAAAACTAGTGACTAGGGGGACTCCGCAATGGGGAGTACTCTCACCCCTGCTGTGGCTAATAGCTGTCGATGTGATTTTGCGCCAATTCGACAGCAGAGGGCGGAAGATCGTGGCTTATGCTGACGATGTGGTCATACTGGTAAAGAGAAAATTTCTTCCCACAATCAGTGAGATCATGCAGTCTGCGCTGGGTGAGCTGTCCTCGTGAGCCGCTGAAAAGGGGTTGGGAGTGAACCCGGAAAAGGCAGAGTTGGTTCTGTTTACTAGGTGGTACTATGTGAAACTGAACTGAGGCTTTCAGACTCAGAGGATCATGATAGGGGCCATAACGGGTCACTGTTTGATAGGAAAGATGAGGTCTAGATTGGACGCTAACAGTTCCGATTTTTGTAGAATGTGTGAGGACGTCGACGAGACCGAGTCTATTGAGCACATTGTGTGCCATTGTCCAAAATTGCAGCATCGTAGGATGAAATGGCTGGGTAGCCGGTTCCTTGACGGGCTGAGTGACGTTCGGGACACAGATCTTGTTGACGACATAGGCTTCGTCATGGGAATCGGCTGCTTGAGGGGGAATCAGGGGTATAACCCTAGGGGGATTGGTAACATTGCTGGTCCCCCTATATGATTCGTCACATTTCTATTCCTTTTTATATTTTACTCTACTTCTTCTGTACTCTCTGTATTTTGTATTTTCTGTTTTCTATACTCTTTATTTCGCAGCTATTCTATTGAAGGGACTCACAATGGACCGGGATCGGTCTCTGGGTGGAGATGGGGTACTATCTGGTATCACATCTACCTTCTCTATCTATATATCTATCTATCTAACTATAGGATTGATGGTCAAACAAAAACAAAGAACACTTTTGCTCTTCTTTGCTCTAAGTCTTCATGAAGAAATTTATATTTCTTAACATAAGAATAACGGGAAAACAATTTTACTTCCCACTTTATGTTATGGGGTGAAGAAAACGTACATGAGAAATTTAGATGTTAAATTTCCTTTTTATTTGAAAATTTTGACTTTTTTTCATTTTTATTCTTTATTTTTCTTTTTAAAGCAAAATTAATTCATTTTGCACCTTTTTCTGTTGAAAAGAGCAAACTTTAAAAAGAGAACAATAAATTTGACAGCTTATGTTAAACATTATTGTTCAACTTTGTGTTTAAAAATTTAAACCACTTAATAAAAAACGCAAATCTCAATGTCTACAGTTTGCCAAAAATACAATGACATGGTCCGACAAATGGTTTAAAGTATTTTCCGCTGAAAATAGTTTATTATTGATGGTCCCGACGGGTATAACTATTACTTCCGTGACATAAATAAGGAGGAATTAATTTTCAGCCACAGACACAGCCGAGAGGGCGGAATAATGTATTATGGTACCATATAATTGGTTTTTGTATCCAACAAAATGACTGCAACGACTTACAAAAACATTCTGAAGGATTTAATGATTTCTTTGGACCCATACCATAAACGTACCAACACGACAACGCTCCGATTCATACCGCCAGAGCAGTAAAACAAAGGATTAATCAACAAGGTGTTCAACTTTTGGATTAGCCCCCATATTCACCAGACCTGAATCCAATGGAATGTGTCTGGGGTTGGCTTGCAAGAAAAATTTATAAAGGAGGGAAACCATTTGAGACGATAGAATCCTTAAAGGATATATATATATATATATATATATATATATATATATATATATATATATATATAAAGGATATATATATATATATATAAAGGATATATATATATATATATATATATATATATAAAGGATATATATATATATATATATATATATATATATATATATATATAAAGGATATATATATATATACAGTTCAGTCATTTAAAACAAACGATCCATTCAGTCAGACCACTCGGACTAAAAATGAACAACCGAACGATCTTAATCACTCAATTGAACTGAAGTAGAATCTAAACACTTTGTCGCAAACCAAATGTATTGATTTGTGTGTAATTTTAACGGGAACATACCCTATGCAAGTAAGGAAACTGTATGTAGATTTCAAAGTACTTTCGAATACTAAAGTGCTAATTATGTATAGCTTTCTTAGTATTCGTATTCATTTCTGTACTTTTTTTGACTTTTTTCTTTAAAATTTTAAGTATAATCATTATTTTTATGTCCTTGTTTCATAGTGAATATGTTCGCTCATTATAAGGATCGTGTTAGTTATATAATTAGTAAACGAATAAAATATATAGCACACACATATTTACAACAAATGTTAGTTAAAGTCTGCATGCACTATGAAATGTTGCAAAATGTTAATGTGCTTACAATTTCTACCTGTTTTTGTTTTTCTTCCAAAGCTTTCTGTTTGGCTTCATCATAATGTTTTCTTTCTTGAAGACGTTTCTCTGTATGTAATTTAAATGGGCACTGTTGCACTACCATTGGCTTTTTTTCAGGAATGAACGGTTTCTCTTTTAAAACTGTGGGAAGACGTGGCTCAAATTTTGGTGGTTGATTTTTTTGTTTCCATTCCTCCAGCTATAAAACGTAGTGATTAGAATCAAAAAAATTTACACCATTATGGAATAATTTACCTTTTTTCTACGTTTCTCTTCAGCTTCACGAGAGTTTTTCAGCACTTGGGGAGTTACGGGCACAGTCACAGCATGCACAGGTTTACGTTTCTGTAATTGCTCATGATGTTGTTCGAACTTTGGTACTGGCCTAGAATGAAATTCTCTCAATTTCCGTTCTTCTTGTTCTCTGCGCCGCTCTGCTTCTTCACGCTTTCGTAGGTAAATATCTTTAACCAAATAAGCGTTTGGTGGTGGTGGCATAGCTTTTGGAACCGCACCTTTGGCAGCAACCGATTGGGAGCATACCGTTTTTTTGGTCGACCATTCACACGCTAAATTGACAGACAATTTTAGATATGGCTTCTGTCCGACTTGCGGTTCAATTTTCACATCAACCGGTGATGCTGCATATTCTTCATTTCTAATTTTTTGATGTGATAAACGAATATCTGAAGTTTTTGCTTCTGATTTACAATCTACCGGCAATTTACCATTGGTCTCAATATTCTCCTTATCATCAAGAAATTGCCTATTTTCTTCAGAATCGTTTAACTCAGTTTTCACTAAAATAAGTATAATAAAATATGTATAAATTTAAAAGCATCAGCAATAATACATCAATTATATTTTACCCATTTTATCTTGCAAAAACTCCATTTCATCTAACCGTTCGTGTTCGTAGTGCTTTTTGGCTTTATTAATTAGAAAATACAAATGAATTAACGGTATTTTAAACAATTTTCCATTTTATTCTTTGCAATTGCCAATTCTTTTCCTATGCAGGTACTTACAAAAAAAATTTTGAGAATCGTCCAGTTGATTATTGCCTACATTAATGTCATCCCAGTCAAATTTATGTTGATCTTGGAGCAATTTCACATCCAAAAAAGCCATAATTAAACTACTCAAGTTTTAAGATTTCGTTTATCAAATTTAACAAACAATAATCAAGAAAAAAAAATATATTTCAGAATGATGCGCGGTAGTTTTGAAAAATTCAGTTGAAAACAACAGAAAGCCTTAAAACAGAAGAAGAGAGAAAGAAGAAAGACTTTATATGAAGTAGAAGTGAGAAAGATATAAAGTCATAATTAAATGTCAAATTTTGTGGATTTTGTGGAAATTTTTAATAGAGTTACCAAATTTTTCTTTCCTAATTTTAAAAATTCTGTTTAAAACAACATAGAGCAATGAAAACACTTGAGATATATGAAATGAAAAATAACTTTATAATGATTAGAAGTAAGATAGAATGTAGCCATAATCAGTGTTGCAACGGCTGATAACCAAATTATAAAAGAAGTAACTAATTTTAAAATTTTGAATTTATTTATGCAAAAGTTTATATAATTTTTACATATTAATGTTTAAAATATTTTATAATATCGGTAATAAGGTAAAATGTGTCGAAAATCCTAAGAAAATATTTAAAAACTAATTCTTTAGAATGACCATTTTATACATACAAATGTTAAATATTTATAGTTCAATAATACAAATTTAATTAATCATATTACAAAACGTTAAAAAATCTTCATGTTAAGTTGAAAATTTCAAAAATTTTCAATACAAATTATCACAATATGTACAATACTGTAGTGATATAAGAAGTTATAAGTCACCGAATGTAATTTCTAAAGCCTTTCAGGAATTTTTTGTTAGGAAATTTTTAATTTTAAAAAATATGGAAATAAAATGTTTGTGTATTAACAATGATTCTCTCTAAAACTCGCAATGGTTTTAATATATTTTGTAATATATTATTAATTAGTTGGTTAATATTACCTAAAATTTAAATTTACCAATTACTATATTAATCTATTTATGTTATTAAAAAAATCATTTTAAAGCATTAAATAGCGGAATAAAATTATACTATATGATCATTTGACAAAAATATTCTTAAAATATACGATTTTACGAGTTAAATATTTAATGAAATATTTTAAAGATTAAAAATATGCGTTATTGGAAACTTTAACGAATTTGATGCGGAAACTTTTTCAACGATCGTGAAAATGTAATATCTCATTTCTTAATATATTTCAATAGACTACATCCCATGTAAATTTTTATATTAGCAAAAATGGCAAAAACTTATACCCCTAACGTACATGTACAGCTGTTGCAAACAAAAATTATTTTCTGAAGGGACTTTGTTAATTATGTAGGTACATTTGGTTATAATATTTCTATTTTTATAAGCTTTGGCTTCTATAGGCAATATAATCTACATCTAACGATCTTAGTACAATTTGGCAATGTCATTTAAGATATGAATGTAGAAATTTGTCACATATAAAAGAAAATATATTTTCAATAGATATCTTTATTGTACCAAACCACAATCATATTAAAAAATTTGCATTCCGAAATTACCCTAATTGTTTCTAATTAGGCGGAAAAAAACTAAACTTTGTGGAGTGTAATTAAATAAAGGAAAACGTACTTTCTATGCAGCAACAAGCTTCATTAGTATGTCTTTAAAATTGTGGTTTCTTAATCGTGTCAGTTAAATTTGGAAAAAGATGTCATGAATTTTATGACGGCTTTTTAGCACAAAATCGTACTGATGTTCATTTTGTTATTGGCAAAGACTTATAAACGAGATTTATAGAGTAATCTTAAAACTACTTTAAAACTTGTTTATAAAAATAATATTTTTGTTTAACAAAAATATAACCAAAATAGAAAAAATTCACCATGTCTACATTGGAAAATAAAATTTTGGTTATAAATAAGGAAAACGGCAACACTGGTCATAATTAAATGTCAAATTTTGTGGATTTTGAGGAAATTACCACAGGTCTACAACTGAGATGAACGCCGATGTAATATGTGAGATAACGCAGGCAGATGAGAGTAACATTTTTATTTATATTGTGTGAAATCTTAAACAAGGGGTACGCGTATTCTAATAAATCTTTTAAGATATTATTTCAAATCAGTCAGAGTAAACATATGCTTTTTATGTAGCACAATTTTTATAAAAATATATTTTTAAATGTAAAATAACCATTGAAACAAAACAATTATACAAAAAAAACTTTATTTTTTAATTAATTGCCTTTTTTCTTATTCGCACAACAACAAAACATTGCACGAGTCTTTCTTATTCGCACCAGAGATGCAAGCAGATTAAAAATAAATAACAAAATTTTATGTTTATTATATTTTATTAAAATATTAAATAAAGGTAAAAAATTAAATAACTAAAATTAAATATTATAAACTTAAAATCTTGGAAAATATTTAAAGAAAGTCTTTAAAACTTTAAAATTAAAACTATCATATTTTAATAATTTAAACGAAATAGTATATTTTCAAATTTATTTAGATAGAAAAATTCTATTGTTAACTATGTAGCAGTTAAAATTATTGTTTTTTTAGATTTTTGCTTTAATTTTAACATTTTTGATTTCAAAAACGAAATTTTAGAACCTTTTTGGTTTTGAAGGACGTGCTTATCTAAGTGGTTATTGTCGTGGACAGATAATTGCTTTTAACAGTAAAAGGACTCAGGCGACCTCTCTTAGCTAAAATACATGCTCCTTCCACAGAAAATAATTATTAAAGAACACTTTAAAAAAATCCACTTGATTTAAACACTTGCACAGAAATCCTTTAAAACAAAAACTGTAGTTCAATGTATAAAAAATAACACTGTGGAACATTTTTGGGATTATTGTCTGGGGGGTGAGAAATTCCAAGTCAGGGTGATGGTACTAGGTCAGTATAGTAAAACCCTCAAAGGGTTTGGCGTTCGTATATGTCAGTTTTTTTTATGACATTTTAAATTGTTTACTTATCTTGATGTTTTTTCGCTTAGTTGTAACATTTTGGCAAAAACGTAGTTTAACATAACTCGAGAACCACTTGCCCGATTTTGATGAAACAAATTTAGAAAAATTAAGAATTACAATTTCTCTAATCTGTTTCTATACCGTTTTCCTATATGTGCAACACTTTCGAAGTTAAAAATGAATGTATGAAGGGAAAAAAGTATTTTTTGCCTAAAAATTTAAATATTTTTTTTTTTAAATTCATAAAAAATCCAAAATGGAAAAAAGTGCCAAAACTAATTACTTTCGCGTAAAGTCACATAACTCATAGATCATGAAAATCGATGCACGCGTTTCTCATTTATTCACAATTAGGTAAATGTAAAAAATTTGCTCTAGATATGCACAACATTATTTGGAGAAAACATTGACACTCACAAGCCGAACTCTCTCATATTTTTCTTCTCTTTCTCACACTGGTTCTGTGATTTTTGTCATTCAACAAGTGCCGACGAACGCGAACAGTAAAAGTGATTTTTCTCCAGTTTTTTAAAAGTGAACAAAAGAGAACAGAATATGGAACTGTGCAAGCCAGATATAAATAGCTTTTGCTACTGCTGTGGTCAATATGTCTCAACACATAAAAAAAGGGGAAATTTCAGTACTGATTTTGTTCAAACATACGAGATGTACTTCAACCGAAATGTTATAGTGAACGAAAATTGGGTACCAAATATAGTGTGTAAAAGCTGCTACAACCGTCTAATGGATTGGAAAAATAGAAGACGTGAAAGTATGCCATTCGGTATCCCAATGACTTGGATTAATCCTGGCGAAGGTCACAATCCATTGAATTGCTATGCATGTGCGAATAAAGGAGCCGCAAAAAGGATAAGAAAATCGTATAATCACGTTGGTGTTGCAAGTGCCGCAACACCATTGCCTCATTCGGACTACATTCCTGTGCCAAAAGCTTCTAGCCCAGATATTTTCTCTTCTACGACTGCTCCGACATATCATGCACGTGATGATCCCCCATATGAGCCATCAGTATCCAATGAGCCAATTTTAATAAATCAAAATAAGCTTGATTCAATTGTTGCCAAGTTGGAATTAACACAGCATAAATCGGAAGAGCTGGCTTCCATTTTGAAATCAAACAATTTGTTGGCACCCGGTGTGAAAGTCACAGCTTATCGAAGTCGTCAGGCAACACTCCAAAGTTTATTCCTTGTGAATGATGAAAAAACTTCTGCATATTGCCCGGATGTAGGAAAATTGATGGACGCAATGGAAATAAAATATGAAGCAGATGACTGGAGATTATTTATTGACAGTTCAAAACTCAGCTTGAAGGCGGTTTTACTGCATAAGACCAATAAAAAACCTTCAGTTCCAATCGCCTATAGTACAGAAACGAAAGAAACATATGATGCACTGGAAAATATTTTAAAAATGGTTAACTACGCCAAACATATGTGTCGCATATGCTGCGATTTAAAAGTTGTAGCAATGCTTTGCGGTCTTCAAAGCGGCTATATAAAATATATGTGCGATTGGGACACACGATTTTCCGGTGACCAATATGCATGCCACGGATGGAAACTCAGAGAGCACAGCAGGTTACAAACGGCCAATATTATTCGTGAGCCTCTAGTGCCGAAGGAGAAGATATTACTGCCTCCACTGCATATTAAACTTGGAATTGTTAAGAATTTTATCAAAACTGTCGCCAAAAGAGATGAAGTTTTCTTGTGTTTGAAACTAATTTACCCGAGACTCAGCGAAAGTAAAATTAAAGAAGGTAAGTTATAATAATATCACATTCATTTCCCATGATTTTCCATCTTAACAAATTAATTTTTTCCAATCAGGCGTACTAAATGGTCCAGATATACGAAAGCTGATTAAAAGTGACGCATTAAACAATATTTTGATTGACGCTGAATTGAATGCATGGCAGGCAATCAAAGAAGTAATAGAAGGCTTGTTGGGAAAGCATCGTTCTAGCAACTACGATGTTTCTGTCGCAAGGATGTTAAGAGCATTCTCAGAAATTGGTGTTCACATGTCCTTGAAAATCCATTATTTACATCATCATCTGGACTACTTCAGCAAACAATTGGCTACCGAATCTGATGAACAAGGTGAACGCTATCATCAAGTTGCTATGCCATTTGAAATGAGGTAATACTGATTTTTTATTTTTTCAAACTCATTTTAATAAAACAAAAACTTACAGATATATAGGCAAAAGTCGCCGAGTGCAATAATTGCGGAAATTTGATGGTGGAGTAAGCTTGTGTGGCAAGACAAGGATGATCTTGATGATAAAGAATTTTCAGGAGATGCAGAAGGGCCAACAGTGGAGTCACACATTGACATTATGTGTGGTTCAGAAACTGATGATAGCGATGAATGCGATGCCACTAGTCCCGAACAACCATCGAAAAAGTCTAGGCAATATTTATTAAAATAAATAAAAATAAATAAATAAAATAAAAATAAAAAATTATAAAAATGTTTACTTAATTTTTTTAGTAGTTTATGGCCAGAAGTCTGGAGTTATTGGGGAAAATTTATAAAAAAGGCGATAAATGACACTTTTTTGAATAAAAACAAATATCAATATTCTTGTCAAAATGGGATACCTTCACTTAATTGTAAATAAAAGCAGAACGCGTTAATCAATTTTTATGATCTATGTCGCATTTTTTTATAGGTTATGTGACTTTACATGAAATTAATAACACTTGATCCTTTTTTCCGTTTTGGATTTTTTATGAATTTAAAAATAAAATTTTAATTTTTAGGCAAAAAAAAACTGTTGATTATAAAGAAAAACGTTATATGAACGGATTAAAGAAATTGTAATTCTAAATTTTTTTGAGTTTGTTTTAGCAAAATCGGACAAGTGGTTCTCGAGTTATGTTAAACTACGTTTTTGCCAAAATGTTACAACTAAGCGAAAAAACATCAAGATAAGGAAAAAATTTAAAATGTCATAAAAAAAACTGACACAAACGAACGCCAAACCTCAAGGGTTTTACTATACTGACCTAGTACCATCACCCTGACTTGGAATTTCTCACCCCTGGCATAAAATATTTAGCCATTAGGTAGGGTCTACACGAGAGATTTTTCTATCATAACAAGTAACAAAACGTCGGCAGAGCTACTGCAATTTTTTGTTTATATCAGCATATATGGGAACACGTAAATAAAATTTTATTATAAGAAATCACTTTTCGCTGTTTGTCGTGAAGGTAGGTTGCCAAAATTACTAAATTGTTTTTTTTATCGAGTTTTTTTGTTATTTGTTTATTAATTTTTCATAAAAAAACGAATGCGAAGCGAACTGTACGTCAATTAATTGCTTTGAAGCAATTAAATTAATTAATTGAAATTTCTGATGAGGAATTGGGGAACGAGTGGAGAATGTGAGTTTTCTGGCCAAAAGGGATTTCCATACTTTATAATCTCATCTCATATTTTGTGGGAAGAGAAGGAATGTCGGAACTTCTGCCGTTTAAATGTTCAAGATTTTGAACAGTTAATGAATTTGGTAAGTAATATATATATTTTTTTTTTGCTAATATACAAATGTATATATATGTATACATTAATCCAAATGATGTCAGACAAATTTATCAAATTATTTGTAGATCCACTTAAAGATTGAAAAACAGGATACAGTAATGAGGTCTTCCATTAGCTCACGCATCCATTTGCAATTACATTACGTTTTTTAGCCACCGGAGATACATTTAGATCGCTAGAATACTTGACCCACATTTCAAGAAAAACGTTGAGTAAATTCATTGCCGAAGTCTTGAATGCCATTATGGAAACACTACATTTTTAGATTTCTTTTTTTAGAATTTTGTAGTTTCCTTCAGATGAAAATGAATGGCTTTCAGTGGTTGAGGGGTTTGAACGTTTGTGTCAATTTCCATACACGTTGAGCATTGTATATAGACGTCGACGGAAATAGCAGAGCTTCTGACACAGTAATTTTTTAAAATTCAAACCTATATAGAGTGATGAAGGAAGGAAGATTAAAAATGCCATCTGACAGTCCCCTCAAAGGACAAATAACTAAGACTCCATATTTTTTGTAAGCGATGACATCTTTCTTTTTAGATCGTCACGTTATGAAGACTTACAACCGTAACTGCAATTTATCAACTTTTGAAGAAGTTTTCAATTACAGATTAAGCCGAGCAAGGGTACCTATTAAGGTCTAACTTGATACCTGCGATATATTGGTAAAAAAATGTTGTATTCTGCGCAACTACTTATATAAAAATTTACAATTTCATCACATTGAACCATCAGTACCAGATCTTCCACCAACTATGTCATCTCTTCCACCTCAAAGCCATGACACGGTTAGGTGAGGGACAATATGAGAAAATATCTCGTGACGGATGGGGATGTATCATTCCAATGGCACAAAGTAAAAAAACAAGTGGCAAATCTCGTAACCGTAAACAAAACTTAATTGACAATCTGCTCCTGTAAGACACAATCGACTCTTTTCAGGGCCACTAGTTGGTTTTTGAAAAATTAAATTTCAAAAACCAAATCGTTTACATACCTTGTTTTCTCCCCATGTGGTTTTCGTTGATGTAGTTAGTTTTTCATATTTCGGTGTTTTAATAATATTTGATTTAATTCTGTTGTTAAAAACTTTTTCAACAACATTTTAAAAATAATTTATACACTAATTTGACAGTTTTCTATTTTTCATTATATACAAATGCTAGTTTTTCTAAAATCAACTAAACAGCCTGCATCATTAATATTTATTTTAGTGGTTTTTCATTGGTTTTTAATAAAAATTGTATGAAAATGGTTTTCGATTTGTTGAAAAAAACTAAGGGAATTTATGTAGTTTTTCAATCGAAAACCGAATGAGGCCAAAAACTACTAGGTTTTGTTTGGTGTAAATGGCATATTAAAGGGATTTTTTTGTTTAAAAATTAATCTTTACAAAATAATAGTCTTTAAACTGAACCTAGTTATCTAAGCTCAGATAATAGTAATAAATCGAAACAGAAATCGGTGATTTATTGTTAAATCACATCCTAATATTAAAAAATAAAACTTCAAAAATAAGTAAATAAAAAAATACAATATTTTAAATTTGATTTAGAAATTTTATTTCAATACTCTTATTTGTAATATAAAATTAAAAAAACAGTTACATTTTATTAGGAACTTTGTTCATATATCATATTAGTTTCAATATGCCAAAAATATATATATTTCAGGTTTCAATAAGAGATCGTCTCCAAAAAAATCGAACAAACCTTAATTTATTTTCTCACCAATATTAATGATACGAGTATATTCATCAAATGATAGCTAAATATATATATATATATATATGTTTTTTTGTTTTTATTTAAGTAAGGAGAAAATCGTCATTTTAAATAAATTTTATATAAAACGTAATAATATTAATATTAACTTTTTTGAAAACTTACGAAATGTGGATATAATTTTTTATTGGCTATCGTTTGATATATATTTATAATTCATTTCGGTGAGAAAAAATTCTGAAGATTTGTTTTGGTATTATTTTATAGTTATCATAGGATGTTGAAATTTTAATATATTCTAAATAATGTCTTTTTTTTCATAATTTTAGTTAAGTTAAAATATGTAATAGACTTTGGTTTTCTTCATACAATATTGGACCACCCTAAAGTATCTATTGGTCTTAAATAATTTCTGCATCATTTAGAGCTGTTTGCCATTCAACTATAGCCTTGGTTGCCAAAACAATTGGCAGCTGCGACAACTGGAGTTCAATGGATTTTTCGAACGAAGAAAACGTTGTTTTTTTTTTTTTAATTCATGTTTGTTAAGATTGCATCAAGTGCGTAATTGAATATTATATCTCTTTCGATTCTTGCCTTTTTTGCCGAATTTAATTTTATGCTACTGGTTGGAGTGTCACTTATGGATGGTTCTGAAGTGCTTTCTTGACTATCATCAAAGTTGGAGCTATACTGAAGTTCGGGGCTAAATTCGACTAAGTCATTTTTAGACTTATCCTTAATATTGAAAATAAAATATGTAAAATAAAATCGGAATTTTATTATTTTATTACTTTCTTGTGATAGATTGGAGATTGTTTTTTGTAGAACCACCATGTTTTCAAAAAAATTCATTTCTTCGAAGTAGAAGAGATGAGACCAATATAAATCATCAGCTGCTGAGTCAGACTTTTTGGATTCAACCACAATACTATATTTTTTTCTGTTACGTATGCAGATCTGAGATTTTTTTTAACTTCCTCATCTGTTTTGTTAATGTTTTTTAATATCTCAGCCCAAGCATTTTCCTTCAAATTAACACGCTTATATTCTGGACTTTTGTATCCCAAAGGCATGGAAATTGCCTATAAAGAGCAATTACTTTAAAGGCATCTTGAACACTCCAATCCATTTTTTTAAAGCAGCTGTAACACGCATTTAAGTAATATAAATCTGTCACTCCATATGCAATAAAAGAATTATATTTTTCCACGGTCTGTGGAAATGTGTTCATAGTTAGGAGATTTATTAGCTTGAAAACGTTATTCCAGGAGAAAAACGTAACAAATTTAATTTAATTATATTAGAATGGCAAAGATGCCAAATCGTATGCAAAGGCATTAGTTTCTGTTAGAGTGTCTCTTTACTTTTTACAAAATACTTATACATACCTTACGAAACGAGTTCAGAATTTCTTGAAAACTTCTAAAAGCAGGTGCAATCACCAAAAAGATTATCTGCAGCACAGAAATTTTATTAACCTCTATGCAGATCTTAATACAAAAATATAAACACAACTTATCTTTACCAATATATACAATTTACTTACCAATAAATACTTTCAATTAATTTTCTTTAACTTAATATAATTTTCAGCACATAAATTGTTTAATTTTATGAATTTACTTAAATTGGCGGAATAATTTTAGTGCTCCTTCTTAAAAAAATAAACACCAAAGAAAACAAAAATAAATGACAATTAAAATGACGTTTGATAGCAAAACAAATTTATCTTCACTTGAGCTCTAATAATTATATCATAACGCTGCAATAATATAAGTAAATTTGGTCCACTCGTGATAAATTCTTATCATGATAAGAATTTGACGTTTGTTATGATAGGGAAATCTCTCGTGTAGAAACTGCTTTAAAAACAACAAAAGGAAGTAATCGAAAAAGCAAATAAAAAATCGACTGAGTCAGAAAAGTTAAAAGTGAGCCGCCGATCAGCCGAATAACTCAGCGGCGTCGTGACTTGCTAAATAAAGTCGGCTAGCCGCCCAACCGAGCCGTTACTGCTTGCATCTCTGATTCACACATTGAACAAAATTTTGTGCCTACGTGCATTTGGATAGTGTGGATCAAGCTTGTTCATGTTTTGTTCTTGTTCGCACAATTGTTCGACCAACTATGTCTGCCATCAAATGTAATTTTTCATGCAGAAAAAGAGGCGCTGAATATTATTTGCGGTCTACAAGAGCCTTTTTTTTCTTCGCGCATTGAACAAAATTTTGTGCGCACATGCATTTGGATAGTGTGGACCACAGACCGGAATCAGCTGCTTTTTATAACAGCACGACACGAAAATTATTAAAAAATATCAAATTATTTATTTAATGAATAAATTATTTATAATCATAATTTATAAATAATTTATTTAATAAATAAAAGTTCAATAAATAAATATGTAAATAAATTAGGGTAATTAACAGAAAGAGATAAATATATATAAAAATATATGTCTATCCTTTTCATCAGAATTTTATTTAAATAATTTAAAATTGTAAAAACGTGCGTATATTTAGAAAAGTTTTTTAGTCAAAATGAACAAAAGTAATTTCTTCAATTTACATTTATTTTATTTAGACTAAAAAATTTTCTACAGCTAGGGTTTTTTATTTCCAAACATTTCTAGTTCCCGGGAAAACATTTTGCGAATTCACTAAGATAGAAGATATATGGTTGTTTTTACCTTAGAAATTATACAGCTTTAAAGGTAATATATATAATCTCTAATATCTTCATTATCCATAATCCGATCCGCATAATATATTTGACAAACGAAAATGTTAGATAAAAGTTTGAAACGTTATACAACAAGAACATTAACACAATAATAGTAAACTTTTTATCAGTATAACATAGAATGCTAGATCGACTATTCCCAAATGGGGGTCCGCGACTCACAAGGGGTCCGTACAAAAATTCTACGGGGTCGTGTTCTCATAATGTATTAAAAAATCGAAAGTAAATATAATTGCCATTATATTCGTTTCAGACCAATTTTTATACATTTTCTCTTGAAAACGAAATAAGAGTAAATTATTTTAAAAACTGTATACATTTGTATAATAATAAATGATCATCTGAATGCCTTCTAAATGTTGAACATAATTGATCAATAAATTATAAATTATTGTAAAACCTGGTGCACAAGTATTTCTGTTATTTGGAGTAATTAAAATCTCAAGATATATTTGGTCATAATTTATTTAAATTATTTAAAATCTAGTATCACATCGGTTGTTTATTTTTGCAAATTACCGTTCTGTAAATTACTATAATTGTCAATTGTGAACAATTTCAAATTAACCATACGGTTTTAAAATACTTTTTTAACATATGCCACTGGTCTCTTGTCTATGTAATCCGTGGTGTGGACCAAAATTTATGTTCACGAATAAGTAACTCAGCGGCGTTCGACCAACTATGTCTGCCATCAAATGTCATTCTTTATGCGAAAGAGGTACTGCGTGTAAAGGTCCAACCAGTCAACTTTGTTATGCAACGTAGAAGTTTGGTCCACACTATGTGAGCAAAAAATTTTGTTCAACAAGAAAAGAAATCTTTTCTCTTTTTCATTTTAGCCATTAAAATCGTATTATATAAAATTTATTATTTAAAAATTTAAAAAAGTCTACTTTTTGTTCCAACTATAAAACCGTAGTTCATATTACACTATCAACATCCTCAATAAAAACTAATTCAAAATAAGTAATATGCCGTTCACACCAAAACTAAAATATCTTTTGCTCTTACCACAGGTCTACAACTGAGATTAACGCTGATATAATATTTGAGATAACTCTGGCAATCAGTCACATAGTAAACATGCCCTTTTTTAGTTAAAAAATTAGCACCTTTTCAGCACGATTTTTATAAATATATTTTTTAAAATGTAAAACAATCATTAAAAGAAAACAATTTTACAAAAAAGTTAATCTCAGTAAAAAACATTAATGAATTCGCCATATTGTTGTTTTTGTGCAACTGTTGTCACGTTCCATAAATTCGGGTTATTAATATAAATAATACCTATAAAATTGATTCAGGTCATGGCCAAATGAAACAGGTATCAGCAGTTCTACAAAAAAGAACACTACGGTAATAGCATTCAATTTATTTTTATTTCGGCAACGGTATTTTAAATTATATCGGTATCGGTATAGCGGTACCGAAACTAAAATACCGGTATACTGTTATTATTAGAAACATAGCAAAACCAGTAAAAGTTATCTTTTATTTACTTTTAATTACAATTCATAAAAAACTTAATATATTTTTTAAATACATGAAATTGAAAACCATATACTTTCGGGCCTAGTTTAAATTTTTATAAATTCAATAAAAATATAATTTTTCTCTAAAGTGAGCAGGGGATGTTGACAAAATTGACGTTTTGTAAAATAAACCCATTTAAATGTTTCAGTAACATCACAGGTCAACATTTAAAAATATAATAGAAATATTCAATCCAATTATTAGAAAAACTCACTCATTCCAATCACCGAAAAACATCTCGTTACAAATTTAACCCATTGAAGATATACTTCCCCAAGTTATTTAACTGTTTATGTAAGAGCTAGAACAAATATGTCAATTACATTTTATAGAGAAGAAATTTAGTACCAATTAGGTTACTAACTTGCCCCATTTACCAAAACAAAAAAAAAAAAAAAAAAAAAAAAAAACTAGAAGATTTGAAAAGATACAAACATTTTCGTTTAACGCGCCACAAGTACGGCCAGTTTTGCCAATTTAGCCTTAATTATCCTTATCCTTTTTATTTTAGCCTGAAAATTTTTAATTTATTTCCCAGCCTTCTTTCTAGCCTTTTTAAAAGCGAAAAATCACCCGAATATTTCAACATTTTATAAATTCTGTGTTTTATTTAAAAATTTATTACAATATATCTTAAGAAATATCAACAACTAATGAGAACTACTGATTAATTATATTTAATACTCTTTTATGCAACTATGTGTGCTTATAATGGTGAAAATGGTTTTAGCACTGAACATATAAATAAAATTTGACTAACACAATTATAGTTAAGTTTTTTTGACAACAGAGTTAGATTTTTTTGCCAAGCTTTTCATGCTTTGGGTGTAGCTGACATATTGTCAGGGTGATAATTTCAGAAGAAGCTTCCTTCGATATACAAATTTTTAAGAACTCACGTTCAGGGTAGTGTTACAAAAAATTAGCGTCCACAATTAAAGGATATATAAATGCTAGCTATAACTTTCTGACCAAATGTTTCATTCTCTCAGATAATATTAAGAAAAAAACCAAATATAAATGACATAGGAAAAGAAGCTTAACTAACGTAATAGTTTTTAAGCCTCATAAAACAGTAACGTCATGGAAAATTTTTATTTAACTTTATACACTCGATGTGTCCGACTAACTTTGGGAAAGTTTAGAGAAATGAAAGTATTACAAAATTTACTCTCTTATATTATAACAAATTTTCAAAAACATGGAAATGCAAAAAAAAAAAAAAACAAAAAAACAAAATTTGTGGCCCAAAAACATTTTAGAATGAGGACTTTCCCTTTTGAGCGTTTGGGTAACTTCGTCGAACACACCTACTATATCATGCTCTGAACCTGAATTTTATTTTTCTCCTTTTATAACAGCCCGTCTAGACGTAACATAATATGTAAGATTTTTGTGTCAGAGAGTGTCAAATTCGCTCTTTGAGAGAATTATTACACGTGTAGATTCAAATATTAGTATTATAAGATGTATTATGAGACTGTTGTGATGAGATTTCTCTACACAACCATCTTTTAGGATGAACTGTCAAAAAATACACATATACGAAAGTTTGTATGTGTATGTGCTTATATATTTTGGAAATTACTAAAAAAACAATGTTTTTTGTAAAATTATTTTCTTTAAATGATTTTTTTTACATTAAAAAAAAATATTTTTATAAAAATTGTGTTAAAAACGTGCGTTTTTTTTAAATAAAAAGCACATGTTTATTCTGTAACTGATTAAAAATAATGATACCTTATAAGATTTATTAGAGTACGTGTACCCCTTATTTAAGATTAAACATAATATAAACAAAATGGTTACTCTCTTCTGCTTGCGTTATCTCACATATTATATCAATGTTAATCTCAGTTGTAGACCTGAGGTTAACCTTCGTGTTGTGTATGTGAAAATGCTAAAAGTATTCGGCTCCAGGATGCTATGTTCGGCATTGTTTGCTCTAAAATGGAGATATAAGTATGTATATATGTCTGAAAAATGAATTTTGTGTTACAATTTAATATTCTATTCAAATACTATTAGCTATTAGGCTTTGTTGAAGCTGAATTTACATATACGAAATTTGAATCACTAAAAATTCAGTGATTCAATAATTTTTTATTGCTTCTTAAAAAAAAAAAAACAAATAAAATTTAAATTTGTCGATTTTTGGCGATTTTGATTATCAATCAATATCAAAAAAATCTGACAACCCTGCTTATATATAAAAGATAAAACGTTAAAATGCTATCTCGATATTGTCTGAAAACTAGAATCAAAAAGTGATTCCGAGTCGAACGATATACTTTATGGTGGGGATCTGACAATTTTATCTGTGCGTTACAAACATCCGAAAAACCACCTATGGTGACGTAGATTTTCGGCATGGTTTCCTATTATCCGTTTGCACGCATTTGGTGCACCAATTAGTGATAGGTACTAAAAAAAGTTGACTCATGCAAGAAAAATTTAATTTTGGAACATCTTATATATATACATAATTTAAGAATATATAAAAACCAATAAATTTATTTAAATACTTGCAAAAAAATTCCGGGGAATAAAAAATCATTCAATGTACTCTCGAACAAAATGAAGTTATTTGGTACCGTTGCAATAATAAGTTTGATACCCTTTTCAATATATACCCAAGGACATTTTGGCGCAAAATAACAAAGCACAATACTATTTTCTGAACAAAAAAGCTTTTAAAAAGCTTAAAAAGTCCTTCATCCACCAGTTGATTTTTCTGTATTGTTAGTACGACACATGGTACAACAATTTAACTGGTTTAAACAGCTGAGTTTAAATTTAGTTTTATTTCAACAGCCAATCGCAACAGGTCTCAAAGAAAAAAGTGTAGGTGTTTAGTTTAGTAATGCGATAATAAAAAACGTTACAAAGTTATGTTGAGTGATGTTGTGTAAATAGTTTTGTATTGATGATAAAACAAAAAACCACCCTCTTTTAAAGAATCTTATTATTAAATCACAAACTTTACTAGTTCTGTATATCTTCGGCATTTTGAGTGATTTATTGTTTGTCGAATAATTATTGCGCTTGTTGATTGTTAAACATTGTAATTTAATAACGTAATTTTAAAGCGTTTAAATAATGTTTCTATATTTACCTAATCTGTGTGTGTCCTTAAATGTAAGCTATTCAGTTGTTATAATTAATTGCAAGTAAAAGGTATTTGGTACGCATTCGGTGATTAGTAGCAAAATGATGCTGTCTTAGAATTTAATTGAGTGTATAACGACTATGGTTTTATAATTGGAAATATTCTCAACCTTATAATGATGACATTAATTAAAAAAATCTTCCTTTTGTTATGGGGATTTATTAAAATCTCAAGTAATGGGAAGCAATGGAAAATTAAGTACTATATACATTAACAACTTTTTATAAAGGTAAGCACTTATTATGTAACATTATGAATACATTACATATTTTGAAAACAAATAGTCATCGGAAAAATATTGGGATTTCTTTTAAAATTGTTTCTCAATCTTTTAACATTAACACTAATATTAGCTTCTCGAGCAGATATTAATGTTATATGTTTGAACATTTAAACATAGTTATTGGAACAAGATATTAACACAAATACGGGAATACAAATATATGAAAAAAAAAAAACGAAAAAATGAAAATTTCAGTAGAAAATATTATCATTATGTTGCAACATCATTTAATCTAGTGCTACAGATATATACCTTCAAAACCCGCAAATCACGTAAATCCGCAGCATGCATAATGTATGTACATTAGTGTGATAATTTTTTGGAATTTTTGCAAATTTGTATGGAATAGCATTAAGGGATATAAAGGAATGTAATATTAAATTTTCGTGATCGTTAAAAAAATTCACGCATATCGCTAAATTTCTTCTTCATAATTTAACCAAGGCGAATTCAAACAGGTGACCTTAGCCGATTATCTTTATTTCGTTTCATTTCGCCATGAATTTATCCATAGAGGAAATTTGAAGCATATAGTATTTATTATGTTCTTTTATAAAATACTTGCGTATCGTTAAGTATGTAATTATTTCTACTTTCTTACCAATATACTTCAATTTTAATTTTATACATTAACATGTAAAGAGCCTATTAGACTTTCAAATATATCTAACGATAAGTTTGGCGATTAAAAGTTGTTTTGACAAATGTTTTTATGTAACTTCCACATTTATTTCCATAGTTTTCGCAACATTTTTTGTAGAAATGAATACATTTTTCCAATTACTTTTATAAACACTTAAAAAATTGTGTTTATTGAAAAATTCAATATTATTCGATATTTCCAAAATTCAAAATTTTTATTTTTAAATCGTATGACTTGTACTTAGAATGTACGATTTTTCGTCAAACCAAACAAAAAAACAAAATTTTTTTTATTTTCTTCAAAAAGTCGTACGACTGTTACATTCAATGCATTACAGTATCAATATTTTTGATCATCGGACAAATGATCAGATAAATTTGGTCGTATAAAGGAGTCTTAAGTTAAGTTACAAATTTAAAAAATTTTAAAATTTTCTGTGAATCCAATTCAATATTTTTCTATACAAGTAAACCAAATCGTAATCAATACAAAGTCGAATACAAATCCGAATTCTCAGCAAATTTTCTGCAGGGAAGATATATCTTATGTTTTTTTTTTCGAAATTTATATAAATTTTCAGTACAAATTTAATTAGACATATGTAAATAAATTTCATAAGTAGCTCTATAGCTGTTTAAAAATTAAGTAGGAATACAATGTTTCAATTACTAGATTTTCAAATTTAAAAATTCTATGAATTAAAAAACGAAAAATTGTCGCAAATTTTCGAAGAATTGTATGATCCCACCAAAAACTTTTTGGTTTTCGGTAATGGTAACTACTTATTAAAGTAGTTTCTCGATAATGAGGCGTCATTATTATTTGGCTATACTGTATTACTTAAATAAGTACTCAATATAATAATAGCACAGTAATATTGCAATCACGTGGATGAGAGATTAGCAACCAGAAGGTTGTTGGTTCAACCCCATTCTGATGCTGTCAGTTTTTTGTAACAAAATATCTAAAAAGATATTTTATACTGAAAAAAGTTTTTGTCACTTATAAAATTAAGTGCAAGATGGTATAGCGAGTAAGACGTTAGTCATTAAAAACGAATGGTTAATTTGTGCTCAAGTTCAAATCTCACTGACGGCAAAATTTTTTTATTTTTATTTTCGTTTAGGTACATATTTTTGAGTATCTCTAGAGTCTAAAAATAATTACATGAATTTGTTTACACCTCGAGCAAAAATAACTAGTTATTCAGGCAAAAAATAAGTAGTTTATTTTTGTTTCGAATTATACCATCTAGCTTACCAGGAAAGTAAAGTTTTTCAATTTTTATTTGAAATGGTAACAAAAATTATGTATCTAAACTACAATTACTAATTTTTATTATTTATTTATTTATTTTAGCGAAAATTAAAGTTTACATAGCATATCCATGTATCCATTGGAAAAATATTAAAAAATGTGATATTAGATTTTTCCAATTGTTATTTGAAAAAAATAAATAAATAATAAATAATAGTTATTTCAATATCTATTAGTATTATTTTTGAACATTTATTCACGGCATTAAAAAATTACTACATCGTATAAACGAATGTGTTTTTGGAAGTTTTAAAATTATTTAAAATTTAAAATTATTTTAAATTTAAAACAATAGTCGATGTATCCATACATATCGTAATTATTAAAATTAAATTTCGTATTCTATTATTAAATTCATAAAACAATTATATTTTTTTCTGAAATCGGACCTATCACTGAATTAGTAAAATCAAACATTCAAATTCGTAAATATTTTATTAAAAAATTAACATTTTTTTCTTATTAAAATATTTTTACTATTTATAAATTTGAATATTTGAATCAATAAAAATAATACTCAATTTTTTGCAGATTTTCAAACAATTTTTATTTTTTACTTAATATTTTTTTTTTTTTTTTTACATTTTCTATAATATATACAATAATTCGGATCGAATGTTAGTATTGTATTTTATCATGTAAATGCATGTATGAACATTTTGTGTAGAGAAGCGAAACTTTTATATAATACTAACTAATTAATGGAGACTTTTTTTTAGATGAAAAATAGTTTAACGGTAATACACAGTATATAGTATGTAGATAATGTGTAATTATGCTGGCGAAAAATAATGGTGACATAACTAATAGTTTATGTATTCATATATAGTAGTATAAAATATACATATATGAATAAAAAGATATATATGAAATACAAGAAGACACGACGCTATTTCCAAATTTCATTAGCGTCCAAAACCATCTAAAACAGAAACGCAATCATTATCAATTGAAGCATTTTCTAAATGAATTCAACTTACATACCTTTTAACGGAGCGAAATATCTAAGTTTCAATAAAACCAAAATAAATAGGATATAACAAATGCGCAAACAAACTCTGCTTTAGTACCGCCAAAACCGTACAACAGAGCAATTTACGATTGCAAGCGTGTATCATTTTGTTAAGGACCATTTTCGCTGAAGACCATTTCCGCAAAATACTTTTAAATGATTTGAAATACAAAAATTATAATACATTAAATTATCTTCAAGAAGTCCAGTTACTTTCGCATAATTATATCACGAGATTGAGCTACATGTTCAGGCACAAAATTGAAAGGACATAGTTTAATCGACTTGGATATTATACAGCAATATACAATAGACCCCATATTTCATATGCTTTTGATTCATCTAGAAGATACACAAAAATAAATCACTACATATTTGGTAATGAAATATATACGAAAATTAAGGTAACTTACCTCTGGAATCCTGCAAATGATGGATTTTATATTTTTTGAGTAAACATTTTTATAATTTTATTTATTTTTATATTTTTAATTGTCAAAAAACAAGAAATTCTTATTGTTTTTCGTATTAGTTTAGAATGAATTTACAGGCAATAAAATAATATATTAAAATCAAACAAATTTTTTTTCTAAAATTTTATTGAAAGTTAGATAATGATTTATATCAAAAATTCTAGTCATATTTTTTCTGTGCAATAAAAAGTAGAATATTAAAACCAAATATTATTTTTTATTAAATTTAATTTAAATCCAAATAATGATTTATTTAGAAAAATTTTGGCCATATTTTTTTCTCTGAATATTTGAATTTTATTGATTTATTGATTCCATCCCAAAACCAACAGAAATGAATCAAACCAATTTCTGATATTCCAAATCGAACGAAATAAAGAATGGTCTAGAGTGATCGACTCGGTTTTCCAACTAGTATTCTCGGTTTTTTGAAAATGTCCATTTTTCGAATGTTGAATAGAGCGAGTTTTTTTAAACAAAAATAAAAAATAAAAAAAAAAAAAACGGTTTAAAAAATAACATTTTATTTTCAAAAACATATGTACCAAATATTAATATTTGAATGGAAATGTAGGAATAATGTTTTAACTGATTGATATTTATAACGAGTAATTTCTTTTATGAATATAGTTTAAGGTTAAACTGAAATTAATTCTATAAGTTCGCAGTAAAAAATCGAGCTTTGAACGAAGCAAGTTTGTAAGGAAGAAAAGTAAAATAGCGCTTCCACTTTTCTTTACGAATGTCATGAATTTTTTATGGCGAGTTCCCATTTGGAAGCAATACATTTTTAACACAATTTGCTGAAAATGAAGCGAAATGAATGTTTTATTTATAATAAACACCTAGATTAGTTTCACGTATTATTATTTTCTTCCTTAAAATTGCTAACTTATTCGCTTAGTGTAACGTAGTAAGGCTTATTTCGAAGCACATAAAAGTGTATTCCTTTTTGCAAAAAGTCACGTCAGTGACATGCAGGGGGAGTGATACAATCATATTGGTTTATCTAAAAAACTTTTATACTTAGAGCCCTCATACTTTGTGGAAACTATTTTTTTTTATCATAATGCATTGATGAAATGAAAATGAACAAATAGATCCAGGGAAAGGGATAGCTCCCATATAAAGCAAATAATATTTTTCGCATGTCTAAAGGAGTATTTGAGCGAAAGTCTTAAAAAGTTGTAGAAACAATTTTTTAATCAAATTTCTAATAGGGTGGACAAGTCCAAAAATTGGAAAATTTTTGGATTTTCTTCAAACAGTTGTACGACTGTTGTTTCAATACATTACGCTAACAATATTTTTAAACATCAGACAAATCATCAGAGAAATTCGATTGACTAAAGAGGCTTTAAGATTTATTGAGTTTTTGTTAGGGAATATAGTTTCTGATGGTAATATTAACTTCTACATAAAAATCGGAATTTAAAAAAATACAACCGATTTTTTCAAAATTCCAACTATTCGAAATATTTGAAAATTAGAGTCTCCAAAAATTCGAATAATCGATCATTCTAGTGAGGTCAGATCGGGCAACTGACTAACTGATTGGTTGCTGAATATAAGACCGAGCACTATCATGATGGAAAATTTTCGACTCGTGTCTGGTGGCATATTCTGGGCGTTTTTTACACAATGTTCTCTTCAAATGGATCAATTATGTTCGGTACATGTCTGTCATGATTGCTTCAACCGGTTTTTATTGAAGTTACCATTTTACTTAATAAATTTAGTTTTTAACAATTTGTTTGTTGTTGTTTTTTTTTAATTAATATTCTTTAAAAAATTATTCAAACAATTGTTAAATATTTTTCATTCAGAAATTTTCTGTTCTTCTGTGTATATTTATTGTTTTTTAATAAATACTCGTAATTTAATTTTTATTAAGTAAAACAAGAATAATTATTTTGAGCTGCGCCAACGGGTTATGGGCCCAGGACACACAATATTCAAGATTTCAAATCATCTTTCGAGAAGTTGAACAGAAATAATTACCAAGTAAGGAAAAGCAAGGCAGAATGTGTTTTAATTAGAGATAAAAAGCCATTAGATACCGTTTGTCACAGAAAAGATGAAAATGCTAGGTCATTTATTTGATGATTTATTATGACAAGTGCTAGAGAATTATGGATAGATATTCAAAATCATTTTGAACATCATTCCTTCAGTCAATGTGTATTTGTAATGGAAAATTTTTCCAAATGCAGTTAGATGAATAGAATTTTTACACTATTAGAAGAGAAATGTAGAACAACAATCACCAAAATGGAAATGGAATTGAGATGAAAACGTTTGGTAAAGGTTCTGGTATTTTGAAAGTAGTGAAAGGTTATGGTAATGTACAAAATATTCAAGTCAATGACATTCGTACGCAATATATAAAGTAATCTCCTTTCGGTAAAGAATTTAACTGAAAAAGTTGTATCAACTGCTTATTTAGAAAATGGGCTATATAATATATATATATATATATACTGAATATTAAATCACCAAAAAAACATGCATTATGGCATAGATGTTCTGGTCACCGTGATTATAATATAAATGCTAAAAATGTATAATGAAATTCCTAAAAAATGTTCATGTGTAGAATTATGTAAAGTTTGTATGAACGGAAAATTATCGAGAAATCCTTTCCCAAAGAATTCAACCTATCAAACTAATGTGGACTTATGCATATATCGACTCCTGGTGGTAAAAAATATTTTGTTTCAACGGTGGTGTATATATAAACTCAGAAGTTGATACATTTTGCAGAAGCCGTGGTATAAAGCAACAATTTACTGTACTCTACAATACCGAACAAAATTGTGTAACTGAAAGGCGTAATAGATATATAGTAGAAATGATTCGTTGTATGCTGATTAATGCAAATATGTTAAAATACTATTGGAAAGAAGCAGCAGTTACTGCAGCCTATTTACAAAACTGCATTTTTACCAGAGCTACTAATCACATTTCATTAGATATTTGGGAAGGTAAGAAATCAGATTTGGTAGAGTTTGTAATTTTTTGATGTCAAACACTTGTATATTCCTATAGAAAAAAAAAAAAAAGAAATTAGACGAAAAAGCTGAGAAATTAACTTTTGTAGGCAATTCGGAACAATCAAAACATTTAGATTTTTAGATAAAACTTCCAATAAAGTTATAATCAGTAGAGATTATAAAGTAATTGAGTTTGGAAATAACGATAGAGATATGAATCACATTAATAATGAAATTTATACAGATATTATTGAAACTTCTAATAAGTTCACAAAAACTAATGTACAACAACAAAATAGTGGAATATTATATCCACAAGAATCCACACAACAAATAATGATGAAGAAATACAACCTGACGTTAATTTATTAAGCGATGAAGAGTTTTTTTGACACAGAAGTGGGTGTAAACTATATGCAATTACACTTACAGATGAAGAATCAATCCAACAGCCGAAGATGAAGTTAATGTTTTAGTATCTATTGATGAACAACCAACCCTAAGAAGATCTACAAGAACAACAAAAGGAAAACTTCCAGAAAGATACAAAAGAAATAAAGCAATAGATTTATCAGAGCCAAAGAAGCGACAAGGAACTGTGATTAAATGCAATGAAAGAAAAATTTAATTCTCTACAAGCGAATTGCAAAATAGTCCTGAAGGTCGTACATCAATTGGCTGTAAGTGGGTTTATAAAATAAAAAGGAATGCAGATGGTGTCATTTCAAAATGTAAGGCTAGATTAGTAGCTCAGGGATTTAATCAAAAAGATGGCGTGGATTATGATGAAGTTTTTGTACCAGTTGTACGCCAAATAACATTACGTTTATTTTTAACGATTAATGGCGATTTATATGAAATAACCTAATGATTTCGAAGTTCCGAATGGAAAATTTTGCAATCTTAATAAAAGTATTTATGAATTAAAACAAGCCGCTCGATGTTGGAACGAAAAGTTAATACAAATATTTCTAAATGTTGGTTTCATAAAGGGTTTAACAGATTCCTGTATGTTAAAAAAAGGACAACAATTAGATTTTTATTTTAGTGTATGTGGATGATATATTTGTAGCTACAAAAGTACCTAAACATCCAATATTTGTGGAACAGCTTTTGGACCGTGGAGAAGTCAATTTTTATTTAGAAATAAAAATTGAGAAGGGGAACGATGGCTAGCTTACTATTAATCAAGAACATTATATAATTAAAGTAATTAAAGATGCTGGTGTAAAAAAATGTATAAATTTCTAAAATGTTAATGGATACTGGTTATGTAAAGAAAATGATAGAAGTGGCTATTTGCCAAATAATAAAAATGATCATCATTTAATTGGAAGTTTATTATACATTTGTTGCGTTAATACAAGGCCAGATATATCAATGTCTTTGTCAATATTAATAACTTGAAAACTATAAGAGATAATAAATGTTTTTCAGAAGTAACCTATTTTGAGCCCCAAAAACTAGCTCGTGACAGGTCTCTTCCAAACTTAAAATCGTACACTCTCTGTTATATCTTATGCAAACGCAATCAGCCGATTAGAAGTTGTAGGTTTATTACCAAAAAAATTAAATTCTTGTCCCACTGTCCATTGTTTATAAGTTTTATATTAAATTGAACAGAAAAAATTTGTGATATTATTTTACATTCCTTTTTACATTTGCATGGTCCACAAGACCTTGCTATAGTATTTTGAATATTTGCAAAAAGTTATCACCCTAATGTACATATTAAATTTCCTTTTTCAACTTGAAAGTCAATGACCTTTCCTGTTGTCTAACGTCTGTACGGGAAAATGAAACAAACCTATTAACATACATACGAAAATATATATGTACATATTTACACATTTGTAAAATTAGCGTTAAATGTACTATTTTTTATTCCTATTAAATAGCATTGTCATCAGTTGTATCTTCATTATTGTTGGTAGCACTTATTATAATCTGATTTACTGATGCACAAAGAAACACTCTAATCAAAGTTAAAATAGAAGAAATTTATACCAACTTGTGATATCCATCATCATCGCTGTCAACATCATCTTTATATATCGCTTTTATCAACATGTCATTGCCAAACAATATTGATTATGATTACTTAATGAAATTTCTGGCACTAGGTGATTCGGGTGTAGGAAAGACAAGTTTCCTTTATCAATATACAGATGGACAATTTCATTCTCAATTCATTTCTACTGTGGGTATTGATTTCCGGGAAAAAAGAGTGGTAAGTAAGCAAAACAAAAAATAAAAAAAGTAAATAAAAAAAAAAAACTTATAATTTACTAAATCAATGATGGCGAATAATTATTATTAAATATTTTACGTGTATAGTAAATTACTAGTAGAACTGTCAAAAAATAAATTTCTTCTTAATTTTCAGCTAATTGGATCCCGTAAGTGAAATCAATTAAAACTTGTAAAAATATATCTTATTCATTCATTTATTTATTTTTTATTAAAATACTGGTATTACAGAATTTGGGAAAATAATATAAAATATTTTGTTTTTGTGGATTACATGGTCTAGAAAAATGCATACCTTGATATTAACGTTTTATGCCTTGTTAGAAATATAATTTTTTGCAGAATATGACATTCGTGTTTTAATATCGAAATTTTAGAAAAAATCCAAAAAAAGATGTATTTTTTACAAAATATTACAACTCTAAATTAATTTTTGTCACAAGTTCCCATTTTCGAATTGTGTACAAATTTTGTATCAGTTAATTTGGATGCTAATGAAGAAAATAAATAGATAATTTTTAATTAATTATAAGTTAAGGGCGGGTTTTCGAGCAAATGCATTAAAAAAATAAATAAATAAAGTAATTATCTATCCGGCTACTTTTATAATAAAGTCAGCAAAAACCATTAACATTTTTTATACAAAAATTTAATATGTAACTAGTGTTGCCGTTTTGGTTATTTTTAACCAAAATTTGTTATTTTTTCCATTTTGGGTATTTTTTTTGTTAAATCAAAATTTTATTTTTATTAGTTTTAAAAATGCTATTTACTCTGTTAAACTGACAAATGAAGAAAACAATTTAAATGAATTGAAAATATAAAGATTTTCTAATAAAATAAAAATAAAAAATATACCTTGTGCAGTGATTAAAACTTCGCAAGACAATATAATTAAATAATACAAATTTAAAAAGGGCACCACATTATTTTACAAATAACTGCAATAGAAATGTTTTATCAATCCCGATGTATTTTCATTTGGAATCCAATTTTATACACAATTTTTAAATTAACTTATTAAAAATTTAATACGTGTGTGTTTTGGTATATGAACGATTGATATTGAATCTTTTCGCCAAACCTCCCAATTAAATATATTTTACTTTAAATCTTTAGATTTTGGAATTCGCATTACCAAATGAGATTGGCTAAGTCCCTATAAAAAAAATAACTCTTGTTTGCATTCTTTTTCTGTGAACACATAATTGTAAAAGTCAACCTTATTTTCTATTACTGCTCGACCCAGTTGTTTTGCAATTCTAAATAAATTACAATCTCGAGATCATATCAAAAGGATTATTAAACTTTATATCCCAACTCCCTACAAAATTGGCGCAAGGACCACATTTTGATAAACATTGTTCTAAACAGTTCAATTTTAAATACTTTTTTCTCCTAAAGACTGACTAAAGTTTATGATTAGTATGCAAAGTATTTAAAACCTGAATACATATATTAAGATTATATTAATTTTTATATAATACTGAATTTTTAACATTTGGTTACTTTTTTTTAATCTTGGTAGCCTTAGCGGCATTACACCTAGTGCCTTACGCTACGTCCACTCAAGCCTTTTTCTTGTTCGCACATGAACAAAACATCGGCAGAACAACATTTACAGTTTTATTCATTTTTGCGTACAAAATTTTGTTCAATGTGCGAACAAGAAAGAGGCTTATATAAACGGTAGGTAAACAATGACTTTTGATGGCAGACATGGTTGGTCGAACAATTATGTGAATAAAGCTCCTACACTTTGAGCAAAGTATAAGTACACTTGTACGAAATTGGGAACTTAACGAACAATATTTTGACGAGCTTAATGTTTCTTGTAGTTTTTAAGGTTTAATAGATATTTTTTTTTTTCAATAATAATAATGCATATTTTTATTTTTTGGGTATATTTTGAATTTCTGAGCTTTACTTATATAATTTAGGTTATTTTTTTACATATTGTTTCATTCGTGACTCTATTTTATGTCTAGTGACGTATTAATCCTTGTAACGGTCACGCAGCTGCATCTCCAAGAGCACATATACGATGACCTTCAATTTATTTAGAAATTTCTAATAACATATACATATCTTCAGGTTTTACATTTCCACTAACAAATCTAGTCATAATTTTCGCCATCCACGATACATCCTCACGACACGGGGTACACTTACCACAACTTTCGTGCTTGTAAAATGCACTCAGGCGCCCAATGGCTTTGATAATATCAGTGGATTTATCCATGACAATTACTGCTGCAGTCTCCATTGAAGAACGCACTACTAATAAACCATTGTAGTCCATAATTGCATCAATGCACAATTGTTGTGGTATAATCGGCGTTGAGGAACCTCCCGGAATAATACCGAGAAGATTGTCCCAAACTCCACGAACGCCTCCTCAATTAGTTTGTGGGGTTCATGTCGTAAAATTTCACGATCCTTGTAGGTGCCTGGTTCCCCTTCGTCAGCATTGACAACTAGAAACTTAGGACGACCATTTGAAGGTTTGTTCATGAAAGAGTGTGGCTTAAAATGGCCACTGGGAAATCCAGCCCACCATGGCCTCGCAATCCAGATGTTTTCATTTCATTAATAAGCCAGCTAAAACCCTTCAAAATGATTTTTTTTGTTTTATACCAATCATCTCTCTGGAGAGCTCCTTTCAATTGCCAATAACGACGTCCACATAAATTTGTAAATATACGATCGGAATCACACAGGTTTCCAAATTTAGTTTTTGACTGGCTGGTAAAATTGTGCTATAAGAAACCGAATTTGATGTGATGCCAAATGAAGGCTTATGGTTTTTCCAAAACCATTGTCTTAAAATTGTATTGAATTTTTCAATTTCGGTTTTTTTCATGATATTTAACTAAAATTGTATATTATTAAATAAATATAAATATTTTTATTGACTGTACGTACATACTTATGTATATTTTGTTTAGAGAAACAATTTTAATTGCTTTTTTTTGATTTTTCTAGCTTTACACCTCCAGAGGTCGTAATCATCGTATACATTTACAACTCTGGGATACAGCAGGACAAGAACGATTTCGATCCCTTACTACAGCGTTTTACAGAGATGCAATGGGCTTTCTATTGATTTTTGATTTGACCAATGAAAAATCATTCTTGGAAATTGCAAACTGGTTAGAGCAATTACGCATACATGCCTATTCCGAAGATCCGGATGTTATTTTATGTGGCAACAAATGCGATCTGGATACATTTCGTGTTGTATCACGGGAACAAGTAACTGCTTTTGCCAAACGTTATAATTTACCATATATCGAAACTAGTGCTAGTACGGGTTATAACATTCGTCAAGCTGTTGAATTGCTCGTTGGTCGAGTAATGGATCGTATGGAGAATTCAGTTGAAAATTCTGAACTAACTCGACTTATGACACAAACTCGTTTAACAAGTTTCCAAACATTGAAATTGGCCTTACAAAAAGATGAACAAAGTGCGCGAGATGCAAAAGAGAAAAACAATTGTGGTTGTTAAATAATACTTATTTACTAATACTAGCTTTGTTCCAGTACTTGTCAGATTTACAGGTTTTAGTCAGAAATTATCAGAAAAACAACTAAATGCAAATAAATTCTGAGTACGGGTACGCTTTGGTGTAAGTGCTGACTATATATTACAAACATATACATTAGGGCAATAACTTTTTTTACACTTTTTTTACAAATATCAAAATGGCCCTAGCATAGTCGAATAGGCCATTGAAAGTTATTAAAAAAAATTGTATTACTTTTTCGGGTTGTCAAAAAAGTTCACCCACAAAATGCGGTAAAGTTTGGAAATGATTAAAAAAAACGTCATGTATATTCAAATGAGGAACATGGTATAATATATGGTTTTAATAAAGAAAATTTTCGTAGCTTTAGAACAATCCTTAATACGATTTAAGAACGGACATGTTTTAAAAGACACTGGGTTAAATAATACCAATGTAACAGCATGCAACATGTGGCAGAACGTGGTATTAAAGTAATACAGGACATTTATCCATTATGCAAAACACCGCGCACGTTAAATTTATCCTCCGTATTCACAAACAACTTTAAATTTAAAATGCTTTTTAAATTAAATTTTTCATACAGATTTTATCTCTAAAATGTATTTTAAATTTAAAATTGGTTAGTGAATACGGACCAACATTAAACAACATTTTTCACTCTACTATTTTACTTTATTAAAAAAATATTTAAAATTTTTTATTCATAATGAATGTAATTTTTTTTTTTGAGATTTAAAAAAATTGTTTTTGTGGGTGAGGTTTTTATTCCAAAATAACCCGATTGTGTAGTGCTAGGTCCAAAATTTGGTTATAGCCCTAATGTACATACATATTTAAGAAAAGCTTTTTATATACTTGATTTTACGATCTTAAGTATTTGATCATAACAATTTATTTTTGTTTTCACTGTTCACATAAATGCATATATATGTACATACCCAGTTGGCACTGTATTTAAGACATCCTCGAGGATGGGTGCACAATGTTAAATCCTAGACGACATATGCAGGACAGCTAGGGCAAATCGTCGACTTTTTCGAACAAGTGTCGCCAAAATCGTGCACGATTAAAAGAGAGACATCTTGTCATTAGTAAAATATCGATAAAATTAAAGAATGTTCATCTATATATTCGTCAACGACACGTTTAATGATTTGTTCCGTAATATTGTCGAAAACGATTACATAAGGGACAATGTCGTCTCTTTTGTCGTCAACGATCACATCTTGTACAATGTCCTTAGACTTGTCGTCAGCGATCATGTGGATGACTTGTCTTCAACGATTTTGCAGGCGAAAAAGTACTTAAAATGTTCCCAACGATTATTTGAATAACAACGTATCCCAAAATATCGTCAACGATAAAATGTGCGACAAAGTCATGCAATTTGTCGCCAACGATTATTTGTGATAAAGTACACTAATATGTCGTTCACGAACGTATGAGTTATAACGTCCTCTTTATAATCATAAACGAATAAGAAATATAAAAATTAGTAAATAGTTTACAAAAATAGATTTAAATTAAAATTTATTAAGATAATTAAAAAATAAAATAAAAAATTCACATTAATTTTTTTTTAACATAAGAAATTTGTACTGTGTGGTGTTAAAATCAAATATCAACATTAATTTTCTTAAAAACTATAAACTAAAACATAAATTAAATATATTCCTTCAATTCTTTACGGGCATTGTCTGTATTAAAATAATTTTTAATTCTGCCGAAAATCAAAGATCATATCAAAAGATTAAATAATTATCAAATCAAAATATCAAAAAATTAAATAAAATAAATAAGTAAATAAATAAATAATATTTCCATAGGACTTAAATGATTCCTTTTCTTTTGTACTGTCCTAATAATAACCTAATTAAGTCTTTTGACAATATTCTGTTAATATGCTTCAAATTGGTATATAAAATTCGTCTCATAACACCTTTCTAGAAATAGAGGAATTTTCGACAAAATATAAAAATATATTTATATAATATATAATATTTATATATTATTATATATCGATTTATCTGTCTATTTATGTAGGAAACGTCACATTTATTTAAAATAATAAGAAATTCCATTGGCCATTAAATCTTTCAATTCAACTACTAAATAATGTAGAAAAGAATTAACTGAAACGGGCTTACTTATTTCACAATAAATAACAATTGGAAAAATGCAAACTACTTTTAAATTAATAGTTTTTCCTTATATTGGCCATAATACAACAGAACTGCTTTTAAATAGCGGCAGTCCATCAATGCCCATGTCAATTTGTATCTTGTCAGTTTCATAAAGAAACTCTTATGTGCCTCATTTAGTCTTTGCAAAAAATTACATTTTTTAAGAGAAATTTCTTCTTGCAATGATCTTAATGATGGCATTTTTAATAAATTAAATCATAATTACTTACAAAACATATGAAGCTCTTCACTTATTTATATACTTTTTTAAACACTTAAAACACAACTTTTTTTCAACTTTTCACACTAAAATGAAAATTTTCACTATAAACTTTTTTGTTTATTATTTATGTCGTTATTTTACCGTTATCTTACATTTTTTTATCACTTCGTATCATCTAAAGAGAGCATTTTATATATACTTTATATTGAATATAAGACAACATGCAGGACAATGTCAGTCTTATTGTCGTCGATAGAGTTTGATGAAGGGCAACATTTAAGACAACGTAACAGTTTGATGTAGTACAACGTTTAAGATATTATCGCTCATATGATCATCAAATGAGTTCTATAAATTAGAGCATTTAAGATACTATTTCCAATATTGACGTAATATGGATATTGGATACGATTGTCATTGTCGCTCATTTTTACTGTTGTGGTGTCTAAAGAGTTAAACAGGGAAGACAACGACGTTGAACTAGTCTTTAATAATGCTAACGTATGATAATATTTAAAAGTAAACATTAACGACTTTGTCGCTCATCTTATGCTCGAAAGTATATGATCGAAGACTGCATTGAAGACATTGTCTTCAACATCGATTACGGATGACAACATTCAAGACATGGTCGACAAATGCTGTTGACCGAAGTCAACATGCAAGACTGAGTCTCTTACATCCTTATTCATAGAGTTTGATAGAAGACAAGATTTAATGATAGAAGACAATATGTAAGATGATGTTGCTCTTCTTGTCTTTAATGTTGTATATTGTCACCTATGTTTATGACAAAAAGCAAGACTCTGACGTTTACCTTGTCGTTAGCTATGATTTACTTTAACCTGTCGTTAAGAAAACTTAATAAAAAAAAAGGGACATGTCTTGCATAAATCGTCAAAGACATTGCCATTTAAGACCATTTGGTCGACTGGGTACATTATCGTCTTAAAATTCCATAAAATAATCAAGAATAGAAAATAATAGAAAAAATTACTATTTAATTGTTAATAAAATTTAGATCATATTTATTATAAATGATAATATTTTTCTAAATGTATTGAAATATTTATGCATTTACAAAATTTAATATTTTCTGAATATTTTGTATTTATTATATTTTATTAAAATATTTAACAAAACTTATACTGTATACTGTATAAAGAGTAATTAATTATAGTGATAAGTAATACACTCACTATATGTATATGTACTTGTAAATAAAAAAAGATATTAATTGAACAATAATTATTACGAATAAGTAAAAAAAAAATAAATAAAATAAAAATTAATTTTAATACCTATGTTTTAAGTAATTCTCTATAAAACTTATAATATTTAAGTCATTGGAAATAATTGTTTAATGTTGAAAATCTTTATTCTGCTGTTTAATGCAATCATTTTACATATTTGTTGCAATGTGTTGTGTTTTTTCAAGTAGGAAAAAAACAATAAAT
Source organism: Protocalliphora azurea (assembly GCA_932274085.1). Classification (NCBI taxonomy): domain Eukaryota; kingdom Metazoa; phylum Arthropoda; class Insecta; order Diptera; family Calliphoridae; genus Protocalliphora; species Protocalliphora azurea. Next base: position 149,040,867 of record OW026523.1, read on the forward strand.
TAATGCTCAAAATAAAATATTAACATTTTACATACTAAGTAGTATGTTTGTATTTAATTTTATATTGATAGTTCCTTGATATATGGATCAAAAATTCAACTCTGGCATTTAGATTTTCTATCGCTACATGCTCTATTGAAAAATTTCCATTTAAGTATTTTTTAAAAATTTTATTTATGATCTTTTTTCAAATTTAATTTTTTATTCAAATTTCTTTCGTTTAAAATATTTCGTTTTGCAAAATGTGACCTTTAATTAAATAAAATTTGTTTTTCTAAATACTTACAATAATTTCAATATGTATAAAATCAAAAATAATTGTTATCCTTTTTTATTAACTTGTTAGTGTTCTGTACTTCTAACAATTAAAAATAAAAGATTTTGTTTAAATAAAACATATTTATTGTTTATATAAAACTAAAATAATTTGCTATGAATATGCAAACGGTGAATACTAAGACGGAGTCTGTGGATGATTTTATATTGGCCAAATTACGCTCTGTAATCCATTTGTTGTAATAGTGGACATCAGCATAGACTCCTAAAGATTGTTTTTTTTTTTTTTTTTTTAATAGAAACAACCACATTAAAATGTTATACAAACTACAAGGTTTATATATTTACCCGGAAATCCTGGTTGCGCACATCCAGATCCCCATGATACTATACCAATTAGTGTATTATTATACACTAATGGTCCCCCGGAGTCTCCTTGACACGAGTCAGTACCTCCTAAAATGTAACCCGCACATATCATACCTTTCAATAAACCGCTGCCATATGAAATTGAACAGACGCTTTTGGAAATTGTCCTTACATTTGCGATACGCAATGTCGGCGATAAAGAGCCCTGTAATATTAAATATGTATGTACATTAAACCGACTTTTGAAATTTTACCGTAACACCCCCTAAAATGGATCATTGGGTTATAAAAAGATATTCTGTGAAATATTAGGGAAATGGGATATCGTTAACCCGCATCGAACCTGAAGTTTGTAGGGTCGTTTATATATATATATATATATATATATATATATATATATATATATATGCATATATATGTTTTACAGTTAAAAAAAAATTATCCATTTAATACTTTGATTTGTAACTAAATGTTAATATATATATATATATTGACACTACGCTTTTTTGTTGACAAATGTTAAAAATTGTGTAGACTGTAGCTCTCATAAACGAAAAAGCTAAACCGAAATATTTTGGGAATTAGTTTCTAACTTATCAATTTTTAATTTTAGGGGGGTACATTTTTATGTCTTCATACAAATCGATGCACTTTAAAATACATAGAAGTCTTTAGTTAATTGTGAATAAATCATCAATTTAATAGCTTTAATACCTTTTAAGGAGCAAAATATTTCTAATTTGGCATGAAAAATGTTTTTTTTCTCATCACTAATTTCCGAATAACTCCGATACTATTAAGCGGATAAAAAAATAACATTGATTTTAGTCGGTATCTTTTGGAGTTTTATTTGTCTGAATTGGACAAACCCATACCGAGTTATACTAAAGAGACCGCCTAAAAAGGTGGAAATATTTGACATGCCCATAAAAAAACATAAAAAAATCAAGACGTGATAGAAAAAAGACTGAAAGCAGATTTATATTCAGCACGTCAACTACGATCTATTCCACCAAATTTTGCTTAAATGAGGGAAAAATGTTTTTTTGCCAAGCAGTGTAATATTTAGCTACACATAATGGTAACAGAAGAATGATTATTTAGTCATGTTCGGGAAAAAAATTTTAATTTTTGATTTTTTTTTTCTCTATCTAGTTTATTTTAAATTTATAATTTTAAGAGCATTTCAAAACTTATTTTTAAATGTTTTTTTTTTTTAGATTTTGTATTGAAAATTTTGCAATGCTACATAGTGTGTACATGTTAAAAGAAAATAATATATACAGTGAACCAAAAATTTACTTTTTTCCCCGTTCATTACACGAGATGTAAATTATTTACAAAGAATTTCTTAAGAACTAAAAATGTTAGGTGTACTTAAACTTTTTTGATGCACTGTATGTATATACAGTTCGACAGTTTCTTACCCGTTCTGTTTTACCCCATCCAAATACTTGACATGATACTCCTGCTGGTGTTGAGATATTTGTCATGGCTATTGGGGCGACTGTTAAGTGGGTTTTATTTGCTGGTAATCCCGTTTTTAAAAACATTAAACCAATATCGTCACGCATGGTATCCATACTAAATGTATTCATATATGCAATAGACTTGACATAGGAGACAATTGTGCCATTAACACGTTGATAACGATTCAAGGCACCCATAACAATAACAAATTCATTTGCTTTGCGGAAGCGCTTTTTATCTGCACTAAAAAAACCATAAACAAAAAATCAAAAGTTTAACCTTCATTTTGTTTTAGGCATAAAACGTAGTGTCTATACTAGACAAATTTTTATCAAGACAAACGTCAAAATCAGTGCGAATCTATACAAAGTAACCTCAGTTGAACAGCATGCACTTAAGGACTAAACTCTACATATATATGTGATAAAGATAAAGATTTTCAGTTCTACGGGGTTTTTGAATTTCTCAAAACTTTCGATCGACGAAATTTTTGTATATTCTTTCTTGAGTATTGTGTAACATAAGCGGCCAATTTGGGGCTCACGTTTTGAGGTCAATATGTATTTATTTAAGAATAATACTAACATCTCGTTTAGAAAGCGTTCGTGGTCTGCCACTTCTTGACTTGCTTTCAGTTGAATTTTGTAGGGCTTGGACGGCACTCCACTCTCATGTCGAACAATATTTCTAATAGAAACTCTAATTTCTTTTCTGTTGCAATTTTTATGCCAATGACTTCAAAAGTATCCGAACTATTAGAATAATGTAATCCCGTATGACAGGCTAATATAAACCATTGATACAATGCTAACTCCACATCTGTGGCTAAAAAGAAAATCTTATGTCCTTTGTATACATTTTTTACAAAAATCTATCCATTACTTTAGGAGATAGTGGTTTGCATAACAACATAATTTGTTTGATTTTAATTTTTTTTTTCGAAATGTAAAAATTTTATAAATTAACATATGTTTTTTAATTCTTAATTTTAATTCTCCTATAAATTCTCCTATATTTAAAAAATTTATCTGTTTTGCTGTGCCAAATTAAAACATTTTTCCTTTATAAATTTTGACAAATTCTTTAAAAAACTGCAACACTTTTTAGAAAATTCAATGAACTTTAAATATTTATTTACTTTTGTGAAAAATATAACAACTTTTATAAAATAAACATTAATTACAAAACGATTTTAAAATATATTATTTTATTATTTATTTTGTGATTGTCAAAATTTTCTATTCATTTATCAAAAATTTATGTAGCGCTATAAGCTAATGAAATTTTATTCACTCCATAATTATCAAAAATTTACTTTCCTACATAGGGTCTATGTGAAACGGTAGGAAAGTTTTATGGTAAAAAAATATTTTCACTATGGTGAGAAAAATTTTTATTTCTGCTGTGTGAAATGAAAGCTTTGTAAAATATTGACAAATTAAAAAAAAAATACGATTGCAAAAATTCAAAATGATTAATTTCCATTTCAAATCATTTTATATGAATAAACGTGTTTGAAATCTTAAATTTAAATATAAATTTTCTATATATTTTATATTTTTAAAATATTTTCTATAAGATTTAAAACGTCAAAAATTTAAATACGTTTGTCAAAAGCCCTATGATATATTAAAATTTTATTCACTTCATTACAGTAAAAAATTTACTAATTTGCATACTTTTCTATCGGTTCACACAGGCCCATATTTTGCTACCTTTTGACACACACTCTTTAATATATATTATTTGAAATATGTAGTTTTTTAAGACATACATTTTATTTTCATAGTATTTTGGAAATGATATAAGTACATAATTTAACATATTTTAAAATTTCATTTTGGAAAAACGAGATATTAGTTAAACAAAATATTTATTTTATAAAGGGAAAAACAAACTTTTTTGCTATATTTTTCGATAGCCAATATACATATTGGTTTAAAAAATATACCAAGCAATTTTCGTACGAATTGCGGATATATTTAAATATTGTATATCTACGACATTTCATTTCAATTTAAAACCTAAAAAATTGTCTCCAGAAAAGTTATAAAAATCAATTATGTAGTTTTTCCTTTTTGCCACAGACATCTAATATTAAAAGTTTTATAGTATATGTAGAGTTTTGACTCTTAATTATTGGAATTTTTTCAAAATATTCCTACCTTACTATGTTTGAAAAATCTGTTTTTTTTTTCAAATTATGATTACTAGTTAATGTACTATACGTCGATATAAAAATATTGTAAATTTTAATTACTATGTATTTCTTTTTAAACATAATATTATAAGCTGTTCACTATATATAAAAAATTTATATTTTTTCCTTCCCTAAATTCGGGTTAATTTTGACGTTTGCCTTGATAAAAAATTTTCTAATATAGACACTACATAAGGGCAACTCATACACATATATATTTATATTAGGATGGACCATCAAAAAGTGTTAGATGTTTCCAACTAAAATGAAAGAATATTTCATCTTAAGATGCCATTGCTAATTTTTGTCCTAATGTAACTCTTTAGCGAGGTGGATCAAAAGGACTTTTTTATTTTTACCCCAAAAGAACATATAATGATAAAATTGAAAGGTGTCTAAGAAAAACATTTAAAGGCATATGGGAAATTATTGTATACATTTGGAGAGCTTACGAAAATACCAATGTTTATAACCAAAATATTATGTATGTTTTGATTATATATAAGATATACTTCTTCAAATCTATCTCTCAAAGATCTATATCAACATCTTTTAACCCTTTGAGATAAATAAGAAAAAAAAAACCTTTTTATTCTTTTGTCCAGTTCACTAAAACTTATTATCAGTACGAAAAAGTTAAGAGCGATTATATCATAGAATAATAAGTTATGTGAGAGAAAAAAAAACTATATTTCATGCAACAAAAAAATACATGTAAAAAAACATATATTTTGTTTTCGTGTTTTGGAAAAAATGAGTATTTTTTAAATTTTTTTACTGGAAGTGCCACTCACATAAACTTATAGTTGTATTCTATTGGTTATATTTTAAGATGAATTATACTTTAATTTTAATTAGATATATCGGGAGCGTATTTTCCCTTCATACTAACGGGAAGCCCAAATGTATGAGTGCCAATATAAATCATATCGTTTACTTCACTTACTCATAAAGACAGTGGGCGGCAGTTAAAACTTTATTGGGACCTACAAGAGCACCGCCACAAATGTGGCCATTTCCAAAGTTAGTATCGTAACGTTTCAGTCTTATAGAAACTTGAAATTTTGCATTTTCCAGAGTAGCTTCTGTACCATTTATAATCCTTGGAGAAGGTACTTCCGTTGATGAGGGTGCAACGATGAGACATAATGCTGAGATATCGAAATGTTGTTTTTGTTAATTTTTATCAATGATTCATTCACTTACAATTTCAAGAGTTTTTAGTAAACAAATATTAATTAAGATAGTGAGTACATGTGATGATAATAATGATTTTATACTGAATTTCCTACCGCATTGACAGTATACATACTCATTTACTTATTTTTTTTTTTGTCATTCCGTGTATAACATGTCGAAATAATAATCTAAGTTTATATATTATGACTTCTCGTGAAAATCTAAGACAATCTGACGATGTCCGTTTGTCTGTCTGTTGAAAGCAGGATAGGGCTCTGGGTGGACATCCTAGGGAGATGAAATTTGGCTCGAAATATTTGTCTTATAACGTATGCGGAATAAAATTGCAATAAAACTTTCGACGCTGGTTAAAAAAAGTTTACTCACGATGAAGAATTTTTATCATCATGATTTCTTAAAATAATTTTTGATTGAGTTGTTGTGAGTTAAATATTTTTTTTTCGGTAGGCATAAACCCATTGATCGAATTAAATTTTTGGCAAAGATTTGTTTATCATTTTTAAAATCTGACTTGAATTTAAATTTGTTGATTGATAAATTAAAAAAATTAAGCCAAAAAAGTTTTTCGGAAAAAAATCAATTTGAACGAAATTTTTTTAAGTTTTTACTTTTCTTAAATCTGATTTAACTTTATTTTTCGACTAATATATTAAGCTAGGAAAAGCAAAAGTGATTGATTTCATAAAAAGAAAGATCGAGGTATATTGTCCAATAAAGATACCTATATCTTTTAAACTACTTTAATATCCGGATATAACGGCTATATGATTTTGAGGGATTGTAAAAATCTCTAAATTTAATCAAACTGTTATAATTTAAAATCTCCAAATAGCTCTAAATTAAACTCGATTAATAAGTTTTGGACCAATTTAAACAGAGGAGAGTTTGTAGAATCTTGTCGACAAAACTTCAAGCCAAACTAGGGTATAATAACTGAAGAGGTCCAACTCGATGTTGGAACTTTCCTAAAGCGATCCAAATTTCGAACATGTGAAACAAACATAATAGGTTATGTTATATAAGTTATAAGACTAAGAGGCAGCGTTAAATTAATCCAAAATAGAAGGAATTGGTTCAATGTAGCGCTCTTTTTAGCTATTTTTTTTTTTAAATAAAATAAGATTTTTATTAATAGTAACTTAAACATTATAAGATCCATATTTGTTATTTTTTTTTAATATTTTAACTTCAGCAGAAATAGTGAATTATATTCCGAATCAAATTTAAAATTGGTGTTTTTATTACAGATGTAAGCGGTAAAATTTTATGTACGTTTAAAATTCCTAATTTATAATAGCTTTTTTCCATGAATTTAAATTCATAAAACTTTTATCTTCGGATAATTTTTTTTTTTTTAATTTTGGCGCAAAACCTTTGATTTAATCAGTACAATTTTATTCCAAGAAAGGCTATTCCTAAAATAAATAGGAACATGTTTGGAAAATTGTTAATAAATCCTTTATTTAATGGGATTGGGAAAACGGATAGACATCTTAAATCTCATTTCGAAATGAAAAAAATGTTCTAGTTTTTGGTGGACTCGAAAGTTAATAAAAATAAAAATGTTCTATTTTAGAAAATGTGTTTTCTTTGGTGAGAAAAATTCTTATTTCTGTTGTGTGAAATAAAAACTTTATAAAATATTGACAAATTAAAATTTTGTTATAAAAAAATTAAAAATGTGTTAAAAAAACAAGAGATAAGAATGCACAAATTTTAATTTCATTCTGAAAGCCACACACTCTATTTTGAAAATATACATTTAATAATGTGATGAAATCGTAAGACATATGTTTATTCTATGTAAATATTTGACATTGAATTTTTTTTATCAATTTAAAAAAGATTATATACTTTTGTCAAAAATTCTGAGCTAGTAAAATTTTGCTCAGCTTATAGCTCTTTATAATTTACTAAAAATAATAATTTTCTACCGTTCCACGCAGGCCTTAAGATACTATTTTTTATTAGTTAATAGGGACACAAAAACATGTTCCTAATCGACATATCACTAAAGTAAAACGCAAAAAGCGCTAACAGAAAAAATGCGACTTTTGGGTTGTTAAAAAGCGCTAAATTGGCAACGCTGTTAAGAGGTCCATAGACGCATACTGCATAAGCTCATGCAATAAGTATGTTTAGTAAAATTGAGAGAGCTTTTGAATGTGTGCGTCACATAGACAACGCAATATGAAAAATCAAAATCGCTTTGATTTCATAATGAACTCATACTGCAGGCATTTTTTCTGAATGAGTTTGTTTATTTTTATTTTTTCTAATTTATGAATATTTTAATTTGAAATTAAAAGAAAATGTTAAAAATAGTTTCAATTTTTTTAACGCTTTTATTCACAAAAATAAAATTTTGATTGATGAATGTGTACAAAAATCATCATATTAATTTTTGGAAAAATTAGAACATAATTTTGTTGCAATTTTATGTAGCATCGGTTCATAAACAAAAAAGTTATGGATCAAATACTAGGAAAACAGCGTTCCATTGTAACTTCAGTTTATACTTTTTGACCGATATCTTTTACAAAAAAATATGTACATAAACGGAATTTTCCACAAATAGTTCAAGGACCAATGTAAACTCGGCCCATCACAGATATAAGATGAAATTTTTAAAAAATGCAGATGGTGGGTTATATATATTCGGCCAAGCCGAATATAACATTCTCACTTATTTATTATTTCTTTTAATTTTAAACGGCACAGAAATTTTCATAAATGATATAATAATCAAATTTATTCGAAAAAAAAACTGTGCGGTATGAGTTCATTTTAAAATCAAAACGATTTTGATTTTTAATAATGCATTGTCTGTGTGACGCACACATTCACAAACTCTATCAATTTTACAAGCACATGCTTATTGCCTGAGCTTTTGCAGTATGTGTCTATGGGATGCTTTAATAGAAAAATTAACGTGAAATTCTCTTTTCAAATGATAAATAAACGTTATTTTTACAGAAGAAAAAACTTGATATAACGCGTATTTCTACATCAACTCAAAAATCTCGATTTTTGAGTTATGACGTTCTTGAAGTAAATGATCAATATGTATATTCGGATCTCTCGGAAACTTGTACTATAGTATTTAATGCGCATCTTAAAAATTTTATTCTTAATTTGGAAATTATATGAGTATAATCCAAAAAGGATATTTTTATTATTTGACTAAGCTCATCAATGTCTGACGGCAGATCGAAAATTTTGAGTAATGTTGAAGGCGTAAATTTGCTTACAGCAAACGGGTCCACTTAATGGACATTTGTAGGTATGTGTGTGCATAATTTTGTCATGCAAACAGTAAAATCAAAAGTTTTAGTTTATTTTCTTTGTCTAAACTGGAGTTGTAACAATTTCATTAAAAAAGAGGAAGTTACAATTTGAAAATTATCACCCATTTTTTACAATTCGGCAAATTAAAAATATTTCCCAAACTCAAAATTTCGTGTGATAGTGTTTGACATAAATTACTAGTAGTTGTTGAATAATCTACAGCGTTCTAAATTGAATAATTAATTCCAGCTACATAGACTGTTTTGAATATTTTGATTGACTTGTCGGTAAGATGTTGTTAACCTGCTATTTAACTATCAATCAACACATTAAACAAAACATTTTAAGTATGTAATTAATTTATTATATGAATTTTAAATGTTTTTTTGTTCAATGGATATTTTCAAGAGGTTTTCACATACTTGCAATTATTATAAAAAACATTTTTAAATTGTTTATTTTAACTTTAAGTTACTATTTGTTTCATCGGTGAACTTTCTTCACTTATTTTTCTCATTCACAGCTTTTCTTTTTGAAGAAATGTTTTTAACTGAAAACAAAGTTATTACAATGAAGTTTAACAAACTTTATTGTGCTGATGCATGAGTGTATTGATAAATCGAAAACTAATCAATTGCAAAACATGCTGTATGAGTGAAATGATACGTAAATTATTGATAAAGTATTCATAAAGTGATAATAGGAAATCTTATCATTATTTTACTGGAAACCTAATAAAAATACTATATGTATGTAGTCCAAAGTGACGAACTCACTGTTATTGAAAAAGAAAACCATAGAATACGACTAGAAGTTTATGTGAGAGGCACTTCGAACTAAATTAATATAAATATATATATATATATATATATATATATATATATATATATATGTAACTACATGTATTTTGTAGTAAATATCTAGTTATTAATCTATGAAGAAAACATTGTTTTAATTTTAAATAAAAAATAAATTTATATTTATTACATTTTTTTGTATATAATTTTATAATAATAATATAAATTGTATAAAAATATTCGAAAGTGTACTGGACTGCAAATTTTCGATATACATACATCATGTATAAGTGTAGAAAACAATATAATAATTTAGTTTACGATATGTTATTGAAGAAATTAAAGTATTTTCATATATTAATACTTTATTATACCATCCTAAGGCACTTTTTGAGTCTGTTATAAACATACAATAAGTATTAAATGAGCAAATAAAACAAAAAGAAAATGGACGGTGTTATGTTCGAGAGATTCAAATTTTTTTAAATTAAAATAAAATAAATGGAATGTTTTTTATATTGAAGTTTTTGTAACTGATACTTCTATATATAACCATGTAAACTTCTTGATTGACTGTGGTGATGTCTGGGTGGTTGATAGCCCGGTTCTTGCATTTCCATTTGCATGACCAAATTCTTTTGCTCACCTCTCATTTCGTATGCCTCACGCGCTTCACGATGTAATATTAAAGAGGCTAAACCCAATAAAATAAAAGTTAGGACCGCCAAGGCATAAGACCATCCCAAAACATTAAATTTTGGATACATTAACCAATCGCGGCGATAGGCACAGCCTCCAAATATGCATACTGCCAAGAACATGAAAAGAGCTTAAAAAAAATTGACAATAAAATTACAAACAAGATCTGTAAAAACATTTCCAAAATCAACTTACAAGAAATAGCAGTGCACAAGTACGAAATACGAACGAGTAACCATTCATATTGCAAAACCGCTTTTAAGGGCAATCGAATAATAGTTAATGCCAAAATTACCAAAACGATAAAAATAAGTATAAACGATAAGGTAACAAAGGCCTGCACAGACATCAACCAACCCGGTAATAGCCATTCTCGTATAACATAATATTCCTGAAATATAAAAAAAAAACGTGTATTATAAAAATGTTAATATTTATAAAGAGATAAATATTAACATAAGATTCTTTTGATACTGTCAAATGATTAGATTGATATTCCACAATTCGAATTAAAAATTTTTAAATGAAAATATATTTTGGAGATATATATTTTCAAATAGAAAACTTTGTTTTTCTTAGCACCTCTGATTTACATTTACAATTGGTGTTTGCTCGTAATAATAAAATTGTAATGAACACTATCTCTGATTAAATACTGGTTCTTCGAGTTCCCAAAAAATTAATCCTAATTACGACAATTCAAATAAGTTTATAGGGCAAACTAAGTACATTATAATAACATTTGAGTTGTAGGTTTAATTTATACAATTGTAAACTATAAAATATATTGTTACGTTTAATTTCCTTTTAAATAAATCGGTACTTTGATTGCACTAAAAGCAGTTTAGTAGTTTAAAAGTTGTAACGACTCTTTATTTTATTTAAAATGTACAACAACAACAGTTTAAATAGTCACTTGTGTTCTAATACATACACACTTTAATAATGTACAAGAATATACAGCCAAGGCAGTTAATTTGTCTTTTCTTAACGATGCTTTCAATTACACTGACTCAATGGTGTTCTCACGGCCAATTTATATACACTGCACTACTATCTAGATGCTTCTCGAAATCTCTATTGCTTTCTACAATGCTCTTAAAGGACAAACTAAAAATTTTAGAGTAGCTTCAACATTTAGTGTTGCCATGCTAACAAACAATGGTGAAAGCCTTTTATTCAATGTTGTATGTTGACAGCTATGTTAATAATTTCTACAGATATGTTAACTGCTGTTAACATGAACAGAAAGGTCGAGAAGCATTGAGAAAGGTTGAGAAGTATTATTTAATTTTAAACCAGCCGTTAAATTCGTTATATTTGAATTTAAGTAAAATTTCGTAACAATATGTACGACAGGGTTATAATCTTTTTAAATTTTGCAAATATTAAAAATACCGTATTATCAAGGCCTTGTAGAACATGAAAAGGTATAAAGAAATACGATATTAATTTTTCGCGATCGTTAAAAAAATTCACACACCAATCGCGTGTAAAATTTTTAAATGGTCAAATCTTATTTATTATCGTTTCAAAATTTCTAAGAAAAAAAAAAAAAAAAAAAAAAAAATATAAAATGTGCTTTAGAAAATCCGATATTCTTTTTTAGTGAGGACCAATGGAACTTTCGTCTTTGCATTTAACTGGTTACGATGCACAATCGAGCCCAAGAAAAATGGAAAAAAAACGAAGATGTCCTTCAGTCATAAATATTTGAACTAATATGTAAATTTGTCCGCTAATTTCAAATCTAAATCAGATTTTTGAAATTATTAAAATTTATTCCGATATGGAAAAAAAGTAAATAATATTTTCTAAAATTTTTGTGTAGTTAATAAATACATATAGCAGTATTGCCAGATAAGTGAAACAAATTAAATTTTTATTATTATTATTATTATTTTGGGCTTGTGTGAAACGATAGAAAAGTATGTTTGTTAATAAATTTTTAATTAGTATGAGGTAAATAAAATTTTACTAGCTCATAAGGCTAGTAGAATTTTTGACAAACGTGTACAAATTTTCGATGTTTAAAAAAATATTCGAAAATATTTCAAATTTATTTAATTTATTTAATTTTCAAATTTCAAACACAATACATTATTTAAGATGCTTAAAATTGATTATTAAATGTCCATTTGAACACAAAACGTGACCAAAGTGGAGTTTTTCTTTCATAAAGGGTTTCAAATAAAACATTCTTGTGCTCTTTAATCTCGTTTATTTTATAATTAAATTAAATTTATCAACATTTTACAGCTCTCATTTCACACAGCAGAATGGAAAATTTATCTCACAATAGAAAAAATATTTTTTACCATAGAACTTTTCTACCGTTTCACACACGCCCTTAATTGAAAACAGTTTTCAAATTTTGTTCAGTATTTATTATTTTCTTCAAATAAGTTTCAGCGTATGGCATACCAGATGAAAAATTCTTACTTTTGACATAGAAGAATTTTCGAAATAATATCTTTATTAGTTATACCGGAATTTTCATATCTGCGTTTTTATACTTAATTTTTTTTTTTACAGAATCTGAACAAAGGATTTAAGGATTAAAAACAGTTAAAGTGAAAATCAGAATGAAAAAAAAACTTATCCACACCACTTTCCATTGCTGATATTTTCAAATAAAGCAGCATTGTTTTTTATACAAAATTCATGAATTATGAAATTTTAAATAGAAAAAGTTACGTTTAACGATTATTTTTTATGGTGTTAAAAATTGAGACTACTCCAATTGCTATCACATCTGTCGCGCAAATATTCTTCCCTATAAGCCAGATTCCTTACAGAAATGTGATCTTGAATCACTAAACCAACGCTCAAGTGAAACAAAAATAATTAAATGGCGCGTTATGCTTGGGCACTGAAACTGTCTAGAAGATCTCACTAATTCAGAGGAATTCTCCAAAAATTAATTTAATAGGGATATGGAATCACGAATAATGTGGATAGGAAAAGAACACTGAAGGAATGAAAGATTCAATCTAATACAAATGTCTCTCACCCTTTTACTTTTATTAATATCCAAAAGATCATTTGTAAAATCACTCATAATAACAACATTTGAATATTTAACATCCAAATCAGATATCTGATTATCAAAAAACTCAAAATCTCCATATGGAAGATAAACAACACTCACTGAAACTTTGGTTACTCTGAAAAATAGCTCAAAAAACAGAAATATAGCATATACAATATTGTATTTAATATCATCTGAAACATATAGAACAACTCCACTCCAACTCCACTTCCATTTAGAAGACTTTAGTAGAACTTTAGTAGATAGAAAAATAAATAAAGAAAAACAATAAATATAAAAAAAGAACAAACAATTTATGACAACATAAACTAAAAAGTCACAAATCATTCACAAGTCTTCCACTCCAATCGTATTTCTACATGGTAAAAAAGCTTATATAACTGGAGATTTCAAAATCCTGGATCAATAAGGATCCAGAAAATATATGCTTTTTGGGTGTCTTAGATGAATATTGTAGAATTTACAAACGGAAAGACAAACTTATGTATATCGAGTTTTCCATAAATTCCAATAAATTTTTTGTAAGTGTAAAATGATCTTGAGAGAATAGGCAATTCTTTTATTCTTCAAATAACCTTTATCTAAATACTGTACTTTTTTTAAATTTTTAAATCGATTTTTTTTCGACTATATTAGCTCTGTTCTAACTTTCAAGTCTTAGTCAGAATTTACAGGAAAGTGTTGCCGTACTAAGAGGTATTATTTATATCATTTTGTTGACAAATAAATCTGGTTTGTATTTTCGATTATTCTATACCTGTAAAATTAAAACCTAAATTGTTTGCTTTTCTTAACCGTTAAACACATTAAAGCGTAAGTTTTAATTTTTATCGGTCGTAACAATTATCTGTTACTCCAAATATAAAAAACAATTTTGTAAATAAATTGATCCTTAAGGTCAAAAATTAAGTGGAGAGTATATGTTGTAATACTCAAAAAATGCAATGTTGTCTACCAGTTTTGCCAAAACCTAAGTGGGGAAAAAAGTGCTAGATTATACAAAGAAAAATGCTAGAAAGTGCAAAAAAATAAAAAATGTGCTAGTAAAAAGAGCTAAGAACAAAAATATATATATTATTTATTTTTAATGTTAAAGCTAAAATTTTTAGAAAATAGTAAAATAGTAAAAACACATTTTGAAATCGATTCTTTGGAAGTTAAACAGAATTAACGAGTAGATTTTTTCAAAATTGTAATTTTATGATAAGTTAATGAAATATGTGTTATCTGAGTTATAGTGTTATAAGCATTCCAAATAAGATATAGTTTTTTTTTTACCAAAAATTTGAAGTAAGTAAACGATATGCAAGCAATAGCTCTATTCTAGTAGTACTAACCAAATTTACAGGTTTTAGTCAGAATTTACAGAAAAGATTTCCCGAACTCAGAATTTCCTTATTTTTTTTTTGTTGTTTTTCTGACAATTTCTTACTAATTTTTACTAAAACCTGTAAATTTGATATGTCCTGGAATAGAGCCAATATTAAAAAATAATTCTAATTAAATAAACAGTATTTTACCCAAAAATCAATATTTAGCTGTTTTCTCGAAAAAGTTTTACATCAAAAAAATTATTTCAAAATAATATTTCAAAAAATAAAACATCATCTGGCTGTTAACCTATCAAATTTTGACCAAGATTTAAACGTAACCATATATAAAATGACATTCTTTTCACACAAACTAATCATTTTGTGTACAATTAGGCTTTAACTTTGGGTTCAAATTTGGTAAGCTACGGCCTTAACATCATATTGTGATGTTTTGAATTGGGTAAAAAGTTGTTTAATTATGTATATGTATATAAATATTTTGACTTCCAAGAAGATTCGAAATTAATAAAAATTTTGTTTTAATTTACGACATCGATTCAGTACAGTTATGAATGTCACAACTAAATTGCAAACTATATTTAAAAATTAATAGGTTATTCTATCATAATTATTTCTTATAACAAAAGAATTATAGTTTACTTTACTGCAAAAATTTTATTTGAGTTTGTAATTGTATTGGTTTTTACTAAGTGTTAATAAAAAAAAAACTAGCAAAAAGTGTTAAAAAATGCCAAAAATAATTCGAAAAGTGCTAGAAGAAATGAGTTTAAAAGTGTTATATCTAGCACTAAAAATGCTAAATTGGGAACACTGTTGTCTACATACCATTATGACAAAAGTGATATATTCTCCCAGAAACTTAACTAAACACTTACATGACTGAATATGTTATGACATCCTGTGAATTTGCGTTGGAACTGATAGTTGGGATATGTAAAATCTTTGAAGCAATATTGCCATAAGCCCATATTTTTAAAGCTGCTACGTGTTTCCTCATAAGATTCAATCCAATAGGGAGAACAGAAAGACATCATCATAAAGAAATAGCTCAAAAATGTAATAATGGCTCCAAATACCACACCATCTTAAAAATGTAATATAAAATGTTTAATTGTTTCGAAACAAAATATGTATGTATGAATATGCCAGCAGAATCTCTGACAGCAATACTGTACCATGTTCCAGTAGCTCTGTTCCATTATTTGTCAAACCTGCAAGTTTTAGTCAGAATTTACAGGAAAACGTTTCTGTACTTTTTGCTGTTTTTATGAAAATTTTTGAATAAACCCTGTAAATTTGACGAATACTGGAACAGAGATAGTAGGTACATACATACGAATGTACATATGGCTGTAAGTAGGTGTTGTCTGTAACACTTCAATTGTGTTCAGTATACTTTTCGAATATTTATACTCACTTGTGGCACGCGGATAATCGTTCTTCTCAGCACCATTATCCGTTGTGTCTGTAGACGGCTGCTTTCGAAAATTATGCATTTTTCCAGTTTCTTATATTACAATAATTTAATTTATTTAACCAAGTTTTAAAAAATATTAAACTAAAACAAAAACTGAAGTATATGCATAAAGCAGTGTCTAGAAACGTCAAGTTAAAAAAACAACACCCTAAGCAGAGTTGCCAAATCACATAAAGCACACAGATCTTCGCCGAACAATTCTATAGGCGGCGGTTTTTGTAGAAATCGTTAGCGACGGATCAAAAACGGCTGTTACCCCAGGTCTACAACTGAGATTAACGCTGATATAATATCTAAAATAGAGTGTACATTATACAATTTTTTATCAAAACAAACGTCAAAATCAGTGCGAATATATACAAGGTAACCTTAGTTAAACAGTTGATTATTATTTTGGTTGTTACAGTTGTCAAACTGCATATATAAAAAACAATAATGAATAGGCCATATTGTTGTTTTTGTGCAACTGTTGCCACCTTCCACAAATTCGCGTTAAGTTTGACGTTTGTCTTGATAAAAAAATCTCTAATGTAGACACTATGTTATGTACAGAAATTTCATCACAATAGTCATCAGACATTTTTACGTATTCCCACGTAAGTGTATGCATTACGCAATCAGTTGGTAGATGAGCCTTTAATTCTTTAGGCTTAACATTGCATTGAAGTAATTCTCTAGATAATTTTCTTTTAATTTAATTTATGTATATTTTTGAAATTTAAGAATTAAAAGGGACTTTAATCAGTGTTATTCACCTAAACTCCATACAAAATCAACATGTTTATAACCAGCTAAAATCCACATAAAATCATAATGAGATTATATCCAAATATGCATTTATAAAGAAGTTGCATTTCGCAAGAATGGTTTGTCCGATTTAGATACATATATTAAACACCAAAAGATGCAGACAAAAATTGTGTTTGGAGTTATTCAGAAATATATACATATTCATATTTTTTTTCGTTCAAAATCGAAGAATTTTTTTCTTTAAAAGTTCTTTTAAGAAATGAAAACGGCAAAATTTTTCAGTTTTTATGCTTTGTCATAAATTTGGTAATACTACGAATAAAATATGCTATGTGCCATCAAAATTTATGCACAAATCTTGATTTTGTTCACAATTAAGTGAAAATACCCATATACTAATAATTAAGTAGAAACTGGTTTGTTCTTTAAATAAAAATAGGTGAACTACTCAGATAGTAGTTTTTCAGACATTAATTTCTGAATAACTCGGAAAATATTTGGCAAATAAAAAAATAATGTTAAGATAACTTCACAATTTTCGTCTGCATCTAAAATATTTTTTCCGCCTTAACAAAGTTGTTTCTTAAGGACTTTCTCATCTTTGTATGTGGAACGCCGGCTTCGCTGAATAAATCTGTTTAGAAAGAAAGAGTTAATGAATATAGTCATGTAACATATCATTAAAATAGTAATTGAAATTACTTTAATAAATTATATTTTATATGTATTAAAAAAAGCTCTTCTAAAAGATATACCGACACTTTAGAAGCCTATAACTCGAAAACTAAGAGCGAGCGGACAAAGATAAATTTGTATATCACTCTAATCGCAAGTAAATGTATTATATCATCATTACCAAATTTGTTTAAAAATCAACTGTGCTGGTTTTTAATTTACGCCTCCATCTGAGGTAATAAATCGGCTCTATCAAAATATGGCCAATAGACGTGAACGACTAGTTTTGTTATTGCTATTGGCACGTAAATGAGGCAATATTGCTTTCGAATTTATTACCAAAATTATCAACGATTTTATTAGACTCCTATTAGGAAGCTAATACATTCCAAGCCGATGGATGCAAAGCTGGGGATTAGAGATGTATTCAGCGGTGGCATCAAGAAGGAGTAAAAAATAAAATTTTGATGTAAAAATATCACATTCAAATGAAATAAATTTTTTTATTTTATTATTATTTATTTATTTATTTTGAATAATATTTCACAACCTAGTTTTTGGCCATAATCGGTCACAAATTTCTACTTAACAGATAAATTTACATTACAATTCATAAATAATAATTGAAATATAAAATAACATAAAATTAAATAAAAGGTAAAAAATACTTAAAAACTTATTACTGATTAATAAAAGCAGTTAAATTGCACAAGTCAACCCAACAAATCCCCATCAAAAAAAAAAAAAAAAAAAAAAAAAATAATAATAAATAAATAAATAAATAATAATAATAAAAATAAATGTTAGAAAATGAAGTCAATCATGTATCTGCATTAGCAAAAGCTCGACAAAAAAACTACAAAAGTGATATATACCCAGAAAAACATGTCACACTAACGCATCACCGGAAGTTTATTGAGTACAAAATACAAATTAAGGATTTTTTTACACGCTTGTGTAAGCATCAGTCCTTGAATAAGATACCCTTTGAAATTCCATAACATAAAGCTATCCCATGAACATGATGATCACAGTATAAGTAACAATTTCTCTCCCAAAACTAATAAAAGCACCAAACTTCAAAACCATACCTTGAGTTATAATGCAAAGATGCAACAAATGATATAAAAAACAACCCCCAGATCTTGCACACAACTATTCAATAAAGACACAAATTGCTGAAACTATTGGCATTGATCAATGAATCCAAAATCACGTTCCAGCAAGAAAACATTATAATGCTGATGAAAATTAAAGAACATTAAGCTAAACAAAAAAAAAAAAAAAAAAAAAAAAAAAAAAATAAGTCCAATTATCAGAAAATGTATGAGAAGAGTAAAACAACACATTCAAAGAATAAAACAAGTAGCCGATTCTGCATAAACCCAACAGGAACAAAGAGTAGAAAATAGATTCAAAGTGTCAAAATTAATAACCAGAAAAATCTTCTTAATTCCAACAACCAAATTGTGTTCAAAAACGTTAATGAAAATCAAATATACCCCCTAAAGGTACCCCTTTTCATTCACAAAAATTTGAATGATTTCTACAGATTTCATCCAATAAAGAAACAGCTACTAGAAATGAGGATATACCTCAGCCTATTAAAACATTAAATAAAAGATATGAGACCTTGTGCTACACTTAACAAACATAATAAAGATCATACCAATCATTAGATTGCAGTAGAAGATACCGAAAATCATTCCTAAAAGAAAAAAAACATTCAATGAAATTAGAAAGATATGAACAACTCCCACCCATGTTGCTAAAACAATTCAAAATGGAACACTTTAAAAAGGCTAGTACTTAATGAACATTTCAATGCAAAAATTACACCACAAACACCAATCTGCAATCACATGTAACATTATACAAACACACAGCAACATTATCAACTCAGATCAATTGCTGCAACAACTTTTTTACTTATTATGGAGGTTTTGAAATTGGTACGTTTTGAGATATTTAATTTAAAAGTTGTTTGTGAATATAAACTCTCGCTGAGAGTATTTCTTGTCTTTAAGCAATAGTTCTTAAGCTGAAGTTTATCAAAAAAAAAAAAAAAAAGCTTTTATATTTAAAAATTAGAAACATAAATATATTTTTTATGTGGTAAACTGTTGAATAGTACTAATTTAATAATAAATATAAAATTACACTCATTTCAAACAAACTCTTTACAATCATACTCATACTTAACATTATTAGCTTTAAATTTTCTTCATAAACGAATAATTACTTTCATCATCAATTTCATGATGTTCTAAATGTTTCATATAGGCCAAAAAACATGTCCACAATAAACTACATACGCTAATGAAAGGAACACGATTACGTTCTGGTATAAAAGCAAAATTGATGGTGGCCACAATCGGCCATACTGATGCACCAATCTAATAAGACAAAAACTCATAATTAGCTACGACATGTAAACAACTATTTGCGAATGGCTGTGCAATTTCACTCACCTTATAGGTTGGGAGAAACTTTTTGCTCACTTCTGCAGCAGCCTCTTCAATTGTCTTCAACTCCAACAAGCTCATCAAGAAATAAAAACACGTCATGGCAGCAGGTGTGTATGTTATTGTCTCAACAGCCGCTTTCATTACGGCCGTTTTCAGTGATGTCTGGGGCCACATAGCCGAAGATATCTAATAAATATAACATTAAAGTTATAATTTCTGTGGCAACAAGGCAATAGTAATTCAGTTTTACTACTTTTCCTGGGAAGTAATAGTAGTTTAAAGTAGAAATTTAAAGAGATGTAGTGTTTTCATCATTTCTTAACTTATTTAAATGCATTGTAAATTTTTAATTTTAGAACACATGAGAAACAATTAGCTTGCAATTATCCGTTCTTTTTGATTTTAGTATTTTTCTTCAATTCGATTTACTTGCAAATTCTGTAAGATTACATTTTTTATACTTAAACAATAAATAAAAATATTAAATCCAGGAAAATATTTAGAACTTTTTCTAAAATGATTAGTTCTAGAACTGGTGAATTCAGAACCACTTCAGATTGTTTAAAAACATCCTTAGAACTAGTGGCGTCGCAACCAATTCTGGTACTAATGAAGTAGAACCTTATTTTGATTTCAAAACTAGTGCTTAAGAACTAATTTTAATGACTTCTACATCACTTCTCTGAACAAATTTCTCGTTCCCAAATAACTTTCTAAAACTGTTTTAAAAACTTGAGAAAAATTAAAGAGTTAAATAAATTGATTTAAAAAGTGGCATTTAGGAAATGGCTCATTAGATTAAAAAAAAATCAATAAAAAATAGGTTCTGAAACCGTTCCCAAACGCTTCTATAGAACTAATTCTGAATGTGACAATTTTGAACAAAAATCATTGACAAATGAGCTAGTTCTAGAACCATTTCATAGAATGGGTACTGGCTAGGTAACACTAGGAACTAGCTCCGGAGATGACAATTTCAAACAAAAGTCATTGGTTGTAACGCCAAAGTTGAACAAGTACAGACTATTTTCATAAATAGACGTTTCATAAATGAGCTAATAGAAAATGAAAATTCATTCCGGATCTCACAGCAAATATGGAAAAATAGGAAATTTTAGATCGCGAAGTAATACCCGTATAATGTAATATCAAAGGACGAAATTTCCCACCTAGACGAAACAGCAAGGATTAAAATTTCTGAGCAGATTTTTGAAATAGTGTCTTTATGCCACACAGATGTGTATAAGTTTCAAAAAACTAGGCATACGGTACTAAATATTAATGAAGTTTACATTGTATTTAACAAATCAAAAATATACTTAGTTTTGTTTCGCATAAAAATGTATATTTTATATTTCGTTGATTTTTTTTAGTTTAAATAAAGAAACTCAATTATTTTTGCATTGTTTTAAGGAATTTTGGATCAAGTGAAAATAAATGAGCAAAAGGAATTGCAATCGAAATGATTTTTACTTATATTTTAATTAATGCTAATCCGTGCTTTAGTTTTATCCGCCACTGCATGCAACATCATGATTAATATATTTCAGTTTTGATGTAGCAAACATTTAAACGTTTAAAATTTTTTGTATGCACTGTAAAGTTCGATTTATTTTAACTATTTGAAAATAATTATCTAAGTTAAATAAGCTACCTGTAATTTTTACTACATTTATGGCAAGTTACAAGAAACCTCTTATTTTTGGACATGTAATTTTTTCTTTTTTGAACTCTTTTTCTGAGCAAAATTACATAAAATGTTAAATAAAATGCTGTTAAAAAACCAGTTGACCGCCTTTAAAACTCGGGTTTAAAAAAGACCGAAATTTAGAAAAAAAACGAAACCAACATTGTATCGTTTTCAGTTTTGGATGCTCCAACAGTGTTACCAGAAAAATTTTGCGTAATGCCTCTAAACCCGAAAATCCCCATTTTAAAATGTAAATACCCAATTTTGTCCCCAAAATGTCTTAATATAAAATTAAGTTATTTAAATTGAAATTGTATTGAAAATTTTCTATTTTTTATATTTATTTTTTATATTTAAATTCTTATTTATGAATTATAATGTAAATTTATCTGTTAAGTAGAAATTTGTGACCGATTATAGCCAAAAAGCTAGGTTATAAAATATTATTCAAAATAAATAAAAAGTAAATAAATAAATAAATAGTTAATAATCATTAAAAATTTATAAATTTCATATAAAAAGGAAATTTGTCAGAAATTCCTAAAAAAGGACATTTAATGAAAAATTTCTATAATAAAAACATTTATCGAAATTTTCAAAAAAAAAAAAAAAAAAAAATAATAATTTTTCAAAATTTTTCTGTAAAAAGAAAATTTTAAAAATATTTTTCCATAAAAGAAATTCTATCAAAAATTTCGTATAAAAAGAATATATATTGAATTTTTCTATAAATATTTAAAAAATTTACCAAAAGCCATGAGAGCTTAATGTTATGAAATAAGTTAAACAGACTGTTTCATAGATAATAATTTTGGTAATTAATGTAGTTAGTTGTTCATTAAAAAAACGAATGAAGCCAAAAACTACTAGCATATAAACAATAAAATAATAATAACATATTTTTTATACTTAGAAATCAAACCAATATTTTCACTAAAAAATTCATTGAAAATTTCCTTTTTTATAAATAGAATATTTAAGGAAAAGTGTTTACATATTAAATTCATTGCAATTGTTTACAAAATTTAAAACTTGTCGAAGTTTTTTTTTTTTTTAAATAAAAATTTATCGAAAATGAAAAAAATGTATTATTTAATAAAGAATCCCCATATTTTACGAAAATCCCAAATATCTCCAATCGAAAATCTGTCGCCATATGAAAGTTTAAATCTCCAATTTGGGGACACAGTACTCCAACTTATACTCTGAAGGGTATAAAAAACTGCGATTAAAAGATTGTATGAATTTACATATATATTTTATAAAAATTATGTAATTTGGACACATTTTATATTGTAACAGGATATAGAACTATATACATATATAGATATAGACTAATAACAATATATGTATATGATCTAGTGGTTAAATATGGCAAATTTAAAGTATGATGCTGAGTTTTTGAGCAAATTGCTGTCTGACTGCAATTGTTCATTATAAGTTTGTGTCAGGGATGTTTAACAACACAGAAATTAATCTATAACTAAATCTTCTACATAATAGAAGATCTCTTCCCAACAAATTTTTGATCTAAATGCAAGGATTGTAAATGAACAAGTTCTGAGCCAAAATTTTTTACAAGAATTACTACATATTCAAGAATATGGGTGCTCTAAAAATAAAACTTTCAATAAGCAAGGTAAAAAGCTCATGGAGTTTATTGATAATATTGTAGGTGTTATGCTTAATGGCAGAGTTGGCAGCGGTACTAAAGGTGATTTTACCTTTGTGATGACCCATTTTATCAATTCTGTTATTCATTATGGAATATGTTCATAGTTTCTTTGATAACTTTTCTGTTGCTTCTAAACCGTACTCCAACCACATGCCTATATGTGTGTATAAAAATCAGATTGCTAAATTCTAATAAAATAAATGATAAATCAAATATGCCAAAATTGCACTGGAATGAGAAACATACATATATAAAAATATAAGGAAAATATTTCTGCTTGCCCTATCAACGTAGTTCTTTAATCGAATACTCCGATATATGATCTAGTTTCTTCATTTATTGTTAAAGTAAAAGAAGCTTTTACTTTTCATAGACAAATGTTAAGAAGATTCAAAATTTTCAGAAAAAAACTAGTTTTAAACAAATCACGTTACTACACCTCCAGAAATGATTATATAAAAATATGTAATATCAAAAAACTTGAACAGTATAAAAAAAAATTTAGTTCGACTTAACAAAGTGTTTAGGTTTCAACGAAACCAAAATGGATAAGACACCACGAATGCTGATGAAGTGTATAGCGGCACAGAAAATACGTATTCCATTCTACTGGTGTCTAATTATAGTCCACAAACTCTGCTTTGGTACTGCCACAGAGATAACAAGGCAATTTACGATTGCAAACTTGTTTATGGCCCTTCGAGCCGGATGTCGGCTTAGGACATTACTGTAACCACATTTACGACGCTAGGTTCAATCTCTCTTTTACTTGCCCCAGACGACTGGTGCTGCTGAGTCCCTCAAAATTGCATCCAGTGCAAGGCGGACGCCATGTTAACGTTTCAACGAAACCAAAATGGATGAGACACTACGAATGCTGATGAAGTGCGTAGCGTTACAGAAAATACGTATAACATTCTGCAGGTGTCTAATTATAGTCCACAAACTCTGCTTTGGTACTGCCAGACAGAGACACCAAGGCAATTTACAATTGCAAACTTGTTTACAAAGTAAACAGCAGTAGGGATTGGTGGAAATTATCCAACTTATTAAAAACACATAAGCATATTAAACTTGCAAATTAACGGTTAATTTAAGCAAATCAAAAATAACGATATTTTCTTCAGATTGATTATGGAGAAAAAAAAACATCGAAATTCTAAACAGCTATAAATATTTAAGAATTGAATGGTTAAAGTACACTAATATTCCTCAAGTCTCAAAGAAAAATAAACCGAAAATCTTCAATGCTGCTCTTCGTTCCGTAATGAAGAATAAATAGAAGTTCAAAAATGCGTTTTGACCGATATCTCAGTTATTAATGAACCGGTTTTGTTCATTTCTTCCGTAAAAACATTCCGAATTTTCTTAGAAAAATCGAAAACAAACACGTTTTTAGTGGCTTTTTCGATTTTTTTTCGATATCTCGGTCATTAACGGACCGATTTTGTTGGTTTTTATAGTGTCATTGTAAGGAGTATTCCCTATAATTTGATGCATAAAATATATATATCCGAAAACTGGGGCTTTCTAAAAAGTGATTTCAACAGAAAGACGGATATCGTTAGATCGACTTCCCTATCAATAAGCATCCAAAAAATATATACTCTTACATGAATATTGCAAAAATTACAAACTTATATTTACCCTTTATACTTGTGGTGATGGGTACAAAAATAATTGATTTATCGATATTAAAAGATCGTGAAGAATATAAAATTGAGACTACCTATCATTTCTTAGGGGTTTGTCCGATTTACAATAATATTAGAAAAAGATTTTTTGGCAAGAGCCATCTTTCTGTTAAGAAAGTGTTTAGTATCCTTAATGTTAACAATCCTACTCCGTGTACAAATATATAGGACAGTTTTCTAAATATCGTAAGCTAGTTATTAACGAATATAATTAACATTAAATGTGATAATTAGCTATTAAACTGTACTTTGATATAATTTTAAATATTGCTAAAATAAATTAAATTTGTACTTGAATTCTTATGCCATTCTGGCACACAATAATAATGCTATGCTAAATATAGATAAATGAATATAAAATATCGTTAATATAAAAAGTGTACAAAAACTATTTTATATCTATTAGTAAATAATAATAACTAATAACGAGATATGTAATTTTCTTGATGTGCAGAAAGATTTCGTTTGTTCGAAGCGTCAATATTCGTTTGCCTTTTAAATTATTATTCCTAATCGTTTGTTAAACTTTTTGTTGACAAAAAAATCTAAATTTTTGCAAGATCAAACAACGTCAAACCATTTTTGATCAAACATTTGTAAATACTTGTTTTTTATTTTTTGTCCAAATTTAAAAAAAAATGTTACTAAAAATGAAAAATAGAATATCATAGTCAATGTGAATTACCTTAAACCAGCCATAGATTGTAGGTGCCACAAACAGACCACCATAAAGACTAAAACGTAGAACACGCCACCAGTCATAATTTCCTAAAAGAGTTACATTCTGAATTCCATACAGGAAGCACAATTATTGCAACTTACCCCATCGTTTTCCCTCGAATGTCTGTTGTATTAAACAGCTCGTTGGCCATATAAGACTGTAGGAAACCATTCCCCTAACTATTGGATATTTTGTTACTAATACTTTGAACTTCTGTAAGAGCATAGACATCTTACTTCTTTGTTGTGCTAAAACAAGGAAAAATTATTATATAAAAAAACCCTTATAAATTAGCTCATTAATAAGCATTGACCTTGATTTAACGTTCGAATGAAAAGGGCGGGTGTTAGTTAAATATAGCTAAATGCATGTTATCAAAATCTTCAGTGAAAACTGTATCATACATGTATGTAGGCTAATGTATTAATATAGGTAGCTAATTTCACAAAAGCAGTTACTTTTTTATAAAAACTTTTGTCAACTGTAACAAATCATCATAACAGTAGTAATAGTGTAATTGGAAACATGTTGAAAATCCAACATTGCTTGCTGTTTGCGCTAATTGGATGTGTTACCATCCAGTGTTCTATGGGATTCGATAGTAAAATTGTAAATGGTTCTATGGCCTTTCCGGGTGAATTTCCATTTATGGTAAGTTTTGCAATATTCTTTTACTCCTTAATTTTATTTGATTTCTATAACATGGATGTAAAGGTTTCTCTGCGACGTGCATCGTCGGGTCGTCACTCCTGCGGTGCTACGCTCTTAAACCGTGTTTGGGTTTTAACTGCAGCCCATTGTGTGGTAAAAGCAAAGCCAAATCAAATTAATGTTCAGTATGGTAGCATTGAATTGGATCAAAATTCAACAAATATTGCAAATGTATCGAAAATTTTTGTTCATGAAGGTTACGAACCAGCTAACCAATACATACATGACATTGCTTTGCTGAGACTGGATAAGCCGGTTAATGTTGAGAAAGACTTTGTAGGCATACGATTACCTGAATTAAATGCCACAACAGATAGTAAAACGCCAGTCACATTAATCGGTTGGGGCTTAAATTCGGTAAGCGAGTACTGAACTCTCAGAGAAACGTTAACCTTTGTTTAATTATTTAATGCATTTATAGACAGGCGGAGTAGTTCAGCAATTCTTGCAAAAAGTTGATTTGGAAATATTCGACGATGAAGAATGCAGCAGCAGACATGGTTTAGAAATGCATTCGACAGCTATTTGTGCAGGTGTGCCGGAGGGTGGCAAAGGTCAATGTAGTGGGGATTCTGGTGGTCCTCTAATTTTAAATGACAGTCAAATCGGTATTGTTTCGTGGTCTCGCAAACCTTGCACTAAGCCTCCTTATCCAGGAGTGTTTACCGAAGTATCTGCTTATGTTGGATGGATTCTGGAGACTATTCTCGATGCTGAAGATGATGAAGATGAAAACATCGAGGGACTTGAACAAATACTGAGTGGAAATTTAATAATAGTTCGAGCTAAAAATCCTTTAAATGTGAAAAATTAAAATAAATGATTTTAAAGAGATATTTGTTTTGTTTTATTGCAAATTATTATATAAAAATATATATAAAACTTAGAATCTGCAGATATTAAAATGATTTTATAATGAGATGTACATACATATTTTTTGCAGGTATCGCTACGTTTAACAAAAACTAAGAGTCATTTTTGTGCTGGAACCATAATAAGTAGTGATTGGATTTTAACAGCCGCACACTGTTTTACTTACATTACAAGTGTCGATGAGTTTTTGGTTCAGTATAACACCACGGAACTTAATCCCAGCCACCCACAATATGCAGCTATCGCAAATGTAATAAAACACGAAGGATATAGTCCAACCATAACAATACATGATATAGCGCTAGTCAGATTAAAAGATCCGATAAAACTGAATACAAATTTACATGAAGTAAATCTACCGAACAGTAACAATATGAACTATGAGAACATAAAAGGATCCTTATTAGGATGGGGTTTAAATAAGGTAATTAATTCATTCTTTAAACCAAAAAAGAGTAAGTATTTATATAATAATTATATACATATATATCTATTTTAGACTGGTGGCCTATTGGTCAGCCGATTACAAAAAACACATTTGCAAATAATCACATTAAATGAGTGTCGTAAGCTGTTGAAATCGATTATACATAATTCAAATCTGTGTGCTGAAGGTGTTCAGACTGGTCAATGTTCCGGAGATTCTGGTGGTCCATTGATGTATGAAAATAAACAGATTGGTTTAGTATCATGGAGCTTAAAACCCTGTGCATCTAGTCCAGGCATTTTTACCAATTTATCGTATTATAACAAATGGATTCGAGAAAAGATAAAATAATACTTAACAAATCAAATAAATGCACTTTATTCTATAATTTGCTAACAAAAACAAAATTACACTAAAAATATAATTTCTTTATACAAATTACAAGCTAAAATTGTTCTACTTATGTATTAATACACGAATTATTATTGTCCAATTGAGGTCCTCTGATGTTGGTTAGTTCTTTTCTTTTCATATAAGCCAAAAATGTGGTCCACATTAGACTGCAAATACTTACAAATACTAGGCGATTCTTTTCAGGTATCATGGAAAAATTTATTGTCTGCAAAATCGGCCATATACAAATACCCACCTAAGAAAAATTTTTTAAATACCAATATAAGTAAATATGTACATTCAATGTTAAAAGGTAATGATTTATTCTTACTTTAAATGTGGGTAAAAATTTCTCTTTCGTTTCCTCGATAGCCTCAGAAAATGTTTTCATTTCTAGAAGTGACATACCCATGAAAAAACTAGCACAAGCAAAGGGCCCATAGGACATTTGTTCAATGGTGGCCTAGAAAGAAAAACACATTAGTTATCTACATGTACATGTATGTCTTACGAAAAAAGTGGCAAATGTACCTCTCTAGAAATGAAGATTAGTATGTTCTTATTGACTCCCAAAATATTACGCCAAAGTGTTTTCATTTACGTGAGCTTTACCATTTTTAAAACACCTCTAAAAATACGGATTTCTTTCAATAGCATTATAAAAATCTTCCTTAAAAGAAAATTAACTTCAAAATATTAGCAACGCTAAGCCTGAATAGTTGTGTATAATATCAGCTGTCATTAAATTGGAGAAAAAAAAAAAACACTTAATTTTGGACAGAATAGGGGGATCAATACAAGTCAATGGAAACTTGTCTCTTCATTGACTTGTAAAGAGAATCAGGGAAAAGATTTCCGATTCGCAGTAGATCGGGAATCTATTAAGAAATTGGACTCATTGGGGG
This sequence comes from Protocalliphora azurea, assembly GCA_932274085.1. NCBI lineage: Eukaryota > Metazoa > Arthropoda > Insecta > Diptera > Calliphoridae > Protocalliphora > Protocalliphora azurea. The sequence goes on from OW026523.1 coordinate 149,070,011, forward strand.
GTTGTTACGTTCGGGCTTGGCTATGTCAAATTTCGATAATTGAAAAATGACAAAGCCAAAGAGGTTGCGGATGGTGCAGATAAATCAGCACCATTGTGAAGCGGCCTCGACCGAATTAATAACCTACCTCAGTGAGACCAATGTGGATGTGGCCCTAATCCAAGAGCCTTGGTTAAATAACAACCAAGTCTGTGGTCTTAGGGCTAAATGATACAAATTGTTCGTACCGTCTCCTGAGAATAAGGTAAGAACTTGTATCCTAGTGAGGAATAAACTCCAGTTAATTCTTCTTAATTCTTTCAATTATGTATACATGCCCTATGAGGCGACGGAACCACCGGATGACAGGGTGTGGACTTTTGCCGAGTATGCAAGACTGAATGAAGTACGTCTATTGCTCGGTTGCGATGCTAATGCACACCACAGTCAATGGGGTAGCAGGGACATTAATAAGAGAGGTGAGTCAATATTTGATTTCATTATTGCAAATGATCTTTTAATTTGTAATAGAGGAAATACCCCTACGTTCATGACGAAGGATATTAATTCAGTAATAGATATCACATTGACTAACTTTAGGGACCTAGTTGATGATTGGAGGGTGGCTATGGGGTGCACTTTTTCTGACCATGGCAGGATAACCTTTAGTCTGAACTTTCTGGGCTCAGAGGGGAAACCTTTTAGGAATCCTAGGACTGATTGGGACGCTTTCGGGCCTGATCTGGGGTCAAGACTGCCCGGCGACCTCTCCGAAAATTGGGGCACCTATAGAGTGTGTTTTAATAAGTACAAAAAGGACATTAGAAGAACTAAAAGGGTCTCGTGGTGACCATTGACTCTGTCAATGAACTATCCAGATTCAGAAAGATACTGTCAAAGGATCCTAATGTTCCGGGGAGTATCCAGAGATCAGATGGTTCATTGACGGAGTCTAGTTCTGAGTCACTTGTTTACTAAAAGGTACAAGGTAGAGAATTTTAGACTACCGGTACTATGTGGAACTGAACTAAGACTTTCCGACTCAGCTAAAGATCTAGGTGTATTCCTCGATAGTAAGCTGAACTGGAAGAGGAATGTTCAGGAGAGACTCAAACTATACTATACTTGTAGAGGCTCCATAGGTAAGAATTGGGGGCTCAAAGCAAAAGTTGTATATTGGATTTACACCTCAGTGGTGAGACCAATTCTTGCTTACGGTTGTTCTGTTTGGTGGCAGGCACTGGAACGTAAGGGTAATAGGAACCTTTTGTCGAAGGCACAGAGGTGTGCTTCAATTGGCATTACAGGTGCAATGAGAAGTACACCACAAGCGGCCCTGGATGTCATAGTTCATCTCTTACCCATTGAGGAGTTTGTGAAGGGTATGGCAGCAAAGAGTCTGCTGAGACTTAAGGAATTAGGACCATTATGTTTATCGAGAGCAGGTCACTCCAGGGTCATATACGATATCAGTTATGGTGAAGATAATCTGAACTCCATGGGGGCATCAGATTAAATGTCCGCTGAATCGGACTTTGGGGCAAATCCTATCGTGGTGATACCTGATAGGGAGATTTGGTCCGGCAATGAGAGATTGTATGAGGGTTGTGCAGTGTTCAGCGTACCGAGGTTACTCTCTATGTGGACAGTCAGGCGGCTCTGAAGGCCTTGGAGACACATATGGTGAAATCCAGGCTAGTTGCTACCTGTAGGTCACTGAGAGAACTGATGGTGAGACTCTGCTGGGTGCCTGGCCATTGCAATATATCAGGCAATGAATTGTCTGATGAACTGGCAAGGCAAGGCGCAGCAAAGAATGTCTCGGAGGGGGAAACCATTGTGAAAGATCAATGATTGGATCTTGGTCAGAACCAATTCGGCTTGGGAGAGTAGAGAGGACTGTAAGGTATCGAGGGCGATGTGGCCGGCACTCGACAAGGCAGGCACAAGCACTCTTCTGGGCTTGAGTAGGAGGAGCTTAAGAATCATGATAGGGGCCATAACGGGTCACTGTCTGATAGGGAAGATGAAGTCTAGATGGGACGCTAGTAATTCCGATTTTTGTAGAATGTGTGGAGACGTCGAGACCGAGTCTATTGAGCACACTATGTGCCGTTATCCACGATTGCAGCATCGTAGGATGAAGTGGTTGGGCAGTCAATTCCTCGATGGGCTAAGTGACGTTCGGAACGTGGAGCTCGTCATGGGCATCGACTGTCTAAGGAAGGGTCAGGGGTACACCCCTAGGGGGATTGACAACATTATTAATCCTCTTATATGATTCTGTTTTATTCCTAACCTTTTTCTCTTCGTATTCCTATTTTTCTATTTTTTGTATTCTGTTTCTTGTATTCTATATTCTATATCCTAGCTTTCAATGAAGGGACTCACAATGGACCGAGATCGGTCTCTGGGTGGAGATGTGGTACATGTGGTATCACGTCAACCTTCTCTATCTATCTATCTTTGGCGTATTTAATCTATTTAAATCATAAATTTTTTAATATTTTGCTGATTTTTTTGTATAAATTACAATTATTTGTTGAAATATAATTGTTTTTTGCTGATTTGTAAGAGCTGGAGTTTAAAGATATTTGGTGTTGTTACTGTTCTTTAAGTTGGTGGTGTTGCTGTTTTCTACTTGCTGTCATTTTGTTAATATTGCAATTTAAATATGCCTGCCGCAAAGAATTCTAAATGTGGAAAGTGTTCTGAGACCATTTGTAAAACACAAGGTAGCATTCAGTGTACATCCTGTAAGTTGTGGCTGCATCTTAAGTGTGCTGAAGTTGCGGAGAAACACCTCACATTACTTAAGGAGAATCCCACTTCTTTCTTTTTCAAATGTTTGGCCTGTCCGTCTTCAAGTGATGTTGATGATAATTCATTTTGTCAGGAGATGTTATCTATGAAGGCTAGTTTTGAGAATTTTGTTATTAAGAGCCAGAGTGATCATGACGCCTTTAAAGATTCGATGACCGATATTTTATCTGCATTTAGGAATGAAGTCTCAACAGTGATCAAGGCTGATATTGTTGACTGCAGGAAATTAATTAACCATATTGATTCTTCTACAAACATGAAAATTACTGCTTTAGAGAATGAAAATAACACTTTTCACCGTAGAATCAATAGAGGTGATTTTGTGATTAGTGGTTTACGATTTGAGCCGGGTGTATTTGAATGATCACTATTTTCTGGCAGTTTCAAGATTGAACAATTTATGTCGGAAGATGCTGCATCAGAAAATTATTTGTAAATACAGACTAATAAATGCGGACCGGTTGAAGGTTAAACTTACTCTGTCGGATGGAAAGGAAGTTGAGTGTAATATGGCTGAATGTGCTGAGTTACTCAATACGAATTCTGGTAGTACACTTTAACACTTATGTATATTTTTTTATTGCTTTTTAATTGTATTATTTTTAATTAGTCACAAATTTATTTTTATAACACTTTGAATGAATTTATAGTATTTTTCTTGTGATATTAAATATTGTTGTTATGAAAGCAAATTTTTGCGTTTGAACGGATGTCACACATGGTTTTTTTTTATATATGAATGTTGGCAACTGTGTAATATGGACATTTTACTTCCGGTTTAATGTCTATTCTTCTTCTTATGAAGGTTGATCTCATTTTAAATTTGAGCCATTTTGTTTTACACAATTGTAAAATTTGGCCATGTACGTTTTGTACATATACTTAATTATTTATTTTTATTATTTTTTTTATTATTATGCTTTGACTGAATAACTCGTTATTGCATTTAATTTTCTATTTATTGCTATTTTACTTATTTTTTGTGTTATTGAATCAGAGTTTTGTAGTTCTTTATATTACTAGTAAGCGTAATGTAAATATTATTTTTTTAATTTTTCTCTATTGTAATGATAGCTATTTTATAAGAGATTTGTATTTTTTTGGATTAAATGATTTATTTTGTGATCATTTCAACTTTAATACTTCCATTTCTTTGGTTCCTCGCAATATTCTATTTTTATACTTATGAGTAGTGATAATTTTGGTCCCATTATAAGTAGTAGTGATTATCTTAAGACTGCTTTATGCAATTTTTTTTTCGGGTCAGCTTAAAGTATCGCATATCAATTGTTAGATAATTCGTCCGTCTTTAGTAAATTGTAAATTTGATGAATTGAAGAATATTATTAATGGAACGTTTGACTTGATTGGGATTTTCGAGGCATGGCTTACAGATAATGTGAGTTTCAAGTCTGTTGGTATTCCTGGCTATAAGCTCGTTAGAAATGATCGCTTGTATGCCAAAGGTGGTGGTGTTGCAGTTTTTATTTCTGATTTTATAAGATTTATGGTGCGAGTCAATTATTGTTGAACTCTATATCGGTGGTGTTACTATTTTATTTCTAACTGTCTATTTGCCTTAAGAGGACTTAGATTTATTTGAATCTTCTCATTTTGAGAAGATTCATTTCGAGGTACAAGGAAATTATTATTGCAGGTGATTTCAACTGCAATATGTTTGACATTTTGAAAGCTAGCCGTATACGTTCAATGTGTGTAAGGTGTAATTTGCGTGTTTCTCATAATAGTAAGCCTACAATCTTGATGTGGTTCTACGTCCCTTTTAGATATTTGGTTGGTGAGTGATTCCTCTTTGATGATTTTTTCTGATCAAGTTCAGTGTCCTGCTATATCTCACCATACTTTTATTTATGCGGTTTTTCAAATTGTGGTTAATTGCCCTTATAGATATTTTGAGTAAAGAGATTTTAAAAAAATTGATTGGGACGGACTTCTTTTTATGGTTCAGGTGATGTTGAGATACAGAGCACGCTTGTTAATTCTTTGATTGAATCTCTTTATGAATTTGTTCCGAAAGTTAGTAAAAGGGTTAAAATTGATCTCTTCTTGGATGAAGTCTAATGAGATATTGTATGCTGTTTCTCTGAGGGACTTGGCGTTTGCTGAGTTCAGATGTTCTAATTCACCAGAAAGTTGGTTTACTTATTGTAGATATAGAAAGCTAAGAGTAGAGTTAGGAGAAAATATTATTCGAAGTTATTTTCTGGTCTGAACCCTTCTTCCATGTGGAAAATTTTGAAAGGATGTGGTGTGAGTGATGACAATTATACTTCCGATTTTGATGTTGATGATGTCAATGGCTATTTTGCTAATTTAAACTAATTTGAATGCTTATGATATGGTGTGAGTGATGACAAAAATTATACTTCCGATTTTGATTGTGATGATGCTAATAGCTACTTCGCTAATTTAACTAATTTGAATGCTTATGACGCAATCGACTTTGAATCATTTAATGATGGTGAGTACTATTGATTTAGAGATTTTTAATTCTATGTGTAAGATTAGATCGAAGTGTGTTGGAACTGATGGTATTCCTATACGTTTTCTAGACATTTATCCCCATAATTTTAATATTCTTGTGCATCATATTAATTTTATTTTAACATCATCTACGTTTCCTTCAGCGTGGAAGACTGCTCGTGATTTGCGTCCGATATCTATTCTTCCTTCTTTATCTAAGGTGATGAAGGATCAGATACTTTCTTTTGTCCGAGATCTAATTTATTCTTCCCAATATTTATTTTATACAGAAATTTGATAATGCTCCTCAAGATTATTAAAACTGGACGCCCTGTTCATCTTCGGTCTGTGTTCACTTTTTCGCATTCTACTAGAAATCCACAAATTATTATTTCTAGGATTAGGAACTCCGTTTTTGAGCGATCCTTTTCCTTTATTGTAAGAATTGCTCGTTGTTGGAATTTTTTACCACTTGAGCTTCGTTTGCTTTCTCAGTCGAATAATGTATTTCGATTAAAGCTTATGCGGTTTTTCGCTGCTCTGTAGTCAACTTCTTTTATTATTCTGATTCATTTGCATATGAATGTATAGAATTGTAATTTTGTTTTTTGATACTACTATTTATGGGAATATACTTTTTAATATATCTTTTGTTTAATTTTGGCTGGGGGGCCATTTGATTTGTAGTATTGAGTATGAATGAATTGATTTTCGTTTAATTTTAAATATTCTTATTCAGGAGTAAATCTTTGTAATATATATTAATTGGCCTAAGGAGGCTTCTTTATATTACTGTGAATTTTAAATAAATAAATAAATAAATATTATAGAGGCATATTAACGCTTGGAATATGCATTTAAGTAATTCTTATATGTCTTTTCATTCGCGAAATATCAAGATTTTATTAAAATTGTTTGTCATACTTTCATTAATTAAACATGTAATTGTATATATTTCGGAAAATTTTCAACATATATTGGATTTTAAGGTGCCATTGGAAAGGCTTATTCTGCTATTATTGAAAATTACAGATAATAAACCCTTTAAAAGTAAAGAAATTTGTACAAATAAGTTGTATAGAAGTATTTATTATACATAAATATCAATGAATTTATGAAAAATATAATAAAATAAATAATATAATAAAAAAATATAATAAATTCTATTAAAACCGCGGGCATAATCGAAAAAAAAGAAAGTCTTTGAAAATAAGTCGCTATTTTACACGAATTTATAGTTTTTTGATTCTTGTGACATTTATTTTCTTAAATAATAATTTATCATAAAAATTAACTTAACCTATTATGGACCAGTGATCTCAAAATATTAATATTAATTAGGTTAAATGAATACATATATCGATAGTACTGAATAAGACCATTCTAATGATACTCTAATTTACGATGGAAAATGTCCGAAATATTCAAACTTTAAGAAAATAATATTAAAAAAAAAAAAAAAATCGTAGAAAATTTTACTAAAATCTTCATTTCACGAGAATGAAAACTAATCTTAAAAAACCTTTTGCTGATTACGTATTAGTCGACATGTGTCTATTGCATATTGTATTTTTTCTTTTCACAAGAAGTTAAAAATTGCGTACATAGTTTATCGAAAAATATAATTTTGTAGGTATTTTAAAATTGGTTTAGCCCACGTGAACGAAATAATTGGTCCGAAATTTTTGGAAATTAGTTATTAACATATCAATTACTTTAATGTAAATAAAAAAGTCTTAAAATACCTTTACTAGACCAATTTTCAAACTCATATGTGGCCACATCGCTGAAGTTAATTTAACCCAACCGTACAAAGTTGGAGCTACATACAGTGATCCGAATAAACTAAATCTTAACATGCGCATGTAGTCATAAGTTCCTTTGATTTTGGGAGTGGAAAGAAATTTTAATTATTAATAGTGATTTTATATAAACATTTTTATATATACATATGTGCAGTACTTACTAAAGTTTTTACCCTCAAGAGTTTGTTGTATTAAACTTCCAGTGGGCCATAAGATTGCATATGATATTGAACCTCTGATCAAGGGATGAGTGGTGATAAAAGCACGCCACTGTGTTCTTATGAAGTTAATTGTTAAAGGCATCGTTCTAATATTGTTGTTTTTTAATTATTTAAAAAGTCACCATAATAAGCTAAATTACTAAAAAAAAATGCAATTTTTGAACAACATTCCTTGCATCAGCAATTACTATATATCGTTTTTACATTTTAAAATTTCTATTTAACAATTTGTTATATAATTATGCTGGAATATAAAATATTATTTATTTCTCATTATATATTACATACATACATATTTTCTTTTTATCACTTTTTCTCATTCATCAATAGATCGGCAGACTAATCGACGCCACTATATATATTTAGTATACTTTGATAAAAATTAAACTAAATTATCTTCATAAACATCTTAATACAAATCTAAATGATAATCAAATACGGTCTATTTTTATTATTTTTTTTTACAAACGATTACGAAGGAAATGATTTCTGAAGTTCAAGGACGCTTTTTTTTTGTATGAAACAAGGTCAATGTTTGTGGCAAATATTATTTTTATAATTTATATACAATGTATGTACATATTTTTTTTTATAATACGTACGTAGTTATATACATAGTTACCTCATAAAGTTCGTTGAGTTCTTATTTAATTTCTTTTTTATTTCGCACAGTAAAATTATTAAATTTAATGCATATATGCATACGATTAATTTGAAATAAATGTTTAAACTATTTAATTCTATTCCCACTGATCTAAATGCTAGAATAGTTGAGCGTGTACTGAATTGAATTTTTAACGAAAATTTTGTTTACTCAGATACACCTAGTACATGTTTTTAATGTAATGATGAGGCATTCAATAACGTCATCAAATTTAAAAAAATGTTTCTCAAAAATCAAAAAATTCTGGGAGGATCTTTACAGAATAACACATACATATGTACATATGCAGATGTTTAATGATTTTCTTCTTAAAATTAAGGTCTGATTTTTGTATGTTCATAAAGTGATAATTTTTGTTTTATCGACTACAGCGTTATGTTCAATTAAAAATAAAAAATAATGTATCTTTATTTCTTAACGTTCGATCGTTTCTAAAACCAAAATTACTAAAAATCCCTTAAAACCAAATATACATATGTATATACATATATAAAAAAGATGGTGATACTCGGCTGGGCCGATTTCAAAATTCAAAAATCTACAATTCAATGAAGGAACGCCCGGAAATAATAACCAACATTTATATTTATATTTTTCGTTAAATATTCTATTTAAATTTTTTAGCATACTAAAAATATATGGAATATCTTTACATTAAATTAAAATTTCAAAATTTTTGACAATCCTAATGGATCAGCAACAGCGTAACCGTCAACTTTATCGAAAAAATTAATTTAAATACAGGAATTTATGGAATTTTTATTTTTTCATACTAATTTTTTCTTGGATTTTTAGGTGTTTTTGAATAAATAGAGTACAATTCATTTGTAATTCAATTTAAATAGTATAACAAGATGATCTATTGATGTAATTTTGTTAACAATTTCAGCAAATTTATTCTAAAAAACAAGTAAAAAACATGTTGTCGATATAATCCGATCATTTGATACCCTACACCATGCATTTTTAATATTTTTAGAGTTGTTGACCGGTTATTATAAGATTTGATTGTGTAATTATATTTCTGTATAAAACTTATGCACTTTAAAGTGATTTTTGGAAAATGGGCTTATATGAAATCTATGGTCAGTTTACTGCCTATCTTCATGAAATTTGGCACACTGATTTATGCTACATACAAATCGTTTGATTCGATTTTTAATGAAATCGTGATTAATATAAAGCATTTATAAACATTATTTACTATTATTGTCTTACAAAAATATATGGATATAAGTCCTTATTCAATTTTAAACTATTTTCAGCCACAATCTTACCAAATATTGAGAAAGATGAGAAAATGATTAAGTTTTATGATTTTATAAAGTTTTTATTATCACTTGTAAAATTTTCTTTATGGTTCATATCATAGATGGTTGCGGTATTATGCGTTTGTGCTGATGTTTGCAACGCATTTAATTTACTTTTACTGCTTTGCTTTTCGAAATGTTTACTTTTATAAAAATTGTTCGTTTGTAAAACAGTTTTCTTTCTAAGTGTCATCTAGTGCGTGGAAGCTTAGCTTATCACATATTTTTTATATAGCTAATATTTACAAAAAATGGTCTGTGATTGTTTTAGTAAAAATAATATATACTCAATAATTTTATATGAAAATATTATTTTTTCTTGCCAAAATTTCATCCCTAATTTCTTCGGTCGGGCGCTAGGGCCTTTAAGTCTGTGGCATGTCCAAAAGCAGCTTCGCTAACTTAATTTTCCTTTTTAAATAATTGTTTTAATAAAAAGAAAAATTGCGAAGCCGTTTTTCGATATACCGAGAGTTAAAAACTCTTGCGCCCGACCGAAGGCCGTCTATTAAGAAAAATATTATTCGCTAAAAAACATTTATTATGCAGAATATATAACTAAATTACAGAACAAATGACAATACATTAAAAACATTAGGTTGAGTAAAGTTCATTTGACATTATGACAAATAACACAAACTGTAGGGCGATTGTTCATTTTGCTATTTGGCTGATTACTCACACCATTTTGGGTGATTTTGCAAATTTTTCTGGGTTTTAGTTTATAAGTACACAAAGACCGAAAAAATTGGGTCTTTGTACATTTTTGGGTTTTGAGCGATTTTCCCTCAGCCTTAGTTACACTAAGTAAAATAATGTTAAATGGAATATTTTTAATTGTTATTTACGACAAATACTGATAAGCAAAACAAGTGAGAGCGCTATATTCGGCTGTACCGAATCTTTTATACCCTACACCACCTTGCCGACAAATAATAAAATTTGCGCCTTAAAGTATACTTTCATATTTTGACATTTATACTTACAAAAATACGTACCTGCTTATTAAAAAAAAAAAACGACAACATTGAGTCATTGCAATGTTTCTATTTCCAACTAAAAAACTTCCAAATATACATAAAAAGATGATTGTGAGTATGTATATACAATCAACAACTTCTGCTTGCTTATACAAAAATGAACAACATGAAAGTCATTGCAATGTTTTTATACATATATGTTTGTATGTATATTTTTAATAATTTTTTTCAGATTTGTACCTATAACTCGGTTGTTTATGGACCAATATGGTTAATTCAAAAACCGAAATTTTATAAAAATATTTATGACCGTTCTAATATAAAAACGAAATCCGTAGCTTAAACAAGGGCTTCAAAAAGTCTAAAATGCGTTTTGTCCGATATTTCGGATTTAGTTCACTTCTACAGTATAAAAATTCGGAATATTTTTTCAAACCTTAAAAAACCGTTTTTTTTTTTGACATATCTCCCTCATTTATGGATCGATAGCAAATTCTCGAAAGGATTTCCGATAAGCGACATTTCAATCGACAAAGAGACGGACATCGTCCTATCGACATCATTTCTTACAAGGATCCAGAAAATATAAACTTTTTTACTTTCCGATGAAAATTGTGGAATGACAAACTTATAAAGTATAAAAGAAATAAATTATAAAAGTTATTATATAAATTGGTATATCTGTACTCAACTTTTCTAATATTTTTTTTCATATCTTTTGCTCAGTGGTGAAATTAAAAAAAAAAAAAAAAATCAAACGTTATCCCTATATTAGTATTATTTTTGCAACGTCATAACCAGGGTACACTGAACCGGTATAATCGTCGGCTCAGCTGATTTTGTTTTGGTGTAGATCTGATAAGTTGGATTATTGTTTACATAGCCAAGTAAAAAAATAACATTGTACACTTTGCAGCGTATTTTAATGAGTCGTTTTTGACACATCAACTAGACCAAGGAGAGGCTAAAGGTTGGGTTGTATTTGTTTTCACTACGATTATACCTTTTTAGTGTAGTACCCTGGAAATAATTTTGGTATTAGATTATAAAAAATAAAAACAACTTTAAACACACACACACATATATATATATATATATATATATATATAATATATATATATATACAGCCATGGACATTAAATTAGCACAAAATGACAGTATATTTTGATTGTGTTTTGTTTTAATTTTTTTTTCTAATTAGACCAATTGTTTTGGTCTGCACTGTGGCATACCAACATCTTGCTTTTGCTTAATTAAAAATATTACCGTTATCATTCGCCTTTTTTTGTTTTGATTGCTGATTTGTGTCATTAGCTAAATTCCAGTTGGACAGCAAATTAGCACAAAGTGCATAAAAGTGTTGTATGTAAAAGTTTTGTTCGCGTAATTTTTTCTTACGTTAAATTCTTTTAATTTTGTGTAATTTAAATTAATTTTTGCAAAAATGGGACGTGGAAAAGATTGCACGCCAGAGGAGAAACGCATTATCGTCAACATGTGGAATGATGGGAAAAAGATGGCTGAAATCGCCGAAATTTTGCATCGTTCGCGAAAAATGGTTTATAATGTGATCATTTCCTTGAAATTAAACGTAATTAATGCAACAGAAAACAAAAAACAAAAGCCACGTGTCAAGAAAACAACCAAAGTCGTGGACCGTGCTATTGTTCGGAAGTCGACGAAGGACCCTTTCATGTCGTCACGTGATATTGCCAATGAAATTAACCTTCAATTTGGGTTAAATTTATCAGACAGGCTCATACGACGACGTCTTAATGACGCAAAGCTCTTTGGACGCTCAAGCCGGAAGAAGCCACTTCTAAAAAAAAATATAGCCAAGCGTTTATTGTTTGCTCGCACCCACAAAAATAAAGACCTCTTATTCTGGAAAAAATACTTTGGAGTGATGAAACAAAGGTGAATCGTATGGGACCGGATGGTAGAGTGTTTGTTCATCGACCAAAACGCCAGGCATTAAATCCACGCTACACTCAGAAGACCATAAAGCATGGGGGAGGAAGCATCATGGTGTGGGGATCATTTTCATGGCACGGTGTGGGTCCAATTGTTAAAATTAATGGAAAAATGGACCGATATCAGTATTTGGATATTCTGAAGAACAAAATGAAACCATATGCTTTTGAACACATGCCAGTTTCATTCACATTCATGCACGACAATGACCCCAAACACACGTCAAAGCTGGTAAAGGATTGGTTTTCTATAGAACGCATTCCCATTTTAGACTGGCCGGTGCAAAGTCCTGACTTAAACCCGATTGAAAACCTCTAGAACGATGTGAAATGTGCAATTGCTCAACAAAAGTACAAAAACTTGGATGATCTGTGAACTGGAATACGGAATGCTTGGTACTCGATTCCAAAAGAACGTTGCCAGAATTTGATTTAAAGCATGTCCTGTAGATGCCACGCGGTAATTGAAAATAAAGGCTACTCTACTAAATATTGATTATGTAAACTAAAAACATTAATATTTTTACTATTTATTAAAATATACTATTTCTATTCCAGAAACTTTAATTTGTGCTATTTTAATGTCCACCTAAAATCTGGCTTATGATATGTTTCAGGCCTTAATGAACAGTCGATTGACAATTTCGTTTAAGTTTTTGTTTTTTTTTAAAGAAGAATATTCATTTTAAGTTTTTATGTTTAAATTTTTTTGTTGCTATATCTAAAATACAATAAAAAATATGATTGTTTTTATGAAAACGTTTTGTGCTAATTTAATGTCCATGGCTGTATATATATATATATATATATATATATATATATATTATATATATATATATATATATATATATATATATATATATATATATATATATATATATATATATTATTTTATATCAGAGGTATACAATTCTTTTCCATAATTGTAATTCTTTAAATTGACAGAGAATATTTTTGTGGCACAATTCGTATGAAAATTATTTGGTATATTTTTAAATCCGATGTGCATACTGACTATTGAAAAATAGTAAAACTATTGAACAATAGCAAAAAAGTAATGATGTTTTTCTCGTCATAAAATTAATACATATTTTGTTTAAATAATATCTCGTTATAATTTTTTTTGAAAACGGAATTTTAAAATATGGAATTATGTTCCTATTCCATTTTCAAAATATTATGAAAATAAAATGTATGTCTTAAAAAACAACACATTTCAAATAAGTATATTAAATTCAATCATGAATTTTAATATAGGAAATATGGGAAAAGCCATATGTTAATTTATACAATTTTTACATTTCGAAAAAAAGTAATATCAAACGAAATATGTTGTTATGCAGACCACTATCTTCTAAAGGTAAAAATTTTTTTAAAAAATTTACACAATATGTAATGAAATACAACAATTCTAAAAATTAAAAAAGATGGAAAACGGCATAAATTAAGTTATGCAGTTTTACCCTTTGGCCACATATTTGTATTAGATAATTCATAATTAAATTTTGACGTTAGGCACTTTTAATTTGTTCAAAAATTGCATTTGCTTTATTGTTGTGTATATATATTTAGTTGACAAACTTACACTAATATTTTTGTTTAACTTATTATAATTTACTTTGTACTTTAGTTAAAATTCTATAATTACAATTACATATTTATTTAATTTATCATATTTCTCGTTTGAACGCAAAAAACACGCCATTACCGAATACATCTGCAATTTCCCACTGAATTAGCAAATAATAAAGAGCTTATTGACAAATGAATTTACAGTGTAGCCAGAGTTTTCGATATATAATAAAATATATTTGTGCTGTGGATTTTGCGAATAATAATTTATTATTGGATGTTTTATAATAACTACTTACTTGTTAATTTTAATGGTGTTGACATATGAGGATTTTTTCAAATTCGCTTCCGTTTGAGGTTCAAAAAAATTTGATTTTTTTTTAATGGCACATCAACGCTATTTTGTTTGACTTTAACCTAGTGTCTATATTAGGCAAATTTTTATCAAAACAAACGTCGAAATCAGTGCGAATATAAACAAAGTAACCCCAGGTCTACAACTGAGATTAACTCTGATATAATATGTGAGATAACGCCTGCAGAGGAGAGTAAACATTTTGTTTATATTATATTAAATCTTAAATAAGGGGTACACGTATTCTAATAAATCCTATAACATATTATTATTTTCAATCAGTTACAGAGTAAACATGTCCTTTTTATTTAAGCAATTCGCACTTTTTTAACACAATTTTTATAAAAATGATTTTTAACATTTAAAACAAACACTAAAAGGAAACAATTTTACAAAATAAGATTGTTTTTCAACAATTTACAAAATACACATGCACACACACAAGAAAACTTTCGTGTATGTGTATTTTTTTGACAGTTCATCTTATAAGATGGTTGTGTAGAGATATCTCATCACAACAGTCTCATAATACATCTTATAATACTAATATTTGAATCTACACGTGAAATAATTCTCTCAGAGAGCGAATTCGACACTCTCTGACACAAAAATCTTACATATTATGTTACGTCTAGACGGGCTGTAACCTTAGTTAAACAGCTGATTATTATTTTGGTTGTTACAGTTGCTAACATAGAGTCTACATTAGACAATTTTTTATCAAAACAAACGTCACTTAGCGCGAATTTGTGGACGCTGGCAACAGTTGCACAAAAACAACAATATGTCGTATTCGTTATTATTTTTTATATATGCAGCTGTTTAATTAAGGTTACCTTGTATATATTCGCGCTGATTTTGACGTTTGTTTTGATAAAAATTTGCCTAATGTAGACACTAGGTAAACTGCATATATAAAAAATAATAATGAATACGCTGTATTGTTGTTTTTGTGCAACTGTTGCCACCTTCCACAAATTCGCGTTAAGTTTGACGTTTGTCTTGATAAAAAAATGTCTAAGACACTATGTAACCCCAAGTCAACAACTGATATAATATATGAGATATAATATGTGAGATAATAGCCTAGACGGGCGTAATAAAATATGTAAAACTTTTCTGTCAGAGAGTATCAAACTCCCTCTTTATGAGAATTATTTCACGTGTGGATTCCAATATTGGTATTATAAGATCTATTATGAGCACCAGATTTGACGATTTATCGTCATTTGACGATTTTTTTTGTTAAAAAAAAAACAAAAAAATGCAAAATGACGATTTTTCTTTTAAAATTTACGATTTTATTTTATAAATAAAAAAATAAAAATAAAATGAATTCAATAAATTTACTGTAATTTATTGAAAAATCCACGTTATGAATATTAGCTCTGTTCAAATACGAGTCAGATTTACAGATTTTAGTAAAAATTTGCCAGACAAACAACAAAATATAAAAAAAATTACCGAAATTTACAGAACCACTTTCTAAAAATTCCAAATTAGACTAATATTTATTTGTTTATGAAATTGTGAATCAATCATACCTAATTTGCTGGAAAGCTGTTAGTGATCTTTCAATACATGAAAAAATGTGTTATCCTAAAACAAATTTTCGAACCAATATTTGATAAATATTTTTGTAATCTTAAATTTCAATTGTATAAATAGTACTATTATTTTTCATTCATTGCTGTGTAATAAAAACTTGAGATTTTATATGTGTGATTTTTTGACAATTTTTAAAAGCTAAATGATGTTTATTTTTATTTTTTTTATTGTTAAATTGATTTTAACTGACAGCCGTGCTTATAATAATTTGAATCTACGCGTGAGATAATTCTTTCAGAGAGCGAATTTTACACTCTGTGGCATAAAAATCTTACATATTCTTTTACGTGTAGATGGGATGTTATACTTCTTGGAACATTTAGTTTCTTATCATAATGTTTTTTTTGATTACGTCTTAGTCGACATGTGTATATTGCATATTGTGCACGTAGTTTATCGAAAACTATATATTTGTGGGTCTTTTAAAAATTGTTCAACTCACGTGAACGAAATAATTGAACCGAAAAAATTTGGGGATTAGTTTATAGCATATCAATCTTTAATTTTAGGGGGTATATATGCAACATTTTTTGTCTTCATACAAATCGATTTTCGTTTTAGCTAAAATGTTACTATTTCAACAACAACGAAAATAATTTCTTTTTTGCTATTAATAATTTAATTTTTACAGAATCATCCATTTAAGCAAAAAATAATTATTCGCACAAAAAAAAAAAAAAAATCAAGATTGTTTATATTTAACAAAAAATTTTGTCTGCGGAGCTTCATTCTCCAAATCAAAAATAACTTAACTAATCTTATGGACTTACTAAATAGATTACATGCTGCTACAAAAGGATACTTTTTATTTTCACTCGAAAAAACAATCTAATGTGGGCTGTAGATCTTCTTGAGGACATCGCATAACAATTTTTAAAAATTTCGGAACACCACCTGAACTTTGATTTATTGCGAACAAAAAACGTTTTTAGTCTAATTCCTGCACTAAAGATCTCTTAGCTCCTTGAATTTTAAGTAAATTTAAAATTTCTAAATTGACTTAGAAAATAGAATATCGTAACTTTTAACTATATTAAAATCTTTTAATATAGTTAAAAGCTCTTCAAATAAGTAATGATATATTCAACATTTTTGAATTTATTTTCCTTATCTTTTCCGAAAATTTGAAAAAAAAAATCAAAATTATGTACATCAAAAAAAAATTTTTTTTTTAAGACTAAACATATTTATAAACAAAATTACAAATGCTATTTTGTTTAGAATAAAACGATATATCTCCATATAAAATCGCTTAAAAACTCAAAAAGTTATTATTTCCTAAACGTTATCAAAAAATTCCTCATATATTTTGAGGCAAAGTATATATATTTTTTCTTATTTTAATTTTTTCTTTAGTGCTTACTTTTTGAGAAAAATGAGTAATGTATGAAAAGTTTTATTAAATCATTTTAGATAAAATCGTATAAGTTCTGTAGTTTTTGTCTGATTTGAAAATACTGAATGTCGTTATGTTTACGACAAAAATGCCTTTAAAAATTATTGTATCGTTATATAGAAAAATATATATAGTTGAAAAACCAGATCCTTTTACTTCCCAAAAAAGTTTAAAAAAAAATCAACAAAAGAAAAACAATATTATGGATGAAATATGATTTATGAAGTCCCCAAGAAGTGATTTTTCACTATAGCAGTATGTTATTATACATAAAATTTTTTTAATATACTTCATTAACCATAGAAACTACTTACGAATACAATTAAAAAAATATAATAAAAGAGAAACATCACCCAAGAATTTTGAAATGTTTAATCAAAAAGGAATTATAGTATAAAATTACTAAAAATCATTTCAAAACATTGGGTTATTTTTCGTTAGAAATATAAACCAAATTTGTATGTAAATTTTGGGCCGATTTTTCGTTGGGTTATTATGCTGTTTTATTTATTTATGGCAATATATCTTTAATAAATATAAAAAAATAAATGAGGACGATCAAAAATAAATTTTTAATTTAAAAAAATACCCACACTTTTCTCATCTCTTGGCAACACTGCCGAATATAATAGCGATCATAGTGATTTGTAACAGTTGTAAATTTATAATTAACAAAGTATGCATAGATTATTTCATTTTTATATCCACTATTGGGTTTGTCATTCCGTGTGTAACATTTCGAAAAAATCATTTAAGACCAAATAAAGTATATATATTCCTGATAAGATTCTGAGTCGAAAGCAGTATAGTTTTCGGGGGAGGGGACCACCTAAGGGGACAAAATTTGGCTGAAATATTTATCTTATATAAGGTTTGGTATTGAGAATGGTCAAAATCGGTTAAAAAACATAAAAGTTATGGGCCAAATTTTGGAAACACAAGGTGTTCGATGGTACTTCAGTTTATGCTTTTCTGCTGATATCTCATAAACAAAAGCATGTACGACAACGAAATTTTGTACAGATAGTTCGAGTTCAGATAGTTCAATGTAAACTCGGAAACAAAAAATGGGCGGGGTACGCCCGCCTCTCATATCAGGTGAAATTTTAAAAAGTTGCAGATGGTGAATATATAGATATATAACATACTATACTATAACACTCTCACTCGTTTAAGTTTATATCATTTGTCAAATATTAAAAAAATATCAATAAATGATATAAAATTAAGTAAGTGAAAATGTTACAGTCGGCTTTACCAACTCTTTTTAAAATTTATGTATATATATATATATAAGTACATATATATATTCTTGTTAAGAGCCATTTTCGCTTAACTAAAACAGAATAGATGTAATTTCACATAAAATGTAAACAAAATTTAAAATACGCAAAAATTTAAATTTATTTTAAAGAGTTACAACATTTTTGCAAATTAATATTTTATCTCGTCACAACGATTATAAAATGTAATATGGAAACCTTTTTTGATCATACGATACTTTAGCTTCATTCAAATTGCGCTGTGAGTGAGCCTCACGAAAAAGGTACCTTTGTAGCCACTCACGTTTTTTCTCCCCAAGTTTGGGCACCCCCTCAGTTTCTGCTATTGACGGCATATTAAAGAGATGTATCTCAAACGATTCATAATTAAAAGAGCAATAAATCCCCACTTTTTATTTTAAAATACTCGCAACATCTCTAATCGAAAAATTAAAATTTTGAAAATTTTGGTTTCACCATTTGTCTACAATATAATTCAACACTGGTAAACAACAAAGTGATCGAACACAAAGTTAGCCTATTTCTACAAGTGTTTGTAGTCACATATGTTACAAACACATGCTAGAATCAGCAGTTACAGCAATCAAAAGAAAAAAAAAATTTTTTTACTTTCAAACATTTTTTTTGTTGGATTTTTAAATTTGAGTGCTTGCCGATACCATATGGAACCATTGCAGGTGTTGAATTTTTGTTGTTTTACTCCACTAAAATTGCATCAAAAGTTATTTAAAAAAAAGCAGAATTAAAAGAAATATTTGTAGTTTAAGGTCGGTTTCATAAAGCTAAACTTGAAAAGAGAATTCTCCATATGTGATTTCCATTCTGTTGTTAGATGGTTTGTTTTCAATATTTCCGTTTACCCATTTTTATGGTAAATAAAATTCCACAATCATTATAAAAATTGCCAGTTTAACTTTGGATAACCCGATCTGGCAATATTGTTTAAATAATTTATACAGAAAAAGCTCTCAAAAAGCTTTTTAATGACAATAGCTTTGTTCCTTTACTCTAAATTGGGAGCATGCGGGATTCCAATGTTATGGAAAAGCGTTCCCATACTCGAAAATTGGGCAAATAAGAGCTATTTTGTGAGAATAATATTCTTCTTTTCATGCACGAAACAGCCCAGAATATTTCTTCGGATAGATTATGTAAATTGTCAAATAATTAAAAAATAAAAATATACAATAAAAAATATGAATGAAAATGAATAAAATAATTATTTTAAATATGTATCTTATTTAGTGATATTTTCATGGAAAATGGTTTTTGTTATTTTAATATTCAAACTATAATGCAAAATATGTGGGAGTGATTTTTGGGGTTAAACAAATCTTTTCTGGCCCACACAATTATAGGTCCCTAAAATATTTTTACGCCACTTGAATGTTAAGTTAGTGTTAAGCAAATAAAATGCTTTCATTTGACATCAATATTAAAATAATTTCTACATCACGGCAGTTGTCGGCAAACGAAATGTGTTTGTAAAAGAATACCGTTGTAGCAGGTATAAATGATTTTTCTTAATTTTTTTTTCACATTATCAATTTTAACCATTAAGGTGATTCTTTGCAGGTACTTTTTGATAATCAAAGTCATATCTTATATTCAAAAAAATGTTCAACAAAATTTGAAAATTTGGTGAAAATTTTAAAAAATGCATACAATTTTAGCATTTTAAAATTTTTTAACGCCCCTTTGACTCGAAAGCGTCATTAGTTAAAAAAAAACTATTTACGCAATATTTTGGTCAATTTCTATAAAACCGGTATTTGTCAGTATATGGAAGTTTGTGATGATTGTATCCTCATGCCTGGTTTCCTGACATCAACGACTGATATCCCAAACCATAGAGAATCACTTCGTCTTTAAAATACTGTTCTGAATTATATGCGCTAATTTTCTATCAAAAAAAAAAAAAAATGCAAAATTTTAAAAATCGTGCAGAACTGAAATAAAAAAAAACTCGAAAGTTTCAACTCATATTGGGTTTGTCATTCCGTGTGTAACATCTAAGACCCCATAAAGTATATATATTCTGGGTCCTTGTGAAAATATAAGACAATCTAACGATGTACATCCGTCTGTCTGCCTGATTAAAGCCGGATTTGGCTTGAATATTTTATTTTATTTTATTTTGTACTTTAGTAGAATAAAGTCGAAATCGACTTTAAGTCGTAAAATTCCCGAAAAGTCACAAAGTCGACTATTTATTTATTTATTTTTTTATTTGTTTGTTTATTTTATTTATTTATCTATTTGTTTACATATTTATTTATTTATAAATTTATTTATAAAACATTTAAATTAAATTAAAATTCTAAGAAATAAATTGATTACTTTGTAACTACAAAAAAAAGTTAACATGTCGTTAAGAAAGGTACAATCTCTTCGGTGTGGATTAAAGTATTTATATTTGTACAAAAATAAAATATGTTAGCTTTGCGTTACAATAGTTACGAAATCATACCAATTTATATTAACTTTTATGCGTACACACGTTTTTTATATGATAATGACCATTTTCTTTGCTTTATTTTTGTATTTTTTATGATTAAATTTTAAATTAAAAAGAAATTGTGTACACACGCAGAGAAAAATCATGGTTACAGCATTATCACATTATATTATGTTCTCATTATTAATTATCTTGAAATTTAATAAATCTGTGTTCACTATAACAATGTTTTTGTTTTGTCGTTTAGTGTTTACACTCAATAAAAATTTTAATATGATTGACTGCAAAAATTATATGTTTTTAAATATTTTTACAAGAAACAATATTTTATTAATATAAAAAATATTAACCATTAAATATTTTCAGTTTTTTCTTTGTTCTTAAGACATATTATGTTTTTAGGCCATAATAATATTATTGCCATGACAATAAAATGTTTTAAATAAATATATATAATAAATATAATATTTTGTTTTTTTTTTAATTTAAATTTTTTATTAATATATGATAATATGGAATAATAATACGATAAAATGAAATAATATTATAAGATCGGATAACTATATAATAACATGGAATAATAATATGATAAAATTGAATCATAATATGACAATGTGGTATTATAATATAAAGATATAGAATAATAATATAATAAAAATAATACAATAAAAATAGTAAAACTAGAATCATAACATGAAAAAATAAACCATAAAATCGGGCATCTAATTATTACTTATAATCATTTTTAGCTACGATCATATGTTCCAATCATAATATATTGCTCTTAGATTAAGGTCACTACATCTAAATATATTTTTTCTCTGCGTGCTTCAATTTCATATGGTCGGGCTATGATTAAAGTCTAGTAATATCTAATAAGTCCGAAGATATGCGTATCAAAATGATGAATATTTAATTTTGTATGGTTTTCAAATAAAAATATATATATTTCTTGGAAATTTATTAAAAAAAAAAATGATTTGAATTTACTTTTGAATGAGTTAAAAAAGAATGTCTGAATTATTTTGCTGTAAGTGATACTTAGTACTGCTATTTATGCTTTGATTATTGGCCTTTTGTAAAGTGTTAACAATAAAAAATACATATGTAATTGAATCAAATATGATAATAGATTGGTTTTCATAAATATTTTCTATAAATGAATAATTAACTTTTACAATTATGATAAGATTTTTATTTTAATTGTTATTATTTATGTATGAATTAATTTACTTTGAGAGAGAAAGATATACAAGAAATTTGAAAATAGTTCAGAATCTCCTTTTAGAAAAATTCGTCAAACGATAAATCGTCAAAACTGGCAACAGTGCTTATGCACCTAATTATAAAGAAGCACAAAATTTGTTTTGCTTTAATGTACTTAGTGGAATTTATTTGTTGTACCAACAAATACTTGAAAATATTTGTGGTACAACAGTTACCTGCAAACATTTTCTATTGCGGAAGAAGAGTCTTCCAAAAGTTGAAATTCATCGTCAAAACTATTGCCAAAGTATCATAAAAATCATCTTCCGTTAGAAAGAACTGTTCCTCGTGGAAGTGTCTTCAGTATTTTCTAGAAGATAATTTTGTACTTTTACTGTTTTTAGTTTTTTTAATATTTCGTAATTATTTTTATTTCACACATAAATACATTACAAAATAACAATTTAAATAAAAAAAACATAAATTAATTTCGTATAAATATAGGGTAATCCAAATAAAATCTTCATGACAAACTTCTGGTAAATTCCAATACCTTTAAAAGAATTGTATTTAGATTACCTTTTATGCAAAAAATGCGACAATACATTTTTGCAAATCAAAGTTTTGGACATTTTTTGATGGAGATTTTCTAAAATAGATTAAAATTGCGTGAAAAGTCCAATATAACCAAGTAAAAGTTCAATAATACTTTTATAAAGTATCCTTTGTTGATATACCTTCAGAGTTAGTTTTAATTCAAATAAACACATTAAATATTTATAATTTTTTCTAAATGCGCACAAAAGCAGCAACTCCTCGTGGAATGTTTGTAAAAAACATTTATTTTAAAAGTTTAAATGGCATGGATATCTGCTAACATATTGCTATGGTGTTTATTCCAAAAGAAGCCTACTTCGCATATCATCGTATAGTAAGCTATAGTTTTCGAATTTAGCTCCTCGAGTTTAATGGTCTTCACTAATATCAATCCTTTGAGTTTTATATGGTACTCTACTAATAATCTAATGTTACCCAATGAACGCGGTACAGTTCGGTGACTGGTACACGCTTATCCAATTCTCGTAGGTTAAACAACTAATATCCGCCTGGCTGCTTTCAAGATATAATTATAAGGACGCGGGAGTTGTTTCACAATTCAAAGCTACATACTTTACGACTCGTACGTTGATACTATGATGTATGATCGTAGATCACAAAAATTACAAAACAATAAGAATTATACTGTAAAAAATGTGTAGACAATATTAAAAACAAGTAAGAATGTTATATTCAGCTTGGCTGAATCTGTTATACCCATAATATGCAATTTCCTGTGCCACCCTAATTTGAAATTTCAACTTATATGGGAGATGGGCGGTAAAAGGGTGGGTCACGCCTATTTTTGCTTTCAGAGTTTAAATAAATCTCCGAATCCCCCTAGGTGGTCCGCCCCGAGTCCTATTTTGCTTTCAACAGACAGATAGAAAAACAGACGGACGGAATAACAAACTCAAACTCAAAGAAGAATGGGCTAGAATGAGTAGCCAATTCCAAATGTAAATAAAATTTCGAAATCACTTTGGTACGAAATTTATGTTCGTGAAATTAATTAAATGTTTTAATAATTTTTTTTTGAGACCCAATGTCTGGACATATCTTACAAAAATTAACGTCAACAGTTAAAGGATATGTAATTGCATTTTTGATCTAAATTAAGATGGCTCTGACTGCAACTTTCTGAACAAAATGTTTCGTTCTTTCAGAGAATATTAAGAAAAGAACTAAATATAAATGATGTAGAAAGAGAAGCTTGAATAACGTAATAGCTTTTAATTTTTCGTATACATACGCAAGTAGTTAAAATTTCAAAGTTGTTAAAAAAAAAACAAATTTACTCTCTCATATTAAAAAAAATTCTCAAAAGCTTTAGGAACACAAAAGATTGGCTTTAAATAACTTCGTTAAGTTCGTCGAACACACCTATTATGTCCAGCACAAGCGATATGAATTACGTAAAATTATTTGCGATACAATTTTCCCTACCACTTTGTAAACTTGTGTTAAGAATTTTTAGGAACCTTTTTACAACAAAAAGCTAAACGAAACACGTATCAAATAATCATGTATATGTGACAGATGGAGTCTGCTAACACGTTACAAATCTACTAACTGAGGGTTTATGCCTTTAAAGCCCAAATTACGTTAAAGCGTGGTCAACAACGTATCAGCAAAAATAATCAGCTGTTCACTGTCAGTACAAGGTGTTTTTGCTGTTATAAATACATTTAAGCGTAGGCAGCGAAAAATTACAACCACCATCTTTCTTTATTCTACTATTGTATTTCTTTGAACACTTTCTTTACCCCAGGTCTACAATTGAGATTAACGCTGATATAATATGTGAGATAACGCCGGTAAAAGAGGGCAACCATTATTTTCAATCAGTAACAGAGTAAACATGTCCTTTTTATTTAAGAAGTTCGCACTTATTTAGCACAATTTTTATAAAAATGTTTTTTAAAATGTCATTAAAAAAAAAAAATACAAAAAAAAAAAAATGTTTTTAGTAATTTCCAAAATACACATGTACACACATACAAACAAACTTTCGTATGTGTGTTTTTTTTGACAGTTTATCTTATAAGATAGTTGTGTAGAGAAATCTCATCACAACATTCTCATAATACTTATAATACTAATATTTAAATCTATACGTGAAATAATTCTCTCAGACAGCGAATTTGACACTCTCTGACAGAAAAATCCTACATATTATGTAACGTAGCGACAGTAAATTTAGAAATAGGGCTAAACAAAACAGCATTTCAAACTTCTGCTGACCAAATGTAATCAACTTTGCTGCTGACTACGCGCTAATGTAAGTTGAAACTAAATGCAGTTAAAAGGAAAATTAGTTAGATTTCTATAAATAATGTTGGTTTAGTTCAATAAATTCATTTAATTGCTAAAAATTAAGATAATATAAAATAACTCAATTTTTCAAAGCCAAAAATAAAAACTTGTATAGTTGCGCTAGTAATACGATAATCGCATTACTGCAATTAGTTAAGTTGATTTTCTGAACTTTCAGTTATGTTTTTGAATTTTGGTGGTTTATATTAACATAAGTTCTTAATTGGAAACATTTGCAAAATTTGATTTTTTTTTCTATTACCAGAAATTGTAGAAGTACTTGCAAAAATGGCAAAATTTTTAAATAAAACCACAAATTATGGTTCAATACGCTATTCCGAATACGAAAAACTAAAATTTTGAAGGACTAGGCCCTTTTGCATTCTAGGTGATGATATCATAATCTAATAAAAAACCAACATTCAGCTTTTGAGAGGTTCCAACCTTTTGCATTTTAAGTAACGATATGTACGTACATCTTATATACTAGTGAAATAAAATCTATGTACATATGTCCAAATAATCAAAAGCGCTACATTTTATTAAATTAAATAGAGGAAAACTCTTAAATCAAAAGAATATTATAAAGTCTTATTAATTTATATATAAATATATACTAATTATATTATGTATTTGTTTGCTTATTGTGTTGAATATGTTGTTGATATCACACCATTATTTTCATCGCTCGATTTCATAATAGCTTTCTGTTGCTCTCTAAAAATAAAATCCTGATATCTTTTAGCTACATCTGCACAGCATAATGATTGATTCGGATGATCTCGATGACATTTTATTAAATCTAGTTTCAAGTTGGTAATTGTTTCGTTAACATCTTCTACCCATGCCAATGGCTTTCCAATCATGGTTTCAATTTTCTCAATCGATTTGTCGAACTGATATTCTTCTAATTCGTTGTACTTTCTTTGATATACATCTTTGGCCTGTGTCCAATTATGGGGCGTCTCTTGTACTAAGCCACATGTAAATTGTGTTTGCTGCTTCCGTTGTTGGTTCTTTTGCGTTTCATCCAATCTGGAGACCACTGAAGGTGTTACTTGTATTCCTAAATCACTTTGTGGATTTTCGATACGTACAGTTTGTGGTGAAGAATTATGAGCTCCCATTCCTATGTTTAGTTTATTTTATGTATAATATAAAATAAATATGATATTTGGTGATTTGACAAAAAATAAATAAATAAAAAAAAAATAATAATAATATATTCAATTTTTAACAGTAGTTTTTGTACACTTTGAAAATACGGACCATTCTATGATATGGACGATAATGCTATTATTTGATAACTTTTCAATTCATTTTAAAAAGTCTGTATAATTTATCATAGCTCACAGCTATAGAGTTACCAAAGACTACAATTTGCTATTTGCATAAGCATATGCAATTTGCACCTGATATTTTTACCTTATCTAGTTCTACCATGATATTAACGTTACTAATAGTATATAGTAAAAATATATATCATTAATTCCATGAAAGAACGCCCAAAAATATTTCTTAGGTTTTCAGATTTTGTTAATATTAGGCGTACGCATTCCCTATGGAGCCATTTAAATATCTTCATTTTTATTTTTTTGAATTTTGAAAAACTCGGGATTTTATTTACGATTTTCATTTTTTGAAAAGTTAAAAAATCGAAAGAGTATGTAATTTTATACTCCAATATCTCCACAAACTGTAAACGGATTTTAATGATTTAAATTACATATAGAAGATTAATATGTCCTCTTTAAACACAATAATTAAAAAATAATATTGTCACTTAAAAATACATTCATAATGCAAATGCAATTTAAGAATGCATTTTTGAAAAATATCTATGCTTTAAATTTTTGTCTTTCTCTAATATTACAAAAATTATAATGTTCACTAAAAATTTTAATATAAATTGTTTTGGGACAAAATGGTCCACCATTTTACTTTTGTGAGTTTATTTTATAATTATTTTTAGTCATAACATTTCTTAATTTGTTATTTATAGTACAACATCTTTTTTCTCCAGAATAATTACTAGTACACTGTGTAATAAACATATTTGTCTTCAATATTAAGCAAAAATATTCAAAATCAAAAGGGAAGAATTTCCTAAAATACATCTGAAAATTGCATTCTTGCATCTTTAGGAAAAACATTATTTTTGAATTATACAATATCATTTAAAATATTTGTTGAAATTAAATTTATCTGGTTTTTAAATGAATAAAATCCGACGTATAGTTAAAGAGCTATAAACACTTAAAGTTACATATTACGGAATGAGAATGACAAAAAAAATTAAAAAAAAAAAATGTTATGAAAAAGTTTAAATTTTGTATGAAAATGCTGGTGATCTTTTTTCTAAAAAAAGTGTTTAAAATAGTAGATCATCTAATAACAGAACAAACATATTAAAAGAAAATTAAAATTGAAAGGGTAGAAATTTTTTAAAAATGCATTGTGAAACTATAAGTCTCAGTTGGCGTTCATTAGAGCCTTGAATCATTGGAAAACGTCTACATCGCACAGAGTGTTGGCTTTAATAAAACTTGACAAAAAGTCCATATTGAAAAATTGATTTTTGCAAAAAATTTAACATGAATGGAAAGCGAATACTTTTCTTCATATAACTGCATAATTAGTTTTTTAATGTACTTGTATGTTTATAGGACCTTTTTAGAAGTATAAAAGTTAATAGTTTTTTTATTTTGTTTGTATTTTTTTTAATATAATATCTTTATTTTTAAAGTTAAAAACATCATAGAGCGTATTTTTTTATATATTATACTTACGTATGTTTTAAAATTAATAATATTATTTTAGGTCGCGATTAATAAAACATTTTAACAATTAGCGAAATCTTATCATAGGGTTTTTTTAATAAATGTAAAATAATTTTTTTTGGCTTTGAAAGAAAAAAGTATATTTTGGCCTCTATTAGCCACTTAGCGACTATGTGCATTCGATGCGCTGACATTTTCTGAGTCTAAGAGCATTTAAATGTTTTGTCTCTTTTTGCCCCATGGAAGTTTATAATTATTTTTCTAACTCTATTTAACAATATGAAATTTATTTAGAATTTTTTAAATTTTTTTCAAATTTGTATGTATAATACTATTATGATAGTAGTATTTATATAGATTTTATGCATGTTATTGGGATTCTCGAACGGGCCTATTATATGAATTTATTAATAGGCTGTCGACTTCTGTTAAAGTTAAAGGGATTTTATGAAGTGAGCTTATATGGGAGCCATGATAAATTATGAACCGATCTTCGTAAAAGTTTCAGCACTTATTTATGTTTATAAAATTCTTATTTTTACTGAAATTTATATCATGATTAATTTAAGGCATTTATGATCTTAAAACCTCATTTCAGAAGGACATTTGCATCGGCTATTAAGCTCGGTCTTAACGACTTCGTTCTTATACTAAAATAAATCTTCGTGCGGAATTATATAACGATATTTTAAAAATGTTGATCTTTACAATGTTTACATGGAAAGATTGCCGGTCAGGTGGAAGGACGGACAGTATACTTTAAGGTGAGTGTTGGACCAATATATTTATGCGTTGTAAATACCACCACTAACACATATTACCCCAACCACTTATGGTGTAGTCAGTTATGAAAATTGCCATTCATACAATATAAAATATTTTCTTTTTCAAATTTGCAACCAAAATTTACCTAAAGCGCGAACTACTTTTGCTTAATTTGATATCTAGACGACTTCCTCTTTTCAAAAATACTAACAACTCATACTAAAACTTCCTAGTTTAGTTGCCAAGTTTTGTTCAGGACTACCCCAGTGTGCATTGTAAAGAGATATTAACATTTGAAGTTACGTAATTTGTAGAATTTTTGAATTTCTATAAATATAAAAATCGTCAATAAATTCGCGATTTTTTATTTTAATTTGAAAATATAATAATGAGAAAGACTAAAGGGTTCCATATGTTATGTGCGTACCAAATATAAACAAAATCTGGTGACCCTCTGTCAAAAAAAAAAAAAAAAAATTGGAATTTTTATAAATCTCTCGTGGAATGAAAGATATGTATATGACAAAATATATATGCATATGACAATTACAAATAAGCAATATAATCGATTTTTTTAGAGAACCATCTTGACAAATGATTAGATAATAAAACAAGATTCGAAAAAATAGTAAAATAAATTTCTTTTATTTGTGTTCTTTTAGCATTTTTTACATTCATTACTTTTTTCTTGAAAATTTATACTCTACACCACCATAGGTGGGGAGGGTATTATGCGTTTATGCTGATGTTTGTAGTACCCAAAAATATTGGTCTAAGACTCACGATAATTTACACCAATCGGCTTAGAATCACTTTCGGAGTCGATTTAACGATGTCCGTCCGTCTGACTGTCTGTTTGTTCGTTCACGTAAATATTGTAATCAAACTACAGTTCGCAATTTTGAAAATAATATAATGAAATTTGGTACAGAGGTTTACTATGGTCCAAGGACGTAACCTATTGAATGATCGGTCCATTATTTCATTTAGCCATATAATATTCCTTAGAACAGTTAAATTAAGTAGTTAATTAGATATATTTTTCAGAACATCTGTGGAATTTTATAAACGTATTGAGTGGTTTTATAGGTCCTAGAAAACTTTCTTCAGTATATAAGTAAACTCTTTTGTAATATTTTGAAGTATAGCACCTGGTTGGAAAGCATCATGGAAATTAAAACCACTAATGTAGGACCACCACTTAAGCAGTATGATAATCTGGGGCAGAAAAAAAGTAGACTGTTGGAAATACTGTCCATGTCATCCGAGTCTGACGTTAAAGGTTCGTTTAAGGCTGTGTTGCGAAAAAATGTACAACCAGTTGAAGCAGCAAAAATAGAGGATATCCTTCCTGATGCATCCCCAAGTCGTCTCAAACGGATGATAAAGAGTAACCAGCTTCTGAGTTTTCTGAGAGGATAGAGCTTATGCTGGAGTTAGGACTAAGCAAAAATAAATATATAAAATTGAGAAAGGCTTTACTTGATAAAGGATACCCAATTCTGCGTTGTTACAATGATATATTGGAAAAAAGCAAAATATTAGCTCATCACCTAGTGAAGTAGACAATGAAAGAGCATTCATTGACTTGTCGCAGTTACTTGATAATACAGTTTCATGGCTTCTCTCAACATAAAAAAACGAGGAATTGCAACTTGATAAATCGGATCTGACATTAATATGTAAATAGGGTCTACAGACTTAAAAAGTGTTTTTATGGTATCGCTGGTTCTACTACGCCTAATAAAGGATTCAAATGAACCATCTACGTTAACAAATGCTACTAAATATATTGGAAAAAATCCAACTCCATTATCAAAGGTATATTGCAGACCAATAAGATTTTAATATATAAAAGAAAGTAAACAATGCACACAAACTGGATTGATACAATCAAACAATCAATTGAAAATTTAAGTCTGATTTGCGTTGAAATGGCTATTATATCAACGTACACTTTGGACTTAAATTAACAATGATTGATAGAACTGGAATTAATGTGGAACTTCTCGAAAATATCATGTGATATTTGAGAGCAGTAAATATCTCAATAACATCATATAAATGCAGAAAATTTTGTGTGATTCACCACAGATACTTTAAAGCTTTTGCAATTTTGCAATCGTTATATGGATGGAAGGAATTAACAACCACTGTTGACAAAGTACTTAAACATAGTCGTCAGATTTTGTAATCAAACATTCTATCACTAGGTTAATTAACAGAAGAGGCAAAGGAGGCTAAAAACTCTAACTTCAAGCACATTCAACTATTTAATACAAGACAAAGTTCGGGAATATATCAAAACCAGAAATTTCTGAATAACTATGTGAAATTTCATTGATATATACTTATTTAACGGTTCAAAAGTTACCCAATTATTAAAAAAAAAAAACATGTTGAAACTGCCGTGCTTGTATCTATATAGAATGTTGCAGTACACATTTACCATAGAAATGAAAGAAAATATGCAAATTTTGCTGAATGGGTCAAGTTTATGTCAGTTTTTAAACGAATGTGTAAACTATTTTTTCAAGTATTTAATATCATTGGAAAGGTTATAACTTCAAAAATAACAATATGTAAATAATAAAGTACTAGAACTAAATTTCGTCATTAAATTTATCAAAAAAAGTTAGTGTTATTTTATAAAAAGAATTTAATATTTGAACTTAAATAAAATCTACACAAATCATTATGAAATTTTAGCATAATATAAAAAAAGTTGTAGATCCTTTATTCCAAAATGACTAAAATCCCAGTTTGGGAAAAACTTGTTTTTAAAATTGTCTTTTTTCTATAAAATGATCACCTAGTCATTATCAGAGTCGTGGCTTATAAAATACTTTTTGTGTGTTTAGCGAACATATGTGACATTTTTTACATCGGATTTGCTTTACATATATATAGGTTAAGCATTCGTTAAGAAACATGAAAAAAGTTATGCTCCAGAGGAAATTAATTGATTTTAAAGCCAAAAGTTATCAAAATTTTACTTCGGTCTGAATATCTCTAAAAGTAAAAGAGATATCCCACATATGTAAGCATATTTTTTGTAGAAAATTATAAGGAAAGTATTTACAATCAAATGATAAATTAAATTTTTGGCGATTCAACAAGTGACTCAAGTCTCCCGCACCCGCTAAAAACCTATGCACCTCCATGTGAATTGGAATACACCTCAGTTTTGGCCATGTGAAATTTCATTCAAATACATCCGATGGTTCTAAAGTTACAGAATTCCTTCCAAAAAAATTCCCTTCTGGACCACTGTGGATCGCATATAATCCAATCTTCAGAGACTCAATTGAATATAATATAATATAATATAATATAATATAATATAATATAATATAATATAATATAATATAATATAATATAATATAATATAATATAATATAATATAATATAATATAATATAATATAATATAATATAATATAATATAATATAATATAATATAAGATAATAATTTTTTTTTTTGTATTTTTAATATATCAATGCAATTGTGTAGGGTATCATATGGTCGGGCTTCTCCGACTATACATTTCTAACTTTTTTAATGCAAAAACTAAACTTTAGAGTACCAAACTCTTAAGTATGTATACAGACATTGGTAGCAACATATAATTTCTCTCGTCTTTGTCATCTCATATAAACAATTTTTTAAAATCCAGACCACAGACATTTGGCGCCGTATTCTCTACTTTCATTTGCTATGGTTTCCCATTTATTTGTCATGCTGATGAGTGTTACTACCAGGGCAACCAAAGGAAAACTGTACAAATTGTTTTCTGACAGTTAAATAACTAACATTTTGGTTCATTTAAAGCACAGGAAAAATATGTGGTATGCATATTTTTGGTTGCTCTGGTTATAATTTAAAATACACGATTTGTGGCGGACACTAGAAACTTTTTTGAAACTTGTTGTTGAAATAATCTTCATTCTCAACAAAAAATCTCAAATAAATAAAAAAATGTTATTAAAACAATTTTGCACGAAGTAAGTTTCTTCGTATGTGTTTATTTTGTTTCCTTTATTTTGGTAAACATGAATAGGAAGTGTCCATTAATATTAATAAATGATATTGATGCGTTATGCTAAATATTTTCTGTTTGCTAAAACTTTTATTATGTACTATGTGTGTATGTAGGTATGTGTGAATGTATTTATGTATGTATATATGTATGTATGTATGAATGTATTTATGTATGTATGTATTTATGTATGTTCGTGTGTATATACGTTTCTGAACAACCAAATATGGAATTAATTGAAGTTTCGATCGGAACGGATTTCTGTCATAGGTCTTTATATTATATTATTTTATTTAAATTTATAATTTCGCCCAATGGAAAACGGTTGTCAAATTATTCGATTTTAATCGAATAAAGTTTAATAATTTTATTGTTATTCCAGTGATCGAATAATTTTTATAAATTATTCATATGCATAGTGAATGAAAGTTATTATTTGAATAACTCAATAGAATACATTAAAAACAGATATCAAAAGATAAAAAGTTGAAAAATCATCCCATAAAAATAGAGAAATAAACATAAACTTAAA
Organism: Protocalliphora azurea; assembly: GCA_932274085.1. Classification (NCBI taxonomy): domain Eukaryota; kingdom Metazoa; phylum Arthropoda; class Insecta; order Diptera; family Calliphoridae; genus Protocalliphora; species Protocalliphora azurea. The sequence continues at coordinate 149,103,156 of OW026523.1, forward strand.
TTCAAGAAATAGTATTTTAATTTAATTTAATTTCAAGTTATGTATTCTCGAGTTCCACATTAAATTTATAAGCGTTTAATTATTCTTTAATAATCATCTATTGTTTTAAGGTTGCTAAAGTATCGAATATTGAACAATTTAATGAAAATCCGACAAAAAACGTATACATATAAAATTCAAATAACATTTTCAACTTTTGCTTAATATTATCTGCAAGTTCCCTTATATTAAAAGAGATAAAAGCGTTAAGTGATTTCAGTTTCAAACTCACTTTTTGACATAGATCAACTGAAAACTTGTTATCTGAAAAAATCTTTATTAGTCCGTGGTGAAGGCAAAATAATCAGCATCAAAATTTTTATTCGACTATTCAGTTATTCTAAAAATTTCGATAGAATAAGGTTTTATTCTGAACTTAATTAATCAAATAATTTTTAATTGAGTGACAACCCTAGAACTGATAAAAAAAACCTTAAAATTCCACAAACATTTGAAGTGAAGCTTCCCGAATTATTATACCTACAATCTTTGGATTTTGTAGGAGTTTTGTTTAACGTTTTTCCTATTTACAAGAAAAAAATTGTATTTATACTTACATACATGTATACATACATAGATACATACATACATACATGTATACATACATGCATACATACATGCATACATACATACATACATAATGTTATTACCAGGGCAACCAAAAATATGATCTAAAAAAAGTATTTTATGCGCATAAAATGTGTTCTTAAAATTGAAAAATATGCCTTAAAGTTAAAAAGTATGCTTTAATAAAAAAGTAAAAATATTGCTTTAATGTTTTTTATGAATAAATTTAAAACTATCTAGTATTGGTGCCAAAAATAACATGATTTTTTTTTTTTTTTAAATTGCTAAAAAATATTTTCTTTTCACACTTAAAAATATTCAAAGCTAATACATTGTATCAGGAAATTATGAAATTCTATCAATTTGTAACAAGAAAATTATTGCCGAATCGAATAGAAAAATAGTGAATGACAAATTATGTAAAATGTTCTATTGGGTGCAAAATATGCAAAATGTTTCTCTTAAGTGTAAAATATGTAAAATTAAGCTCTTACATATATAATATACAAAAGAATGTCATTCAAATTGCTAAAATATAATATCAAATAATGATTTTCTATATTCTTAAAATATACAAAAATATGCTATAAAAAATCCATGTCTAAATTCTTCTAATTGTCTGAAACTGATAAAAGTTTGGTTTATATGAAGTCCAGGAAAAAATATGTTTGCATATTTATGGTTGCCCTGGTTATTACGATTTTACGTTGCAAATAAAAAAAACTTGCATGAATTATGTATGAATTGAAATAAATAACTAAAATTTGAAGTAGATTGAAATTAAAGATTAATTATAATTGATTTTATATTTCCAAATGACGTCAATGTTCGAGTGGCTTTAAACGTTTTCTGTTCCGCAATTTTGACAAAAAGTTCATTGATCTGTATAGATATGTATGGGTTGAAATTATTTTCTAAAATCATGTATTTACATAAGTATATGTGTTTGTAGTTTACCCTTTATGTATGTATGTATGTATGTATGTATGTATGTATGTATGTATGTACGTGTGTATTTATGTTTGTATGTATGTATGTTTGTAGTTTTCCGTTTTAGTTTAACAAAAAAAGGGTTTTAATCGTTTTTTTATTGGTAAATATATGTTGGCTTTTTTGAAAAACTAGACATGTTGGAGACGAAATTTTTACTTATTTGGTTAAAGAAACTATTAACAAATTTAACAGCTATGTATTTTTTTCCATTTTTGAATCTTAGCTCACACAACACAAACTAATTCGTAGGTGTTGAATAGCGACTCCGACATACTAAAAATGGTAATAACTTGTTATATGACAATCGCCTGATATCGATCAAGCATTCGTAATATTTATATATATATATATAAGATAAACCAATCTTTAATGACAAATTTCTAGATGATTGTTCAAATTTACAAAAACAAAATACATTGCATTTTTTCGGATTTTTCTCACAAATTTAATTTATTTTAGTCCATCAAACAAACAAGTATTCGCATATTAAAAAAAGTCCAAAATGTTTTCTTGCTAAAATGTCTTGTCGCCTTCTTTGCACAAAAGGTGCAGATTATATAAATTATTAATCTTCTTACCATGTTTTAAAGGTACCAGAATGGAATTCACCGGAATTCACCAGAAGTTTGTCAAACATAATTAATGTTTATGTGAATTGTTTCTTTTGTAATGTGGATATTATTATGAAATATTTAAAAATTTAATTTTAATTATAAATACAGAAAAGAAAACATTCTATTTTTTCTGTATAAATACAGAAAAAACGGAATAGAGTTTAAACGCTCAAAAATGCCTTAAAAATAAGAATATTTTAATGAAATTCAGTTCAAAGATCTTCTGTACGAGTATCAATCTTTGTACCAAATTTTATGAAGATCGGGTCATATAAACCCTCTTCCTAAAATCACTTTAACGTGCATAATACCAAAGATATAGTCGGTCAAAACCGACTGCATCTTTTTTCTCGTTTTTACATAAGGAATTATATAATAAATGTAAATGTATATTAAAATATGTTAGCTATCTTTGTATTCTTAACACGTGTGTGGTGTTCATTTAAAGTTCAAAGTTCTGTTCTCCAATAACTTTTAAAATTGTAGTACAGAACTTTTCAAAAATTGGAAGCTGCAATTTCAATGTATTGAAAGCTCCGAAATTAGGAGCTGTGTTCAAATATCTGGACGTTTATCTGTTTTTTTTTTATTTTTAAGTATAGTGGAACACGGTTATAAAGAAATCGAAGGGACCGACAACTAAAGTTCGTTATATCCCTAAAATACAAATGTATGAAAAAAAAAAAACAAAAAAGTATCGTACATTTAAACGGACATAAAAGTATGAAAAGGTACCTCATTTATAATATCTTGGCCAACTTTTAACTTCTTATGATGATTAGAACAGGATACTACACTGCAATTTATGTCCCTTATCATAATTTTAGGAACGTTTAAATGTAAATAACAAATATAAATTATTGGAATTTTGACCCGCATAATTATTGAGAATAACATAATATAAGAAAATAAAGGATTCATTGGCGTTTCGTTTTACAAAATCCGGCCATTAAAAAATATGACAAGTGACAGATAGCAATTAACTAAATTCATTCATACATACATACATACATGCATACATAAAAAAATTGCGACTTTATTCACGATTTCAATTCTTATAAAAGTTAAGAAAACCCAAGAAGTATGTAGCTTTAAATGTTACTATCTCTTACGATGTAGACGAATTTCAGTAATTTAAAGCTAACTGAGACCTCTTTAAACGCAATAATGCAAAGGTGAATTATTTATTTTAAAATGCACTCGTAATGCAATTGCGGTTTTGCAATGCATTTTTGACAAATTTCCACCCTTCGATTTTAATTTTTTTTTAATATGTTTAAAATCAATATCTTTACTACAAAATGCAATAATAGTAGTTCATTTTGGGACAAGTGGATTCATTATTTTTAATATTTTTTTTAGAAAAAAGACCAGCAATATGTAACTTTAAGTATTTATAACTCTAACTATACGTCGGATTTTATTTTTATAAATATAAAGTTTATTAAAATAAATATTGTAAATGATATATTAAAAATAACGGTTTTGCTAAAAATTTACTCACAACAAAAATGCAATTTTCAGATACATTTTTAAGAAATTATTTTGGGACAAAAAGTATTATACCATAAATAACAAATTATGAAACGTTATGACTGAAATTTATTTTAAAATAAACTAAAAAAAAAAATTAAAAACACAAAAATTACAAAAAAAAAAAAAAAAAAATATTTTTGTACGAAAAAATCTAAACATTTAAAAATTTAAACATTTTTTTTAATAATGGACCATTTTGTCTGAGAACAATTTATATTGTAATTTTTAGTAAACATCATAATTTTTATAATATCAGAAGGAGACAAAAATTGAAAGGATAAATATTTTTCAAAAATGCATTATGAATGCATTTTTAAGTGATAACATTTTTTTTAATTACTGCGTTTAAAGAGGACATATTCATCTTCTATATGTAATTTAAATCATTAAGTTCCGTTTACAGTTTACACAAATATTGGTATTACACACTTTTTTTTTTGACTTAAGAAAATGAAAATCGTGAATAAATTCGCGCATTTTTTAAAATTAAAAAAAATAATAATAAAAATGGAGATATTCAAATAGCTCCGTAGGGTATGCGTATTCCGAATATTAACAAGATCCGAAGTTCTGAGGAAAATTCTTGGCTGTTATTTCATGGAATGAATGATATTAATTTTTTATGTTATTCTTAAGTTTGTACTAATATTCAAATTCAGTTCTTTTGATAGAAACACTAGATAACGAGGTTCTGAAATGTTTCTCGAAATTTTTAATTTTGAATATGTCAAAGAATTTCATTTAGCTTAAAATTTGATTATTTTTCACATAATGTTTTTAGGTCTCTGATCGACTTGCAGTCGTAAAGACTGGATTACAGTTTTTCAAGGCTTTTATATCTTTCACATACAATAGATTTTAACCTTACTTTTACATTGTATTATTGAACTCGTGGAGCTGAATTCGGAAACATCAGTTTGTTATAGGAGGAGGAAATTTTCTATTCTATTAAAAGTTTAGTTTTCTTTGTGGTTTAGTTAAATAAAAATAGCAACAAAATTTTCGACTTGAAGGTAATTTTAATAATAATTTTTTGTCATTTTCTTGAACCAAATCAGAAAATTTTTTCTCGAGATACATATGTTGTATTTTTCTATATAAGGTTTATCTCGAAAACTAGAGTTAATGCAAAACAAGTGAGAATGTTATATTCGGATCTGCAACTTTTTAAAATTTTACCTTATATGGGAGGTAAAGTGAGCGGACTTTACCCATTTTTTTGTTTTAGTTTACATTGGTCCTTGTACTATTTGTAAAAAATGGACCACGCCCATTTATGGTTTGCTTATTTGTGCAAAATTTGATGTACATGCTTTTTTGTAAAAGATATCGGCCGAAAAGTATAAACTGGAGTTACGACGCATACCATGTTTTTCAAGTATTTGGTCCATAACTTTTTTGTTTATGAATCGATTTCAATACCAAATAAACTTTATATAAGACAAATATTTGAGCCAAATTTAGTCCCTCTTGGATGCCCGCCCTGAGACCTCTCCTGCTTTCAACATCGTTAGATTTTTACGTGGACCCAGAATATCTATACTTTATGCGATCTTAGATGAATATTTCGACATGTTACACACGGAACGACAAACCCAATATACCCCCCAATTATATTTTGATGGTGAGTATAATTAAAAAATAATAACAATGTACAAAAAAATTTATATATATATATATATATATATATATATATATATATATATATATATATACCTTTTTATTAAGAGAAATTTTTTGTAACTATTTTCATTATTTTTTATCACTTTCTGTGAAAGAAAATGTCAAGAAAATTATAGTTCTGACAATGGTTTTCGAGTCTCCAAAGCCCTTTATGTTAAAAAACAGCTTAAACATTTGTACAGATAGAACTGTTAGTATTCTTCAAGAGCTATTTAGCAAATGACACTATTTATATAAGATCCTCTCTAACAGAAACTTTGTGAAAACACGCAAACTTAATAATGGTCCATTTTGAGTTGTTGTTTTTTTTTTTACAAATTAGTTTAATATCATAAAGCCTCCGTCTTTCATCTTTAGTACCCTTTAAACATTTTACAGTCTCGTGGTTTATTTTCATTTCTTTCGATTTTAAAATGTACATTAAGGAAATAATACTTGAAATGTTTGTTTGTAATGGGGCGCCTGTTTTTCAATTGGCATTTAAAGCAAATAGCAAGACAATCTCATCGTTTCTTTAGCCACAACCACACAACGAATGGCTTTTCTCTTATTTGTGGTGGGATTTCACTGGGAAGTAATACTGATTCATCATACATACTTAAGTATTAATGCTGTGGTAGAACATATAGGAATCTATTTATTTGTACTGCAAAAAAAAAAAAAAAAAAAAAAAAAAATGAAATATATGCATGTATAATTACATTCATTTCATAAATGATTGTTTTGCATGTGGAAAGTATTTTTGATGCATATTTCTTATTTTCAGATTTTATTATCATATGCTTTTTGGTATTTGGAACAATGTCGTGCATTCAGGGTAATTTAATTTAAACTTTAAGGACTGCTTTCAGTACTCATACATAAATATCAATAAAAATAAGGAAAACAAAAAAATATGATCTAAAATATTTTATTACTAATTCATTTTTTTAACTTATTTTATTTTAATTATTTCTTTCCTAATAAAAACACAAGTATTAACGTTTCTATTAAAAAATCTATTCAATCTTCAATTTATAATTTTGAGTTTTATACACGGTATATAATGCGATTTATTGGATATTAGATTAAGAATTAAACGTAAACGTTATACATAGATTATTACTTTAATTAAAGCATCTTTAAATCGTTTTCGTTCACTTTTAATATTTTTATTTTATCCTGATACATTTTCTTCAAAGTTATAACTTTAGAACACGACATTTCCTTATGCATAAAAATATGAAAAACTTAGTAAAACTTAAAGATAGTAATATTTATAATTTTATGAAAATAAATTTTAAACAAAGTTTAATTAATGTAGCTTTAAGAAATTTGCGCATTAACTAAAGCAAATTGACTGGTGCTAGTAAGAAGACGCTATTTAGCAAGATATTAGAGTGATCAGATATACAACATAGTAAACTCGTACCGTATCGGCCCTGAAGTTTGAAAATGCGTTTGTCCCGATTATTTTAATATTTTGCAGAATATGTTGAATTATTAATCTCTTACAAAAAGTTTTAAGTACATAATTTAAATCTGTGGTAAAAAGAAAAAATGGTTGACAGTCATGAATACATATGTATAAGTGTGTATGTATGTATGTATTTAAAATAACATTGTCCAGCAATTCTTGGGTTAATAACAGATTTATACAAACGTGTCACGAACTCAATATTGTTATGATATTGGAGCGTTAATAATGGCGTTTTATTAAACGACCAACTAACTTGATTGTGGCCCATTTATTTATCTATGTTTGTATGAGTGTACAGTGTTACTCTCGAACATTTGTAGGCAGTTGATTGTGCGATCATTAATTCCATTTTTTAGTTTTTTTTTGTTTTTGGTAAATTAAACATGAATTTTAATAAATAAATGTTTTTGTGTGTATCCTTTTAATTTTAATCATAATTTAAGTCAAATTTATGCCAAGGCAAAAAAAAAAAAAAAAGTCAAAAGTCCCATATTTATACGAGGTGTGGCGTTTGTCATTTTCCTTTGTTTCTTTTCTTGTTTATTTGTTTTTGTTGGTCTTTATTTGTAAACAATGTTTGTCGCCTTCCTTTGTTTCCGCAAAATGAAGGTGTGTTCTTTAGAATTTAATTTTATATTCGTATTCACAACAACTAACTTATTTCGTTGTCCTCAAACTGTTGTTTTATATAAAATAAGTAATAAAATAGTAACGCACTTTTTATCGTGTTGAACATTCTGAAAGTTCAGTGTTCCATCTTTTGATATACGAAGCCCGACACACAATGTTCCCTAAAATACCAATTATAATATTTACAGTAAACAAATATTTGACAAAAATGCGTGTCCACTGCTTACATTTTTTCGAGCAAAGATTTAATTAATCATACCATCTTTTACCAAACATATTTTTTTAAGTCCTTTAAGATCAAATAGACTTTTGATACAAATAATGTGTTATACTAGAATATATAATAATTGACTTAAATAGTAGTATGTATTAAATGATGCATATTGTAGAGAGTCTAAAGAAAGCCTCTTTATTTACTATTAATTTTTATTATGGTGGGTAAGGTTATGAATGAATGTGTATACTATATATACATATATGTATTATATATGGTAAAAACGTGAGGAATGTATACGACAATATCAAAAAAAGAAATGTAATTACAATTAAAATAACGTTATCATTTATTTTCGGTCACCATTTCAGTAAAGTTTTTAATAGACTTTAACTTGAATGTATAAAACATCTATTTGTTGGATAATTTGTAAGTTTGATCAAACATGTTGCTTTCCAACCAGTTATGTATATTTACCCGCCCGTTTTTGGCGAAGGTTCGTTAAAAACGAAGAATTTTCGATACAAATATGTTTGACAAAATATCGAGAATTATATTAATTATGAATGTTATGAATATCGAAACTAAATGTTTCGAGAAATTATTTAATCTACTAAATTTTTCGAGGATTTCTTACGTAAATAAAAAAAGCAGCGTATTTTCTTGTTTGTGCATGCTTATGTCATAGTTCATAGCGATTGGTTGTAAAATATTGTGCTATAAACTTTATGATGTTAGTTAAATTTTCAGCAATTTTTAATAAAATAAATAAATAAATAATATAATCAAATTTTAGAATTAGTGGCAAATAATGAAGCAGCGACATTAAATAGATTTTCAAAATAGCATATTTATGTAAATATCTAATATATATTTGTAGATTAATTTAGAAAATGAACTAAATGATGTTAATTTGAGCAACATAAAAATTAATAATATTGAGTGAAAAACATAGACGACTCCTCCGGACGAAGTTGAAATTTGAACAAAATGCTTCATGTAAACTAAATGCTTATGTAAATGGCTTTATTAATTTTTTGTCATTATATGAATTTATTATTATTGAAATATAATTTATTATATACCTATATTTTTTAATATTTGATATATTATGTTAAGTTTGAAATAAAACTAAAATTAATAAATTAAATCAACTTTCAATTTCAGATTGGGGAAAAAATGTAAATGAAACAAAATAGAAAAACTATCGACTTATTTTTTTCGCTATTGATATCACTAAAGGTTCACAATTAATACAATAGACGAACCATATAGATAGAAAGATTTGCTTCCACAAGGTAAGTGACGAGTGAGCTAAAGCAGCTCATATTCGGATTGCCAGCGATAGTCGTTCTCGAATGTTTTGTCAGAGATATGTTCGCAATATGTTCGAAGTTTGTTGTCAGCTGGGATATACCATACACCACTACAGCTGCAGGTGGAGCAAAAATATATACACCCGATGACTAGAGTTTCGATATTAGCGAATGTTCGCTAAAAAAGAAGAATTTTTGAAACGCATACTATGTTCGAGAACATATTGAGAATTGTATTAATTATGAATGTTCGTATCATCGAACTTCGATAATTTCTCGATATTAAATAATCTCATTATTTAACTTTCTAAATAAAATATCTAAACTAAATGTTTCGAGAAAATTTCTTATCTTCATACTTTCTCGAGGAATTCTTATGTAAACAAAAGCAACGTATGTAAAATAATGCGCTATAAAATTAATGACGTTAGTTAAATTTACAGCAATTTTTAATAAAAAAAAATAATAATATAATAAAATTTTAGAAAAATTGGTAAGTAATATCGATACTTGTCTAAAAAAATTAGCAAAATTGCATATTAATCTAAATATTCCCAGCAAAAAAAAAACGAGCAAGTACTTCCAAAAAAGAACTTTTTCACCACTTCAAAAGTAGAACTAAGTGCATATTTTGCACTTTTTTGGAAGTTAATAAAAATTTCTTCCAAAAAAGTGAAAATAAATGTATTTTTAGCAGGAATAATTTCTAGGGAAATAACAATTTCACAAATTGAAAAGTATTTTTGTTATCTATTATCGAAGTTAAAACCATATTTTTATTAAAAAAATTTATAAATAAAGTTTTAAGATAATCTCAAATTGTTCGGACGTGATATCATTATCGAAGTTTGTGGTCAGCTAGGTGGTCACAGAGTACATGTCAACATTTTTATAAAATGATATATATTTTATAATATTACACTACAGTCGTTATACATTTGATATTGAGAACCATATTATGGTTATATTAATTAAATACACAGATCCGGAGCCAAATTTTATGCTTAGCAAACGGTTTATCCAATCATTTACATAATAAAATTTTATCATAATATGCTGATATATATAATATAATAAGATATATTCTAAATATGGCTCATACATAACTGTATATAGGAATGAACATAATATTATAAAAACAAATTCTAAAAATGTGAAAACTCAACTATATTTTTTCTCTCCGTGTGGCGATAAAATTTGTCTCGATTAATAATCTTAAAACTTATGTTCAAAGTACAGGTCACCTATGAAATTGATTATGATCGGTTTTTTATTTTACCTACCACCTATATAAATATCCTCTTAAATTGGGTTTATTGCTCACTTTCACGAAAATAGCTACATTATTGAACAAGATCTCCCTACGAAAATCACTTTAACTTGCATAAATTCCTATTAATTTTTGTATCAAGAAAATATTTTGCATACGTAACTTTTATGTACAAATTTTGAAATGAATCCGTTACAATTGACCACAGGTTCCATATAAGACCCTCCCCAAAAGTAAATATGTAACAAAAATTAATATTTCCTAGATACATCCATATGTATATTATATGTATTTATTAAGTTTCTTTTTTACTGTGTATTTATGTGAATTTACGTTTTGTGTGAAATGTTCAAATAAGAGATACGGGCGCATTGTGTGAGAATTTGTCATCATTGTGTGTGTAATTAAAAGGGTTTTTATAAACTAATGATATTGTTTAGAGCACAACCCAAGAACCCTTATTTCTATAGTTTAATTAACATTGGAAACTTTATTGACTTAAGTGACTTATTTATGGCATTTTAAACACATTATTTTAATATATTTTTGTTAAACAATTTAAATTGAAGAGTTCTTGACACAAACCAATCAATGTTTTGAGTGAAATACGTTCAACACATACACATATATACATCAGAGATCACTACAAAATAAAAATATCATATTTCCGTTAAGTAACTAAATAAGTTTATATGTATATATAAATATTCTAAAGAAAGCATCTTTAAATTATCTAGAGAAAGATTAATCGTCAACATTGCTAAGGATGTCCAAAGGCAGGTGTCAAAGCATATGTTTTCTTATAATTTTTGGAATGAGAAAATCAAACACGCATTATATGATAAATAAAATCCAAGTAAATCATTGGCTCCTCATATCGCATACAATGTCTATGTAAATGGTTTATTTAGGTATATTTTTACCTTCTCCTTCTTTTATCTCAAATGATAATCGGCAGGTTTTTCACTCCATGAAATAGACAACTGCGGTAAAGAGGGTTGTTTATTCGAATATTTAAGGACTCCCATTGTGATGTTCAGTCCACATCCTTAAATATTCTCATAGATGTATACATACTGTATGTATATTTCTTTTATAACACATTAATTATTAGCAGGAATTTTTGCAATGTGTTTAAGAAATAATGATACACGTGCCCATTGTGAAAAAGAAGAAAAACGTATTATCCTAAAGGCATTTATTTCTTTACTAATTATAGACAAATAAATATTTGAACTTTTTTTTATGGTTATGTGAAAAGAGTTTCGGTTTAATTTTTTTATTTAATACTGATTGAACAGTAATCTTGATTGAAATAGAATATTGATTGAAATACAAATATGAAATTCTTTTTCCTAAGCAAAAATTTTTTTTTTTTTAATTACACATATGCACAAAAAAAGTATATTAAACCATTTGTTCAAAGATAAAAACTATTCCAATTACTTTTTTAATTGTATCAAGTATTCAAGTGATCAAAATTCTAATCTTCTAATATTTTTTACGAAAAATAAATTGGCTTTCACTAAGTTTTATTATTGTATCATTTAATAGATTAATTAAATATAAATAAAAATAAGTAATAATTTTAATAATTAAATATAAAATTTTTTAACAGATTGAATTTCAATTAAAAAAAAAAAAAAATAATTGAATATGTTTTATTCTTAATTGAAATTGGATTCTATATTTTTCTACGTAAAATTTGAATTTAATTTGTTAGAGTACTTCAATTTTGAGTAATTTATTTAATTATAAAAATATTTGAAATCATTTTAAAATTCTAAATAACAAAACACGCAAAAAAATTTGTATGTTTTCTGTGATTTTTTTTGTTTCTATCTCAAATTGACGCATGTTTTCTAAATACGGCAACAATTTTTCTCTAACATCTTTTGTTTTTGAATTATAGCTAACTCTCATTTAGTATTTTTACTTAGATTTTCGTTTTTATTTAACTCTAAAATATATTTTGTTGTTATTTTCGATATGGTTTCGTCAAGAAGATGTTGTGCGATTAATCTAGATTATTTTTGCTATATTTATGGTGAATATATATTTGAATAATATCGAAAACCTATATCCGATTTTGTGAGAACTGCGTATTATCAACACTTTAAAATAAAATTTTGTAATCAGTCATGTCATGTTATTTTTGTTTAGTATTGTTTGGCATTTCATAATGGAAGGACTTACGCCTGAACAGCGTTTACAAATCGTTCAACTTTATTACAAAAATTCACGTTCTGTGAGGAATGTGTTTCGTGCACTTCGCTCAACTTATGGTCAACATAATCGGCATACTGAGCGTACTATTCGCAACACCATCACCTATTTTTAGACCCAGCATTCATTATTGGATAATATTCGACCGAATAGACCAGTTGCCCACAGCTTGTGCAACAACTGAAGTCACTCGACCTTCCCAAGCGACATCGCTTCGCTCTATGGGCTCTTGAAAAGTTCCAAGAAAATCCGACGTTTTCGAAGCAAATTTTGTTCAGCGAAAATTGCCGCATTTGGGACGAAGAGAAACCTGAAGAGATTTAAGAACTATCACTTCATCCAGAAAAAACAACGTTTTGGTGTGGTTTGTGAGCCGGTGGAATCATCGGTCCATATTTCTTTAAAAATAATGCCGGTGCGAACGTAACCGTCAATGGTGACCGTTATCGTGCCATGATAACCGACTATTTGATGCCTGAAATTGAAGCTCGTGATCTCGGCGACATTTGGTTTCAGCAAGACGGCGCCACTTCCCACACATCGCATCAATCAATGGATTTATTGAGAGAACACTTCGGTGAGCACATAATTTCACGTTTTGGGCCGGTCGTTTGGCCACTAAGATCGTGTGATATCACACCGTTAGACTTTTTCCTGTGGGAATATGTAAAGTCTAAAGTTTATGCGGCCAAACCCGCTTTGATTCAGGCGTTGCCTTGATTCAGGAAATGCACGAACGAGTCATCGAAAATTGAACTCAACGGATGGACCATCTGCTACGTAGCAACGGCCAACATTTGATAGACATAATCTTCAAAAAATAAATTCCAAAGAGTGTTCTTTCAAATGATAATAAACATTCCCCATTAAATTTGAATTTCTTATGTTTTTTCTTCAAAAAAGTAGGGAACCTCGAAATGGATCACGCTTTATGACTTAGTAAGGGATCTGAACTTACCGAAAGAAGTTTCTGAAATTTTAGCTTTTCGTTTAAAGAACAAATTTTGCTTACTCCGGAAACCAACATCACATTTTATCGTACCCGAGACAAAAATCTGTTACCGTATTTTTCTCAAGAGAAGTTTTTATAATGATGATGGTGGTACGTTGCAACAGATGGGTTTAAAAGAGTACCAACCTAATGATTGGAGTCTTTTCATAGACAGCAGCAAAAGATATTTAAAATGTGTTTTGCTTCATAACGGTAATAAGTACGGATCCATACCTATTGTACATTAAAAGAAGAATTCGCAAATGTTTCTAAAGTTATGGAAAAAATTAAGTATCAAGACCACAACTGGGTCATTTGTGTTGATCTGAAAATGGTTAACTTTCTTTTAGGTCAACAAGGTGTACCCCCCTTGTTGACCTAAAATGTTATAAACGTGCCTTTAGTTAGCCGAGACCGCGTCATACTTCCACCACTTCATATTAAACTCAGCATAATGAAACATTTTGTGAAGGTGGTTAACAAAAGTGGCGAATCTTTAAATAATAATCCACTTCCTGCACTCGCATTTAGACCATTTTCCATAAAATGTGGAAGATTTCATCAGGATCTTCGGACAAAGGAAGAGCGTTATCAAGGAAGTTGATAGTGTTGGATAGAAATTTTGTTAACATGTGTATTAATTTTTTGTCAAAATAATAAAACTGTATATTTCAAAAAGTAAAGCTGTTAGCAATCTCTCAGTAATTTAGTCAGGGCCATAGAAATAGCCAATAACAGAAAAAAGTTAATAAAGAAAACAAGAATTGTGTTGACCAGTATAATTCAATTGAAATTTTTTCGAAAATATTTTTTTCTGGGCTGGAAACGAAATTCCAATCCTATTTCAACTTGAAATGGAAAATTAAATAAAAAATTAAATAAATAATGAACGATCTTAAGCATTTGTTCTGAAATTCTCTTTATAATCTAGGGACGAAAATATTTAAATTTTCAAAACCAATTCTTGGATTTCATAAAATGAAATAAAATTCATAAAATCAATTTATTGGTTTTGTTGAGAAAATGTTGTAAAACCAATCCGTATTGGATTCTATAAACAGGCTGATAGATTCCTTATTTTAACTACAATGACTACACATTTCAACAATTTTAAATTTAACAGAATCTCTTTGAGGGGTTGTTTAATTTTCAATCGAGTATTTAAATTTTAAAAATTATGTATTAACTATCTACTCATATGTATTTCATCACTTGTATACATTAAGAGTGGTCAAATTATAAAACACACATATAACAGAATATTTTTAAAATGCATATAAATCAAGATTTAAATTCGAAATGTTCTTAAAAAGAGAATAAATTAAAATAATAATAATAATAATAATAATAATAATAATAATAATAATAATAATAATAATAAGGGACAGACATTTGAGTTCAATATTCAGTGGTGATATTTAGTTTTTGTTTCTATTGTATGTATATATAAACATAATCCTTAATTTATTAATCATATAAGTATTTATTAAAAGTGTAAGGGTTTAATTTTGAAAACGTTACCTTTTTAAGTGGCTTTTCTTGAATGGAAAATAAAAAACAATTCAATAATAGTTTAAAGGTTTTTTTTGAGTTTGTTGGTCCTTTGTTTATTATTCTTTATGTGTGTGGCATATTTCTATAAAGCGGATATTTATTTTTTTTTCTTTTGATGCAAAAATAAAAGAATATTTTTTCTTAGTAATCGATGAAAATATTTTTAGATTTATTAAAAAAGATTTTCACACCAACGTTATAGTATTTATTGTCTATTGAAAAGGTTATGTCAAAATTTTTATGTGATTTATTGAATTAATCTGAGTCACGTAATTAAAAACTATCATTATATTTTTCAATGTTAATTTGTAAAATAAATAAATAAATTATTTGTTATCTCACAAGTACATTTTGTTTATTATTACACAAGTATTGAATTTATTAATTTTCAAGTTATAAATAACTTTATTGATTCCGACTTTAAAATACTTAAAGAACTTGTATTTTTCTTTATTGTTGTTGTTGTTGCTGATTTTGTAAACAAATCCTTTAGATAATAAATATTTCGGGGTTTGGTCGTGTCATGTATCATACAACCACACACATTATTATATTTTCGTTAAAAATATTGGCTTCCTGTTGTGTCTCATACTCCTAGATATCAGAAAGTAGGCTGCAAACATGCACCAAAACAGCACCATGGGAGCTGAAACAGACAACAGAAAAAATAACAAAAAATAAAAATTAACTAAATAAAATGAAATGAAATAAAATGAAGAAATGGCATACGTTGGCAGCTTTTGGTAGGCGTATCGTACTTTTTTAATGTAAAAAGTAAAAATATAGAAATTGCGAATGACAATTATAATTTTTATCGAATTTATTGTATATATGGAAAATTTATTTCAATAAATTAAGTATAAATCAAGCTGCACAACATAAAACACATGCTGAAATGAAGATAAACATTTGTCGAAACATTTAAATACGACTGACACAAAATTAAGTTTATATATTTCGTAACAATAAAAAAACGAATTTAAAGTAAAATGCTTAAGATACTGAAATAATACAATGAACTAACTTATTTTGTGAGAATAAAAACAAAATCTTCCACATGCATATGTGTATATACGATGTCATTTATTTAAAATTCTTAAGATAATAAAACTTAAGATTTTTAATTTTTATGTTATAAAAAACCGTGTTCATCAATTAACACTTGCATGAGCATGGGGAATTATTTTTAAGTATTTTTTTTTAACCACAAATGTTTTTACTTATTTGTCAATCAACGTCAAAACAATAAAAGAAGGTCGGACGAGTCCAGTTAAAGTAACATATTTATACGGACAGCTGATGACAACTAATTAGAAATTATTGATTATTAAAGAGAGTCTAGTTAAAATTTTTATTAGGTAAAATATATAAGTAATTAATTTTTGATATAGTCCAAATTCTAGGTTATATTCCTTTTCAATTTCGACCTCATTCATTGTGGGTGAAATTTACAATCTAGTAACGTAATAATTTAAAAAAAAAAAACATACATATTTTAATATATTTTCATACATATGTATTTTTATTATTAATGTGCCACTGTACAGAGTATATAGCTAAGCTCACACATATTAAGTGATTTCTAAAATTATAAAATAAATAAATAAATACCCTTATTGTAGATAAGTACCTTTGAGGCTTTTCAGTTCGAATACGAATCTTTATCTGCGCTTCTAATTAGTTATCATCAGATGTATTGCTTATAACTATAATTTATGTATTTATACATATTTACTTATAAAATTATACAATTATTCAAAATGCAATTGTTATGAAGTTGTTAACATGATATTTACTCGTTTACTTATATTCTCGTACGTATATGGTAAAAATTCATAAAAGTCAACTTGAAAATCGTTATTGTTTGATTCAGAAACCGTCCAAGTTACCGGGAATAACTAAATATGAAATTAAATTTATTATAAAAAATATGTTCATCAACACTTCCGCTGACTGCTTGCACTTTGGCAAAATAACATACGGTTGAAAGTATGTTGTTGGTATCTAACTTAGACCAGGGTACATATTCGAATACTACTTATGGTTTTGCAATTTTTAGGCGCGTGGTTGACACGCGACTGTTGTATGAATTAAAACAAAACGTAAAATAATTAAACAAAGAAAAAAACAAAGATCACATTGAATAATTTATTAAGACAAAAGTATGTACCCGTAACAGAAGTAAGTATTAGTTGTATTATAGTTAAACAACAATCACATGACTTGATGACATGACATACGGCAGTTTAAATCCATGAGGTTTTTGTTTCATTCTTAAATGCTCAAAATTAAGCGGTAATTTGATATATTTATTCATTTTTTTTATTCCTTTTTCAATGCTCTGTGTGACGAATGAAGTGTAAAATACTATTATGTGTATTTTTATTTAAACAATGACCATATTTGAATAGAAAAATAGTGAAATGGAAAAAAGTAATAAATGAAAAATGACATCACTCAAACTCTTATGTCAAATTGGACTTAAGAACATGTCAAAGAGTTTGTTGTCCATTGATTTTGATTTATATATATAAAAAAAAAAAAAAAATTAATATGTGTTTGTTTATTTGCATGCTGGACCTATTTTCTTCAAATTCTTCACGGCATTCTATAAGCCCAAAATTAAAATATGTAGTCTACTTCATTATGATAACGGAAAAGGGAGAATGGATAAGTTAATATTAATTATGGAATATTTAAGGAACTATCATAAAGAAAGTCTCAAACTTTTATAGGAATATTTTTTTTTATATTTCTTAGTTGAAATGAGAATAGGGTGAATAGGTCCAGGGAAGGCAGAGTAAATATTAATTATTGCATCAATAATGGTAGCGAAGCACACCATGCTAAGCTAGTATATAATATGCATAGTATATTACCGAGTATATTATACACATCGTTTTCTATACTTATATAATTCTTTGTACCCTTTTTAAATTTGGTGAATGTCAATCAAAATTAATTAAACAACGACGTTA
Organism: Protocalliphora azurea; assembly: GCA_932274085.1. NCBI lineage: Eukaryota > Metazoa > Arthropoda > Insecta > Diptera > Calliphoridae > Protocalliphora > Protocalliphora azurea. Next base: position 149,121,226 of record OW026523.1, read on the forward strand.
GTCTGAAGGCCCATAAGAAAAAAAAAGTTCCTGAAAATCGCCAAATAAAAACATCCATTTATTAAAATGGGAGATAAAAAAAGTAGACTTTTACTCAATTACAAACAATATATTTTATATCGCATATAAAGAAGTAAGAGTTTTTTTTTTGAGATGTTACAATATTGATAGGAATATTTCTTGTACAAGTAATTTTACTGATGTAGAAAACAAATTTTAATATACATATGTATGTACCTACATATCTACCATTTTGAATTGTTCTAGCTACAAATCCACATTAATATTACAAAATCAAGTGTGTGTTTATTTATTTGTTAGTTTATTTGTGACGCAATCATGCCTAAAACGCTGAACCGATTTTAATGAAATTTTAAATATGTATGTATTTTAAGATGGAAGGAACTATAGGGTATAAATTAATTGCATATTGGTGAAAATAATGCAGTTTTTCGCAATATTTTCGTTTCTTTTATTTTATTTTTTTCTTTCCTTTTGTAAAATCTAAACATTTTTGACGACACTGTCAAATCACTTACATGAAGTTCAGTGTTTTTTTATATTCACTTAAGTATTTTTTTCATTCTTATAAACGTGACATAAACACTTTTGTTAAATACTCATTCCTTGTAAAATGATTGTTGCATGTGTAACTTAAGTACGATCTGGAAATTGCTTCTGGCGATGTCGAGATGAAGTCTACAGTTTTGTTCTGTTGTGATTGTGGCAAATAAAATACTTTTATAATTTTTTTTTTCAATTCTGCATAAATTACGTTACAATTGCTAAACAAAAAATCAGTGGTTTAGTGGAAGTAAGTAAACTGAATGCAAAAAAATGGTAATGTTTGTGATAGAAATCACATTCTGTCAACAATCAGCTTGAATTCGAAATTAATATTAACGGATAAAGTCATACATCCTGTAGATGTCTTGAATTTTTACTTTTTTCTTTGTCAACACATAGTGTTTTTTTATTTGCATAAGTATTTATTTATTTGAGAAAATCTTAAACTAAGTATTTCTTATATAACTAATTTAGTTGTGTATTTTTTTGGTTTTTTGGTTTTTAATTTTGGCAACACCGACATGAGGATTTTTTAAATTACAAAAATATTTTCATTCACTGAAAAAAAAGTAATTCCAATATGTATGGATATATTCCGGACCCACATGTAATTTTTAAAAACAATCAATGAAATATGATTTAAATTTCTTTAAAAGATTTTTTACAAAATTCATTGTCTGTCTAAAGTCACATATTTTAAATTCAAGTCGAGATTAAAATGAAATAGAAGTTTAAACTTTATTTCACAAAAATGTTAAGATTACATATCTCAACATTTAATTCTACTACAAATGGAGAGAAATTCCCAAACAACAATATACTAATTCTTCTATATTTAGAAATTATAAGAAATCGACAAACATAAATTTATAGATAATTGTTTATAGAGACACACTATTTACCTAAAAATGAAAACTATGTCAAGCGATCAAATAGAGTTTATACATGATGTATAAAAAGCGTTCCATGAAAAAACAAAAATGTATTGGACTTCAACATTAGTCTTAAGGTAATATGTATGTGTAGTTATTTCTGTTTTAGCGATGGCTTGGAAAATGGTTTGTCTAAATGAGCTCGTTAAGTAGTAATAAATATTACCAGTAGAGAGTGTTGATTTGTTTTTGTTGCAACTCTTTAGGTTACCAGTTGTTTCCTCTCAAGAGCAATCATAATGTAATAGAGCTACTGGATCCAGTAAAACAGACAGATAGACATTAATGTATATTACTTTTATATGCATGTATGAATGTTTGTATATCTGTTTATAAATATGTTTTAACTTTCCATTTAAAGACTTGTTTGTTATTACTATTCGTACTTACATACATACATACATATATTACTACCAGTGTTGCCAAAACTTTGAAGCCATTTTCAATCAGATTGTATTTGAAAAATAGCTAGAAACCGCCTACGCTTTAAGTAAAATCGCCGATTTTTACCGCTAAAATATTTTTTATTGAAGGCACTAATAGGGTTGTCAGATTTTTGCCAAAAATCGCCAAACATCGCCAAATTAAAATTTTATTTGGTTTTTTAAAGTTGCAAATTTTAAAAAAAACTAAGCACCTTACTGATAAAGCTAACTCGAGTACGCTGAATTCAATAGTGAAAGACGTTTTTCGAAATTATCGCTTGTATTCGAGATATTTGGGTTTAAACTTAATTACGGAAGTAGCGAAATTATTGAAAATTAGAATAAAAAGGACATTATTTGTGGATATTAAACAATAAATCGGTTTAATATATACTACAATCATAAATTAAATCAGTTTTAGTCCGATTTTAAATGTTTTTATATTTTTGCTTGAAAAGTTGATCATTGATAACACTAGTTAGCTTGTTTACAGAATTATACGAGTAGTAATACTTTTTGCCAGTTTAAAGTTTTGTTTATTAGCGTCTACAATATATTTGATAATAAGAATTCATTATTATACACTTCAATGGAATCTTAATTATTTATATTGATTAAATTCAAAAATTAACCCCTGTATTCACAAACAAATTTTAAATTTAAAATGTATTTTAGAGACAAAATTTATATGAAAAATTTTATATAAAATGCATTTTAAATTTAAAAGTGGTTTGTGAATCCGGTTTAAATTATTAAATTTAAGCTAAAAAACTTGATTTTCCTAAACCCTTTTTTAGCCTTTCATAACGAAATACTACACTACTAAATTCAACGTCGTCGATTTAGTTTAACCCAATGGGTGCCCACACTGTTAAAAAAGTTAGTTTAATTTTCGACCACAGTGTAATTGAATAAAAAAAAAAAAAAAAAATACAACTTAAAATACACTTTTCTGACATATAGTCCCTTTTTAGGTCATCAACTTTTAAAATTTATTGTACTTTATTATATTTTTTAAAAGAATAATTCTAACATTATGTAACAACATTGGTCCTATTAAACATATAAATTGTTTCAAAAAATTAATTTATTCATGAACATTTTTTCCAGTGTGACCGAAATCATGAACATTCTTAATATATTTTAAAGATGATGAAAAGCAAATTCTAGTAAGAAAATTTAATAGTTTGTCCCTCAATTGCCTATTTAATCAAATTTAAAAAATTAGCCAAATAAATCGCCATCATGTTATATATCGTCAAAAAATTCGCCATATTGCCAAACGGAAAATTCAGTGACCAAAAGCAATTAAAATTCGCCAAATTTGACAGCCCTGCTAATAAATTGTATTTTTTAAGTTTAGAACATGTTAAAATTAATATCTGTTCCTTCAAAATTTTCATTTTGATTACTTGAATGCATTCCAGAGTCATTAAATGAAATTTTCAAATCGTATTTGAAAACTATTATATCTATTTTTTCTTTAGATTTTCATATATTCGCCTGACATGACATAGATATATAGGATATTTGCAGGTAAAATCAGCTATGTAATTCTATAAAAATTTTGTTTTCTGATGTATCTTCAAATTGCAAAATATCCCCTTGGCTGATTGTATGTATTTTAAGTACATACATTGATTTTCAAAAACGTTTTATTTTGAATCGAACTATACAATAATGTTAAGGTGATTTAAAATTTTGAGAAAAAAAATAACTTTAAATACCCTTTTTACAGAAAAAGCAGTTGATTTTAAATATTAAAATCATTATTAGGTTAGTGTTAACCTAATTTTTTAGATAAATTAGTTAGTTGTAAAAGTAAAAATAATTTTTGAATTTTCTTATTTCTGTTTCAAACTCATGTTTTTACAATAAAGGAAAAGTCGCTAGAAAATGATATCTAAAACAATGTTGCAGCCAGAAAATCTACTTAGTGGTTTTTTATGGAAAGGGGCAACAAAAGGCCACCGGATTAAGCGGGAAAATCGCCGTTTTGGCAACACTGATTACTATAAATGTTTTTATAGCTGTTGACCGCTTTCAGTTCAAGTGCATCGCTATCGTTGACCACATTTTGTCTCTTTAAATGAATACAATTCGTCTAGATTGTGTTTTGTGTCTATAATTATTTTCTTTTTTGTTGGTTTTTATTTACAAAGAGATCCGTACTGCTTGATTTTGTATAAAAGATAAGCGAAAAAATTCTTCTTACTCGTTGTGATATTGTTTGGGTGTTAAAATGTTGAAATTAAAATGCGCATGCGCATATTTTATAATTCTTTTCTTTGTATTATTTCAGCAGACAAAAGAAGTAAATAAAAAAGCTTGAATATACGAAATAGTTAATAAATCTTCATAGAACAATTTTAATATGAACTCAAGAGACCAAGAATACAATAAATTGAAATGTATACATATCGCTATCTGATGTCTCTGCTAATGAAAGAACAGCATTCATGTGTGTTTTTTTTTTCTTTTTTTTACAGCAAAAAAGTGAGTCACCATCCATCGCTTCAATGAAGTATGCAACTAAAAATTATTGACCCTAATTCTTTCTGTATTGAGAATTTCTAATATTTATTGAATTTATTTTTATAAAAGATATGTTCATATGTATGTCGGAACATCACATCTCCCAAAAGCTACTTGTAAAATTGTTTTGCATTACAGTTATTTGTTCGTTTCTACTTCTTTTACAAATAGGTGTTTTCCTGGTGTTTTTAGTGCGAATACTGTGTGAGTATTTTCTTTGCTCATAGATTGACATTTGTGGATGTGAACAAAATTATAATTAATATAGGTTTCACTTCCCTATGCACGAGCAGAATGATGTTTCTCCATTTCTATTTGGGGACAATTAAATGAAAAAAAAAAAAAAAGACTGCGTATATACTAACCATGGATTAACGTACATACATCACACATCCAACATACAAAATCGGTGTTGTTACAATTAATGGATTCTTGTCTATAAAAGTACATGATCAGTAGGATTTACCAGCATTTATATTTGACTGGTCAAAATATGTCCATTGTATAGTATAGATCCTTTTGTCCAGTTTTATAAGTATGCATGTATGTATACACACATACAAAAATGCATATAAATTATGACAGCAATGTTTTGCATTGGACTGTAGTCTTGTCAAGTTAAAATTTTTTATTGCAGGTGTTAAACGTCTTTCGTGTGCTTATGTTGATTCGGATTTTACTCTCTAAAGTTTATTGACGTTTTTACATTTTTGTTTTTTATGCAAGTAAATTTGTAAAATTTTTCGAATTGAGTTTATTGATTTACCAACACCTACATAAATATATATCCATACAAATCCATTCAGATCGCAAAGAAATAGTCAAGTGGCTATAATATACCATCAAAAAGAAAGTATAATGTGAAAAAGTATATTGAACTAATCAAATCATGTAAAAATAATTTAATTATAAAAAATGGAATAAACATTTTTTAATATGGCTTTTGATGAAATAGAATGAATGTTGAAAACTAAATGTTAATTCTCTCTTATTTGTCTGTGAAGAACATAATAATTTCACTAATTGTATATTGATTTTATTTCTCTTTAATAATTCCTTTAAAAGCTAATTGATATTTACCGATTTATTTTTAAAACAGTGAAATAATAAATTTATTTGTTTTTTGTTTTAAAGGACCACCCCAATAGTTTGTAAGTTTTTTTTTATTTAGCATATTAAATGAGTTGAGTGAGTGAGTTTTTAATCAATCGTGTTTTTATAGATATATTTATGTTTATATCCGTTTTATTTTCTTCCTTGAAATTAATATGTAAATTTCCTACGTGGTTAAATAATACAAATTTTAATAATGAATTATAAGTGTGTGTCTTAATGAAAAAGGGCGCGGTAGTATGAGTATTAAAAAATACACAGATTTCTCTTGAGACCCTATTAGAATAATAAATGTTTCACCCTTTTCAAATACATAAATATGTATCTATTTAAATCGATTTTTTCCTCGATTGTATATACAAATGAATATTTTTGAAGGTAAATATGCCAGACGTATCTTGATAGATAGAACTGGATTTGCGCCTGTTACTTGATACAAACTAGACTATCCAATCATATTAATTGGTTAATCGGTTAATTATTCGAAGTTAAATGTTGATCGGTTAATATTCGATTAATGACAAATTATTCGATTAACCGAACAGTCTTACTAATACATGTAAAACATATAAATAACACTGAATTTAGTATTTAATATATTGAAATAATTATTTATAAACATAATGTAGATCAAATTCCTTCATAAAAGGTTCATCTCAGTTTCGCCCATTTGTATGAAAAAAATTGCACTTTTTTTTACCTAATACTACCAAATATTCTCCTAATTTAATTTATACCTATCAGTCTTTCAATGAGAATGATTTTATACGTACATTTTGTTGATGAAAAATTAACATTTTTATTACTTATACATATAAGTCTGAATTTATTTTACTCAAAATTTTGCTTTCCTGGTAAGCTAAAAGGTATAATTGGCAACAAAAATAAACTACTAATTTTTTGCCTGAATAACTAGTTATTTTTGTTCGAGTTTTCAAAAAAAAAAAAAAAAAAAAAAAAAAGATTTGAACTTAATCACAAATTAACCATTCATTTTTAATGACTAACGTCTTACGCACTACACCATCTCGTACTTAATTTTCCAAGTGTCAAAAACTTTTTACTATTTAGTATAAAATATCTTTTTAGATATTTTATTAAAAAAAAAAAAAAAAACTAACAGCATCAGAATGGGGTTGAACCAACTGATTCACGTGATTGTCATATTACTGTGCTATTATAGTATTGAGTACTTATTTATGTAATTTAGAGTAGACAAATAATAATGACACCTCATTACCAAGTAGTTGCCATTACCGAGAAACAAAAAGTTTTTCTGGGATACTTTAGGATTGCTAATGTCACAAGCTCAAGTATTTATTAAGTTATAATATTATAATCTTTTCATATCCCATTTTAGTGAACATTCTATCCAAAAAAAAAAAAAAAAAACATCGAAAGTAGTCAATAAGATCCTGAAGTTATGATCAAGAAGTAGTGCAAATTCGGATGGTCTCTTTTTTGATACCCATTCAGTGAGAAGGAAGTCATGTTACGATTTCATGCAAAATTGCAATGAACATACGATTTTTTTTTATCGACACAAGGAAATTAATTTTAATTTTTTTGTAAAGCAACATTATTAATAAATAAAAAGCATAACATTATATTTAATTTATTTAAAACAGTTCTTTTAGTAACAAGTATTTGCAAAAATAACAATTCATTTGAATCTCTTTTTAATAACATATTTGAATGCTATTTCTATTATTTCTTAAGCTCAACAAAATGTACACTTATTGATACTTTGAAAGTAATAAATGTATCTTAAAAATAAAAAAAAATCCGAATTTTTAGCTCCAGAAAACTAAAATTTGGTTATTCGAAATGAATTATTCGGCTTATATGTTATTCGAAAATAGGCAATTTTAAATTATTCGAACAGTTAATCGACTAAAATTAATCGGATAACCGAATGACGGTTAATCGATTGGATATCCTAATACATACATATGTATGTAAAATGTAGGTATGTTGAAGCGAACCTTGTTCTTTTTATTATAATATTTAATAAATGTTTATAAATCATTAAAAATGAAAAATAAAAAAAAAATATCTATAATATGGGTATAAATGAGTTCTTTGACATTTTACCTTGGCACACTCGGACAACCAATATGAAAAAAACAAAAATTCTAATTATATACATAAATACGCAAAGCGTTTATATAGACATTTATTAATGCATATGGATGTGTGTTACTTTCTTTACACGTTCCGAACAAAACAATCGCATGACATTACAATACAGCAGATTTCCTTACCCTACCCTACGGAAAAGATACTTTATTTGTATAAACTCATAGTTAGATACAAAACAAACGTTCAAGGGGACCTTTGAATACATGTGTTGTTGTGTTTGGTTGAGCTAAAGAAGCCTTAAATGTAAGTTGCCATAATTAATAATAAGCCTGAGTTGACTAGTAATGTTTTTCTGGTACTCATAAGATGTCGATTATGAAGATGAGTTGGAAAAGTGTTTAGTGAATAAATAAGAGGCAAATAGTAAGAAGACAGACAGACAGACAGACGCTGATGAAAAATAGAACAAAATAGAAGCACAAGTTTGATGGGTATGTATGCATACGAGTAGGAGTTTGGATTTGTTTTGAAATATACGTACATTGTTGTATATATTAAAAAACAAGTTTTCATTTGAATGAAAGTTGGGTGTCTGCTCGTTTATTGCTCTGTATGTGTGAGTATGTGGTTTTTCTCTTGAACAGTGTTATTGTGAACGGTAGCCAAAAATGCGGAAAATTGTTGATTGAAACTTATTAAACCATGAACGATGGTTATAAAATCAAAACAGAATTTGAATGATCGATTGGCTTCCATCGATCAGATGATTATCAGTCAGAGCTATGGGTGCAACAAATTGAAGGTGTAGATTACACATAAGAATAACCATTCAGTTATTTATTACCGTTTGTCTTAAGGCTTCGTTACTCTACCGTAAATGTAAATACGTAAAACGACCTAATATCATTAGGTCAGTACGTTACATTTACGTTTATGAGTACCCGTATAGACATAACTCTGATAAGCTAAACGTGTCAACTGATTACATTTACATTTATGCTTACGATAGAGTAATGGTTCCTTAAGTCTTTCTATTTCTTTCCACAAAATAATCTAAGGATAACTGATATAATAACTATAGTTTATGAGCACCAAGTGCTGTAAAAAAATTATCAACGTGTGTATAATTACTGCAAGTTACGTTTTTTATACCCACCAGGTCGAAATATTCGTCTATGGCCCCATAAAGTAAATATATTCTGGGTCCTCGTAAGATTCTGAGTCAATCTAGCTATGTTCGTACGTCTATTGAAAGCAGGATAGGGCTCGGGGCAAACGAAATTTGGCTCAAATTTTTTTCACAATAAGGTTTGTTTGGAATTGAAAATGAGCCAAATCGGCTAAAAGCAAAAATGGTTTTAGACTAACAACTTAGTGTCCGCCGTAATTTCAGTTCATACTTTTCTATCGATATCACTTAAACAAATAGTTCAAGGGTTGATGTAAACATGTAAACAAAAAATGGGAGTGATCCGACTACTTTACCACCCATCACCCATATATATATAATTTTAAATTAGGGTGGTACAAAAAGTTGCAGATGATGGGTATAATAGAGGGTATATTTTATTTTTATTGCATTTTCTTCTTTATTTCTTGTGAATCACTCTTGGGAATCTGAAGCGTTTTTATTATTAAAAAATGCTTCACTCTTTATCATATATGATGAGAATGAAATTATTAAATAAAATTAAACTTTTCAATATGGCTGAGATCAATTTGCAAATGCTAAATCAAATGCAAAGCAAATTTTATATTATGTTGGGAGTATCTTATTGTAGATACAAACAAATACATAATCGCATCACTGTTAAACTTATAAATATAAAATTGTATACTAAACTTACTTACACTTACACATAGATATCTGAGTTTAAATTTTGTCCTGTCTGTTTATTTATATATTGTTGTATGCTTTAAATGCATTTGACATACTTGAAAACGCCTTTACATGGTCCACATGGACTCATTTTCATGGTCCATGAGAACGTTGTTATTTTTATTTCGTTAAGCTTCACGACCATTTTGGCACGTTCTTTTTCAAGTTCCCTTATGTCTTATGACACAAGGAGAAGCCCTAATAAATTTTCTCACTGCGTGTTTTTCTGTTGTGCATTCAACAACAATGTGTCAAATGAAATACAACAGTTTAGTTTATTACGAGCAGTGTTGCCAGTTTAGCTGTTTTATGGCCAAATCAAGCCTTTTTATTTAGTTTTTAGCCTTAAAATTTTCGTTTTAGCTTCTAGCTTTTTTCTAGCATTTTTGGATTCTTAAAATTGCTTTAGAAAGACTAAAATGCTAGTATTTCAACAACGAGGAAACTAATTTCTTATTTGCTATTACTAATTTTATTTTTACTGAATAATCCATTTAAACATTTTTGTGTATATTTATTCGCACAAAAATCGAAATCATTATTTAATAAAAAATTTCGCCTGCTTCGCTTCATTCTTTAAGCCGATTGTTGTAATTATTTTTTAATATACTTCATCAATCATACAAACTATTTATGAAAACAATTTAGAAAAAATCTTATTAATACGAAAAATCACCAAAAATTTGGTAACACTTTATCAAAAAGGAATTATAGTTGAAAAATTATGAAAAAATCTCTTTAAGCATTGGGTAATTTTTCATATGAAATATATCTCAAATTTGTATATAAATTTTTTGGGCGATTTTTCATTGAGTCATTTTGCTGGGTGTTATTTATAAATGTATTACAATTTCTTTAAAAATATTAAAAACTAATGAGAACGAGAAAACATGAGTTTTTAAATTAAAAAAAAAAAAGAAATAATGACTTTTTCCTGAACTTATTTTTTGGGGCATTTAGCCTTTTTTGACCTTTTTTAAAGTTTAATTTAGCCTCTTTTTTTTCTTATCTCCTGGCACACCGTGGGGTCAAACGCAAATTTTTTGGTAATAAATCTGAATCTCCTAAACTACTGGTTGGATCAAATTGAAATGTATGGAAGAGTTGTAGAGGAGGACCTAAGCTTTCAGAAAAATCATCACGAGATAAGCTACAGGGTGTCAAAGTTGACTACCTCGAGTATGTAAAAGTTAAAAAAAATCGTAACTTGTACAAATGAAGTCCGATTTTAAAGATTTTTATATTTCTGGAAAGTACTTGGCAAAATAAAGAAAAAATAAGCTTACTCATCTAAGTTATCTCTTACAGTTAAAAATATATTTACGCTTGAATTTTGAATTTTTGATTTTTTGACTCGACTTTCTTTCGTTTTTCGGGAATAAGTCCGGAGATATATGAGGTAAAAATTTTTTTAAAATATTCTGTAATTTGCTACATATTTCAAAATAATATGCTGAAAGAATTTTTGGATTATCTCAATTCGTCTAGACGTGAAAAATATTCAAAGTTAGCACTCTGAAATTGGCATGAAAAATGGCTATTTTTTTACAAAAATATAGTACAATTCATTCACTTTTTTCTCAAAGTTCCGTTAATAAAAAAATTTTTTCCTTATTAATTTCAAAAGATAAGGCTTCATAAATGGTTAATAAAGAAATTTTGAATTGATTTAAGTTTGCACCCTACATCCAGAATTGGCCGAAAATTGTCAATTTTAAAAAATAGTTTCATTTTTATCGATTAATAAAAAAAATGTCACGCGAGCTTTTTTAAATTTGGTACCCATATTTTTTATAGAAATAGATTTAGAATGATTTAACACTAAACTGGTTCCCGCCTGGCCAAAAACGAATGCAGGAGTGGAGATTTTATGTTAAAAGTCAGTTTTTTTAACGACTATTTTTAAAAGCATATTAAAAGCATATTAGCATAATATCTTTAATATTATTTCTTATGTAATGTATAAAAAACAAATCAAGCTTTCATTCCTAAAAAAATCAATGAAATAGCTCCAATAACCTATTTTTGGTAATTTTTCAAAAATAATTTTTTTTTTTTTTAAATAGCTGAAAATCCAAAAAAATTTAATTTTTGCAAATACTTTAAAAATGTTAAAAGAATATAAAAATAGACTTATTTACCAATTCAACGATATATAAAATGTTGATATAGGTCATTTAATAATAGTAATATAATGGCTTCAAAACTACCAAGTCACGTCAAAAGTTGCAAAATTCACTATTTTGTTCCGTATTTCCATATGTGTGTATACGTAACACTAAACTGCATTGCTTATTTTTGTTACGAGATAATAATATTTATTAATGAATTTATTTAAAGTGTTCATAATTTTTTTTCTACTGAAAAGGTTTTTAAAATTACCTAAGTACATAAATAAGTATATTTTCCTTCGTTTTTTATTACATTTTTTTAAGTTTTTAAATAATTTACCTAGCTACTTAATTAATGTATTATAACAAAAATGATTTTTTTTACAATCGCATAGGTACATTTTTTGACGTACCTGTTTAACACTACAGGTCATAAAAATTAATTCTTTTATATAAGTATCCTTATAAATATGCAGATTTATTAGTGAATTTGCCATTATGGAGATTACATTAAAACACTTTTCTATTTGCAAAGTAATCTGGGATAATCTATCTGATATTATAAATAGTCCAGAAAAAATAAGAAAACTCATTGATACAGTAGTATCTTTTGGTTTAACTCTTACTGCAGAAGACAGTTTAAAGCTCGAAAATTTTTATAAATCATACGAAAAAAGTATGCAAGCTTCAGATTGGTCAATACCAAAGTTCAAGAAGAAAATTGAAGAGTGGTTGGAGGGAGAAATACCAATTTTCATCGGAAAGCAGAAAAAGGGTCGACCAAAAAAAAAGTTACGATGAAGTTCAGCTAAGAACAAAGAGGACCAAACAGGAATCTATTCTAAATTCACATACGAATGCCGAAATAAAAGATACATTTAAAGCTTTAGTAACACGTACGCAACCAAAGGAAGTAGAAAAAGTTATAGATGTGTTACCAACAGCTTCTCCCAATCGATTACATCGGATAATCCAAAGCATAGTGACACCGAAATCAACATCGTCCTTTACCTCTGAAGATGCTTTAGCTCTAATATTAAATTTAGGATTATCAAGAAACCAATACGAGATTTTGAGGAAATCTGTTAGCAAAAAAGGATATGATATCTTTCCCAGTAGCAAATCAGTGAGAGAAGCGAAAAGTAATATTTTACAGCCTATGGAGCACCCGGTTAATGCTTCTGTTAAAAGTGCTAAAGTTAATATATTGCAATTACTTGAAAATATTGCCTCTAGAATTATATCTACCTTCTGCAATGATAACATTGAAAAATGCAAAGACTCTGAACTTATTTTAATATTCAAATGGGGCTGCGATGGAACATCAGGATTTTCTGAATACAAACAACTGGATGGAAGTAATTCTGGAAATAATTATTCCTCGCTGTTTATAGCGTCTCTGGTACCACTTCGAATGCGCTTAAATAAGCCTTCCTCATCGACAAGAAATGACTCGCTTTTTGATGATATATGGATAAATTTAACTCCTGGTTCCAAATTTTTGTGCCGTCCAATCCTTTTTGATTACACAAAAGAAACCACGGTTACAATAAACAGCATTGTCAACCAATTGGAAGAAGAAATTAAAGCATTGCCCCCAATATATGTAAAAGTATCAAACAGAACTATTAAAGTTACATTTCAACAACAATTAACGATGATTGATGGAAAAGTTGCAAACGCTATAACAGATACAACATCTACATGGAAATGTAATATATGTGGAAAAATAAGTTCACAATTTCAGGATAATTCTGAAGTCCTTGTTAATAAAAATTCTTTAAAATTTGGAATATCACTACTCCACGCAAGGATAAGATTTTTGGAGTTCTGCATACATCTTGCATATGATATGAAGCACAGAAATATTCCCGGGCAGGAAAATGCTACAGTAAAAAACAATTTGGAACTTCACGAATTACGAAAAGAGGAGAAGAAAAGAATTCAATTAGAATTCAAAGAACAACTCGGATTAATAATTGATAAACCTCTACACAGAGGAAGCACAGGAAGCCCGAAATAAAGATGATAAACATTTCCGACTCTTTAATACCCGAAAATTTTGAAAATAGCGCAAAATATGGACTTGATGGAATATTTATTAATATCAAAAATCACACTTGAAATAGAAAAAGAGGATTCCGAAACTAAGGAAGTTAAAAATTTGCTAACGTTTGATGTTTCTGATTATTTTCAAGAAAATCTCTAATAATATCTTCGATAATATATTCTTAATAAAATAAATATACGGGATTTATGTATAATAAGTATGTAAATCTGTAGAACAAATTAAATAAACATTACTCAAATAAAGAATTTACTACTTTATAATAACAAATATGTACCTACATAATACATTAGAAAACTAAAATGTTACGTATACACACATATGGAAATACGGAACAAAATAGTGAATTTTGCAACTTTTGACGTGACTTGGTAGTTTTGAGGCCATTATATTACTATTATTTAATGACCCATATCAACATTTTATATATCGTTGAATTGGTAAGTAAGTCTATTTTTATATTCTTTTAACATTTTTAAAGTATTTGCAAAATTAGTGGAGTTGTATTAAAAAAATTAAATTTTTTTGGATTTTCAGCTATTTTTGGAAAAAAAAAATTATTTTTGAAAAATTACCAAAAATAGGTTATTGGAGCTATTTTATTGATTTTTTTAGGAAGGAAAGCTTGATTTGTGTTTTATACATTACCTAAGAAATAATATTAAAAATATGATGCCAATATGCTTTTAATATGCTTTTAAAAATAGTCGTTAAAAAAACTGACTTTTAACATAAAATCTCCACTCCTGCATTCGTTTTTGGCCGGGCGGGAAGCAGTTTAGTGTTAAATCATTCTAAATCCATTTCTATAAAAAATACGGGTACCAAATTTAAAAAAGCTCGCGTGGCATTTTTTTTATTAATCGATAAAAATGAAACTATTTTTTAAAATTGACAATTTTCGGCCAATGCTGGATGTAGGGTGCAAACTTAAATCAATTCAAAATTTCTTTATTAACCATTTATGAAGCCTTATCTTTTGAAATTAATAAGGAAAAAAATTTTTTATTAACGGAACTTTGAGAAAAAAGTGAATGAATTGTACTATATTTTTGTAAAAAAATAGCCATTTTTCATGCCAATTTCAGAGTGCTAACTTTGAATATTTTTCACGTCTAGACGAATTGAGATAATCCAAAAATTCTTTCAGCATATTATTTTGAAATATGTAGCAAATTACAGAATATTTTAAAAAAATTTTTACCTCATATATCTCCGGACTTATTCCCGAAAAACGAAAGAAAGTCGAGTCAAAAAATCAAAAATTCAAAATTCAAGCGTAAATATATTTTTAACTGTAAGAGATAACTTAGATGAGTAAGCTTATTTTTTCTTTATTTTGCCAAGTACTTTCCAGAAATATAAAAATCTTTAAAATCGGACTTCATTTGTACAAGTTACGATTTTTTTTAACTTTTACATACTCGAGGTAGTCAACTTTGACACCCTGTAGCTTATTTCGTGTTATCACAGGGTGACTACAAGATGATTTTTCTGAAAGATAGGTCCTCCTCTACAACTCTTCCATACATTTCAATTTGATCCGACCAGTAGTTTAGGAGATTCAGATTTATTACCAAAAAATTTGCGTTTGACCCCACTGTGTGGCAACACAGATTATGAGTAAAGCCTCAGTTAGTAGATGCTTTACGTGCACGAACATGTCAGCTGCGAATCTAATAAATGCATATATTACATATACGTACATCTTTATTTGATACGTATTTACGTAAATATATACTTGAGTTAGATTTTTACGTATTCTTACGTAAGTGCCTGCGTTACGAATCTACTAACAGAGGCTTAAGAGTTAGGAGTTTAGTATGTAGTCGTCAAAAAGTCGCCAAAATTAAATGTGTGGATACTTTAGTATTCACTAAGTATTGTCTAAGTTTAATACAAATCATTTTTTGATTTCTCTTTTTTTATTAATTGAACTAAAATAATTTTAAATCTATGTCACACAACTACACTACGTATGTAGTTGAACAAAAGAGAAAACTACCCAGCGGGAAAAAGATGGGCTAAAGAGACATTCTAAAACGCTTTATTTAGGATCCGCAACGCATGCCACTCGCATTCCAACACTATTTCTTTTTTACGCGGCGTTTCATTGGAGGCAAGGCCTTATCTCCCCTCTTCCAAAACGAAGAGACTTTTAAATAAATAAATATGCTCTCTTATACGTAATGCTATTATAAAAGAGTCTAAAATAGAATTAAAAAAAACTTGCGGATTATCTTCTTTAACGACACTTAAAATAAGACTAAATGATTTTGAGCTTTGCAAGTCTCTCAAATTAAGATATTTCTGTTTGTAATGAGAAAATTAATAAATGAGTGGTGGTACGTACACCTTCTACTTCGCATATAATGAAAGGAAAACAAGAATTAGCATTGGATTTTTTTTAAAGAAGGTCGAGGCTTTCTTTGAGGAATTTTGATAGAAGGCAAAGTGGAATGTGTTTAAATTTTTTTCGGAGAGGTGTGGAGTCATTCACAAAGGCCCGCAGGGATGAAGCACTAACATATTTCCTGTTAGGTATGTTCGATTTTCTCTTTTTAAAAATTCAATAAATTGTATAATAGATGTTCACACCTGGTCTATTTTGACTGTTTGTAGCTGTTGCTCTCCCATTGCCTTGTTTTTTTTTTTATTTTAATCCAGTTTCTTTTTTATTTCCTTTAAAGTAGAGCCACAAATGTCTCGAGTGCATAATCGTATTATTTAAATGTATGACACAAAAAGATCATTGTTTTAAAACAATTGCATGTCCAAAGAGATGACGATCATGATGACGACTTGATACGCTTCATTGGCACTACATTTCGCAATAAGACTCAGGCAATAAGCTTAAAATTCACTAAAAAATAAAAAAAACTACATACAATTTATACAGAATTGACATTTGACTTTAAACTGGGTTGTCATTGGTTGCAATTACCAATAATGTTGTTACTACCGTTACTTGTTGTTGTTTGTTGCAACTTTTAGTATAAAGCTAATTTAAGCGCTAGTTTGAGATACATATATAGTTTCTTTCTGCTCGGTAATTACGCCCTAGTGGCGCCTATTAGATTGCGTTAATTTGAAGTGTTTTTTTCATTTTTTTACTTTTGCTTTAAACACATTCAACTTCAGCATATAGGAAAAGTCTCATTATTAACGTGAGCTGATTGTGGTTTATTTTTGTTTCTGTTTCTTTTCTAAAACGTATTTTAAGGTTTGTTAAAAACAGATATTTGAAAGAATAATTTTAAATAAATATGTATGGTCATATGAATGCAAATATTAATGTACTGCGGTTTATGTAGCAGCTATAGTGAATGTAAGATCCTTAAAGAATTAGAAGCAACGATCGGTAATATAATTAACAATTGAATTATTTCGGTTTCTACACATAATCATTATTGTACATATTATATGTACATTCATATTTAGTGAATCATGTACATGTATTTGTTATTGTAAATATCTACGAATTTAGTTAAACTAATGATCTTAAAACAGATGGTGTTGCAATATGTCAAAGATAATTACTAAATTCATACTACCAATACGTGTATGCTTTTGATCTGTCCGTCTGTCTGCCTGTTCCACTATATAGTTATATGATATCATTTTACATTGTATGTACATATGTACATACATAGATAAGTGTGATGAGTATTTTCGCACATACTCGTACAATAAATGAAAAAATAAAAAACCTCAAATTAGCTCAGTATAATTTACTAATAACTAAAATACTCTCAATACAAAATTTATGTTTGTTATTTGAAACTATTTTTAAACAAATTCTAATTTGTACGTATCAAAAAATTAATTTAACTTAATGCAAATTGAGGGAGGCTTCACATAAAAGAAAACCACAGCAATTAGGTTTGTTTCTGAAAATAAGAAACTTTAGATCGTTTTACTCTTAAGCGAACAACTAATTTCGAGTGATATTTTATCTCTAATTGTGTGTACACATTAAGGTGTACAAAAAATCGACATTTTTCGGTTAAACCGAAAAATCTCAGAGAAAAAAACGGTTAACCGGTTTTGTACTCTTGAAAAAAACGGTTAAATGGTTTTGGACTCTTGAAAAAAAACGGTTCAATGATTTTTATTTATTTAAATTTTTTAAAAAGAAATTATTATTTTTCGTAATTTTTTTAAAACAAGAGCCTAAATTTATACGTGCTTATAAGTTTTACTATGAAAAAATAATAAATTTTGGTATACAATTAAATTTTTTATTTTACCTTATGTCATCTTTAAAAACCCGGTTTCGAATAAAACCGAAAATTGTTTGTAAAAAACCAGATACAGTAGTACACATGAAACATATCAGAAACTGTGGCCAGATACATACATGCAAACATTTTACACTTTAAGCTCAATTGTAAAATCTTGAAATGAAAAGAAACAAATTCTTTTCGATTAATGGTAATGAGTGCTTGTAATAAATAATTTATTGATCATCATCATGAGAGGAACAGAAAATTAATAATTATAGGTTTTTGTAATTTTGTACATGATATATATTCACTTAGTATTGTTTTTTAATATCATGTTTCTGTTTTTCGTTAATTTTTTTTCTGAAGTATAGGATCTTATTATATATATATATATATATATATATATATATATAGTGTGTGCAATTCATGTGTTATTATAAATATGAATTTTTCAAACTTTCAAATATTAATAGTTTTCGGTCCTTTATAAAAAAAAATAAAAAATATATTAAAAAAGTACTTAAATAGACTTTGATAGTCATATTAGTTATTTTTTTCTTTACAATTATGTTTAATGTATTAAAAAAAACTTATTGCATAACTTATACAGATTAGTTAGCCAAACACCAAAAACTCACAAAATATTGCGTTTTTGTTAAGAAAATAAATTTTTGTATTCATTATAAGCTAAAATTAAAAAATTGCAATTTTTTAAAATACTTCTGAAATATGCAAACGCTTACTTTTCAAGTGGAAAACTTGAAAAACTTGCCCTATTTATGATATAGTTTAAGTAGGGATCCCAATTTCCCGGATTTTTTTGTTTTCCCGATATCTCGGTTTGAAAACTATAATTATCTTTAACTTTGACCTAAATAGGATATGAGTTTTTGCATTAACAGATTTAAAACAGGATTGTATACTGACATATATTGTAGAAGAGTTTTGTGGATATCGACACAATATTAAGCAATATTGTTATTTTTATTTTAAAGATCTGTACCTTAAAAAATGTAGTATTTGGGTCAGAAAAATAGATAAATTAAATAACAAAATATTTACTCAGACATTATTGTTATTCAAACCTATTTAAAGATGTTTCATAAATCTCTTTAAAAATTCACTTAAAAATTAAAAATTTAATAGTTGTAAAAGTAATGGCTGATGATCGCTTTTTCTGAAACCATTCAGGATGATTCAAACTGTTTGTAGCTTCAAGAGGGTGGTCCAAAATTATATGAAAATAACCAATAAGTGTCGCACACTTAAACGTACCTAAAATTATGAAACGCTAAATTCCTACGATGTTGCACTGTCATTTACATTCTTGATATTTTTATGAAATTTTCTGTCTTCAATATTAATGTTAGTTAATAAAAATAAATAAACTCGTATTTCGTAAATTTTACGAAAAAGTTAATGCGGTTGAAACAAAATTTTAATTATTTATTTTTTAATATTAATTTTTTCTTTAATTTATACATAACGAATATTGGTGAAGAAAAAAAATTAAGATTTGTTTTGGGATTGCCAAAACAAATAGCCTTTTGGCGTCTTGGACTACTTTAAGCTTAAGTCTATTATCCATTAAATATTCCTACAAAAACATAACAGGAATATTATCTGTAGCTTTCCAGTTGAAAATTAATGATTTATGGTATTTACTACTAACTTTTTCTCTTAACTTTCTTAATATTTTGTAAAATTTTTATGAGACAAATTCTGCATGTTGTTTGTACTACTGACAATCAATTATACTTTTTCACTTGCTGCTTTTTAGAGCTGACATTTTATTAAGATGCTTAATTTAATTCATGTCATAGAATAAATTATGTAATGTACATAAAAACTTAGTATGTAAAATTGAAATTGTTAAGATATAGTTCCCAGATTGATTTTTAGTTAAATTTTTATTAAAAAATTCAAACAAAACAAAATTCCCGGAAAGGTGGGATATGAAAAATTGCTAATTTCCCGGGAATCTCGGGATGGAAAACCCCGGGATGCATTCTCTAAGTTTAAGATAAAATTGATATTAATTCAATAAGTTTAAACAAATATTAAAGTAATAATGGTCTTAAATGAACTACAGATATCAATGGAATTAGCTTTTTCCCTTGTAACGCCTTACAAACAATTTAAAAGTTTTTTTTATTTCAATATTTGTAATAATAGCTTACTTTATTCTTTAAAGGCATTGTATTTGAAGAAGGTCTACCTGCAAAGTCGATTTCGAAAATATGAAATATGTTTTTTCCATATTAAGCCATAGTTTCTGTACATTCTATATAAAATTTTGTCTCATTTTTGATGATTATTTTCTTACCTTAATAAAAATTTGTTTCTTAAAATAATTATATTTAATAAATTTTAACTTAAATATTACAAGATTTGTTAGTTTTTTTTTTTTTTTAAAGAAATACACTCAGTCTTTTGATGGAAATATTTATCGGTTAACCGGTTTTCTTCAGAATTTTAAAAAATGTCTCTACGTTAACACCGTGTTAAAATAATGAGTTATTCAGCTAATGTGTAAGTAGTGAAGAGACATTATATTAGCTTCTTAACCCTTAACTTATTACATAGTAAGCAAAGTTTTTACTGGGTAGTTATTAAAAAATTAAATTATTATGTAATTAAAGAATTACGACAAATTTAAATGAAACACACACACACACACATATATATATATATATATATATATATATATATATATATATATATATATATATATATATATATATATATATATATATATATTTATATTTATATTTATATTTATATTTATATTTATATTTATATTTATATTTATATTTATGTTTATATTTATAGCATTACAAAGCAAAAACTTTGCTTGCTATATATTACATATATTACAATTACGCATTTTAAGAAGTCATTACCTAGATGTCATTACAAGAACTAATTACTTACAAGGTGTTCAATAACTTATTGATTTTAATGCATTACTGAAATCACTATTAGTAAAAACTTTAGGAACTAGTTACGTTTTAGGTTACAAATAACTAATAAAATGTCGGGATATAAAAGGAGAGTTTTCTTATTTCTTATTTTTTTATTTAAACGTAAAAAGGTTTCATAAATTTAAATTTTAAAAACTTAAATCGTACATATATTTACCCTTATCTAAATATATGTATTGCTAAACTGAATTAAAAAATCAATAAAATGTAGTATAATCAAATATTTGATCATAAATAAGTAATTACATACCGGGTTATAAATAAAAAGTTACTAAACAACTTCTATGTAATGTAGACAGTTGTTGCTGTCATTTGCTGGGTAATTTCAAACGGTATCTAAGAATCGCATTTAAGAACCAAGATTTCTTTTACAATGTGTTATTTAAAATTAAATAAATTATGTAATAATTTAAAATTAAATAAATTATGTAATATTTTTTTAAACTAAAGTGATTGAAAATACGTGAAGTGGACAAAGTGTAAACAACAGTTGAAACATGTTGTTAACAACATGTTGCTGATTAAAATAACAATGCTGTAGGTGTCATGCACAATCGTTAACTTTCAGGTAAAAAAGAAGTGTTCATACCAATAGAGTATACATATAGAGGAGAAACATTAAATTTACTATTAGTTTCGTCTCTTGTTACTCTCCGGTTCATACTCTCTCTTAACCAACATTGCCAGAATAATTTTATCATATTTTAGATGATTTGTTGATTTGAAAATATTTCTTTTGAATAAAAATATTTGAGGAATAATACATATTTAAAAATATATATATTTTTAGTTGTTTTTTTTTTTACCAGAATAACAATTTATAGTTACTCTAATGATGAATTTTTGTCGAAAGTTACTGGTAACGCTGCACACAACCATCTTTCGTTAACATACGAGTACAAGTTTCTGGTTAATCAAAATTAAAATTTTGCCAAAGTTTAGTATCTCAGTACAACAACTGATTTATTGGTATGTAGTCCGGGTAAGTAAGTCTTTTGGCATAAACAAATTTAAGAAGAAAAAAAAAATCGAAAAACTTGATGTTACATACATTTAGTAGAAATATGTATATTCGTAAAACATACTTATGTGTGTATATGAGTGTGAATGGGTAAATGATGGTAGTGCATAAGCTTGTTTCCATTTAATCTACTAAAACCTATAGGCATTGATATGTGTAGCTCCCACACAAGTTTTCTTGATTATTTTTAAAACATAAAATAAAATTAAATTTAAGTGCGATTACGGTTGTGCTGACTGACGACCGATGTTTAGTGACGAATGAATAAATGAGGGACTGAGTGAGGGAATATGTTGCAAGCACTAAAATTTACGATGTTATAAGAATGTATGTAGGTATCCTCGCATCGAGTGTTGCCGGTAAAGATGTCTTGTCAAGTTAGTCGCTACACACTTCATTTCAATTTGAATGCCTGGAAAAATTTTACAAAATACAATATAAATACATCTACATACATATATAAAAGAGTAACGTTACTGACTTACTGACTGATTCTTCATCCCACAGCCCAAAAGCCAGAAGCTAGAGAGATGAAATTTGGACCGTAGGTTGGACTCCCGCCAAATACATCTATTAAGACGGTATTTTTGGAAGTTTTGATTGTTTCGGGGGTAAAAAACTAATATAGATACAAAATAATAATAATAATAATAATAATAATAATAATAATAATCATACCTATTATTATTAATTTAAAAAATGAGCGGACAGAGGTGTCTGGTACAGTTTTGTAAATCGGCCCTTTTACGGTAAAAACCGTATTTGATACTTTTTTAGAGCTATACTTGTCTTTTAAATCAATAAATACACAGATAAAATTTATATCGTATTCGTTACTTATCGAAAATTGAGAAGCACAAATTTGGTACTTTTTTGTAATTCGAACGCTTAAAGGGTAAAAATTGTACCAATTTTTGGTACTTTTTTCATAAACATATACATATGCATATTATAATATTAGATCACACTACAATTTAGAAATTCATTGGAATAAAATTTTTGTTACATCCATGGGGATAAAAAATTCCAAAAGGCGTGAAAGTGGGAAATTACGTTGTATTCAAACTCAATAGTGAATTTTCTGTTATATTAAACCTAGAAACATGAACTAACGTAGGGAGAACTTTGTGGTACTTTTTTATTCTTCTAATAGTACTTTTTGAATTTTTTTATAATATTGAACGTAAAAACATGAAATTTGAAATATATGGTCCCAAGTGAATGAGAATTCATTAGAGTGCACTTTGTGGTACTTTTTCGTTTCCTATAATATTGAACCTAACAACATGAAATTAAAGATAATCGTATATAGTCCTAAATTAATTAGAATCCATAAGAAGAGATTTAGTGGTACTTTTTTTGTTCTTCTAATGGTACTTTTTGAATTTTCAATAATATTGAACCTAAAAGAATGAAATTAAATATATATGCTTATAAATGAATGAAAATTCATAAGAGGTGACTTTGTGGAAACATTAAAGATACATATTACTATGTGGGTAAGAATACACAAGGGGTGGGGTACTTTTTCGTTCTTCTAACTGTACTTTTTGAATTTTCTGTAGTATTGAATCTAGAAACATGAAATTAAAGCATGTGGCCCTAAGTGAGAGAGAATCCACATGAGGGGACTTTGTAATACTTTTCCGTTCTTCTAATAGTACTTTTTGAATTTTCTGTAATATTGATCCTAGAAGCATAAAATTGAAGATATATGATACCTATTCGTTCTTTTAATATTACTTTTTAAATTTTTTGTAATAATTAACCTAGAAATATGAAATTAAAAATATATGGTTCTATGTGGGTGAGAACACACAAGCCCCATTCTTTCCTACTAAAAAATATTATTAATTTAGTATTAATTTAGTAGTTTTTGAATCTCAGAACGTTTAGGATGTAAAAAAGTGGTACTTTTTTGGTACCCTACTAATCTTAAGAACTAAAAGATATGAAAACAAATTTTCAATTGTATTCTTTCTTTATCACAAATATATCAAGCATGTCGTTAGTACTTTTCGAAAATCCTATTATTTATGTTACGTTTTGATACTTTTTTAATAAAAATATATATATATTTTTAAGTTCATTGTTGTTAATGCCGACGCAATGTCCTAAGAAATTTTAATTTAAATATTTTCTTTTTTTCAACCCAAAAAATAGTTTTAAATTTTATGAAATCCGATTTTTAATTGGGTGATATGTATATATATATATATATATATATATATATAAACTTTGATTGGATGTGTTTTTTTAATCATGAACGAAGTGGTACGATATCATACTCCTTGAATATTCCTTATTTAAATATAAGCCTGGATGAATGAAATTGGAATCAGCAGAAGATACGATTGAGATGTATGTTGTTAATTTTCTGAAGGCACCAATATTACAATTGTTCTCATGGGAGTAAGGAGTCATAGTTTAATTTACCAAGTTTATATCTGGTCTATGTAGAAGCCCCGCACGTTCTTTAACGCGGTAGCGGGTTAAACGTATATATGTAATATATAAATAAGTTCAATAGTTTTCCTTTTTAAATAGTGTAAATAGTTTTTTGGAATTACAAAAAAACGACTATTAAATGTTGTCATGTGCTTCAAATATTTTTTAGGACATAGTGTAAACACGTACATTCATCCATACATATTTTTTATGTGGTTCCAGTTCCATTCAATTATTTTTTATTTATTTATTGATTTTTGTTTATATTTGAAATGCATATTTAGGAAATTATTATTTTAATCATTAAAAATACCAGTTTATGAGCTAATGACATCCATTTTTTTTTTGTGGGTTTTGAAATTTTTTAAACACACAATATCGTTGTGGATGTAGCTGTGGCCGCTAGTTGATGCTTTTTCGATATGTTTAAACAACTGCGCCCGCGCTTATAAAAATGCAATTTTTATTATTTCTACTCGTATTTGTTTATCTTAACGAGTATGCGTCAAATGAGGGGAACTCAACAACATATAAGATGAATCAACATTTGCACCATCCGCATCGGAAAACAACAAATATGTATGTATGGTATTCGTACGAAAATAACAACATATGGCAACAATATTTTTATTTATTTTTTTCCTCAAACATTTTAAATGTCTTTGAATCTTCCTAGCAAAAACTTTGATTGTCAAGTAATGAGTTAAGATGCTAATAGAATGGCTCTCCCCTACATTATAACTTATTATTTTAACACAGCGATATAATTAGAGGCATTTCAGAAAGTCATTACTTAGATGTCATTATTGCAACTAATTACTTGGACGTACATATTTCAGTAACTCATTGATTTTAATCTGTTCTGAAGACATAATTGGTTCAAACAATACGAACTAGTTATATCATCGGCAATAAGTAGCAATTGAAAAATACAAAAAAAGCTGTTAAATATTTATTTTATTTTTTTATTTATAACGTAAAAAAACTTTATAAGTTCAAATCTCATCATAAATAAATAATAAATATTATGACATAAATAACTAGTTGCTCAATTGAAAACAATATGTTGTAGTCATTGAAAAGTAACTACATCAGTAACCACATGCCATTACCAGTTTTTGTTTTAATTTTTAAAAAAATATATACCTATGTATATTTTATTTAAAATTTACAGATTAAGTTCCTTTGGGATATTTTTTATTTATTTTATTTGTTTTTTTTTTTTTTTTTTTTTTTTTTTGAAAATATATAAAATCCCGAATCCTGGGATTGGACGAAAAATCCATGAATTTAAATTTCGGAATTAATTGACATAAATACATGTCAAAAAATTAACTTTACAAAAAATTTTCAAAAATGTTTAAAAAGTCGACATCATGAATAAGAAAGTTACATTCGGTCACAACTGACATTTTGATATCTTCTATAAAAGCTGAGGCAAATTTTGATCCGAAACTCATAACATCAAGTGTTAAGATTTATTTTTATATTATGGACTTATATACATACATTCATGTCTATGGGTTCGTGCAATTTGTTGTCTTCAAATCTGTAAAACTCACAATATCTACTCTAAACTAACACCATCTTTTAAAACAATATTCATAATTAAATTTTAAGTTTATTAATGATTTCTTATGTATGGAAAAATTGTTTTTTAAACATTAATGAATTTCTTTTATTGAAATATGCACAAAAAGTAAATTTTTCCTATATTTAAATGTTTTAATATGGAACATAAATCTCGAATCCAGAAAAATCCCGTTTGACATCCATGGTACGTATACAATTTCATTTATTGGTTTTTAATTTAAAATAGTATTCATGAAATTTGTTTACAAAAATTCATTCATTCATCATAGATAATTTATGTAGTACATAAGTATTTGATTCTTTTATTTATATCAATATTTTATATAGGAGTGTATAACAAAATCGAGTTGTTCTGAGTTGTTTGGGACTGTCATTAATTAATTAAATTAAAATGTAAAAAGCCGTAACCAAACTTTTACAGCAGAAGCAAAAAACATTATGAAAATCAAAAATTCCCTAACCACAATTTTTAGTTTTTTGCTTTAAAATGAAGTAATTAATTAAAAAAATTTTAATCACTCACTTAAAGCAAAAATAGATAAAGCATAATACATTCTTCAAACCAACATTTTTCTTAAATGGAACAAATTTTAAGACTATTTCGTTTATGTTGTTGATGTTACAGCTTTTTGACTTTTGTCAATACTTATTTTATCTTTCAGTGGTTATGGCCTTTTGCATTTTACGTGACGATATTGTTAATCTAACTATTTAGACCTGGCAAAAAATTTGAAGACACTACTTAGTCTTCAAATTAATAAAATGACATTTTATGAGGATCAACTTACTAAAAAATGTTCCCTCTTTTAGCTACGACAATGCTTTAAATTTCAAATTTAAAATTTATATTTTTAGGCACGAGTATGTAAATTTATTTGTAAAAAAGCAGTTCAAAATTATGTTTATCAGACCAAGTTTATAGCCTTAGCTGATTAAAATGAGCATTCCTCTTACAATACAAGTTTATTGGAAACTAGATTCCATGATGTCTAAGTTTGAATATTTGAATTTAATGCAAATACATATGTATATTCTTAAATAATCTATCTTTTTTGTTTATTTTGGCATTTAATAAATAAACGCCCACAATTTAATAATTCAGTTTCAAGTTTTTGACATTTTCAAAGTATGTATGAACATTAGGGTGGCCCAAACATTAAAAATTTTATATGATATTGTTTTTCAAAATGTTCGTTCTGGCATTAATGATCAGGGCAACCAAAGATGTGAAAAATCAAAATTTTTCTAGGCTTCAAATGAAACAAAAAGTTAGTTATTTATCCGTTTCAGATAATTTTAAGAATTTTGGTATCCATTTGTTATAACATATTTTTGCATATTTTGATCGCAATAGCATATTCTTTACATATTTTTTAACAATTGCAAATAAAAATCAAGGTATTTTTTTTTTTAGCAAGAATAGCAGATAATTGAAAAATTTGTTGAAATATTATTTTAAGAAGATATTTTATAATTTCAAGGGCATATTTTCCGATGTTAAGAACATTTTTTATGCGCATAAAATAATTCTTTTAAAGTATATTTTTGGTTACCCGGGTAATGATTTATTTAACACTTTTAAATTTACTTACTTCCTTTTCTGAAAAAGTAGATTAGATATAATTGTTTTTTTCTCTAAGGCTAAATATATATATATATATATATATATATATATATATATATATATATGGTGTATTAAAAATGTGTAAAACTGATTTATATATAATATCCTTAAGAAGTCCTATAACGTACGCTATGTCATTTCTCCAGTGATTTTTCACTGTAGCACAGTATAATTTATTGAACAATACGAGTATTAACGTTCAGTACATTTCGCAATTCTTTTGAGATTTTTGTAGCGAATTTTGAGAATTCGTTATATAATTTTAGTTACATTCAAATTACATACGAAAAATAATAAATTTATAATTATATAGTTTGAAAATCACTGCTTAAACTGTGTTTGAATCAAATTTGTTGTCTTCCAACCTTGTCTGACATGTGCAATCCAACTAAAACTAACAGCATGTTGTACCGAACAAAATAAACACGATGAATTCAGTTTGATTTGAGCATTTGAACGTTTAACGTTATAGGGCGCATGATAGTACAAAAAATGTGCAAGACTTAATTAAAAGTAACAAAAGCGTATCTAAAAGAAAATATATAATATTAATAAATTTAAAAAATATTATTTTACGTTTTATAAATAGTTTTTATTTTCATTAATTGTGCCTTGTATTAAACAGAAATTTGTCAATTTTAATAATGACAGATTTTTTCTCAATTACAATTCCATAAATACATAAGCATACAATGGAATAAAATGCGTTCATATTTAAAGAATTTAGGAAAGTGTAAAGTTAAAAATATATATCTGCAAATTGTGTTTGTTAAATACCTCTTTTAAAAATAACACGTACGTACTTACATATGTATGAGTGTAGTGAAATAAGATAACGAACTACTTTTTGCTCCCCACTCTCCACATTATATACTTCTATATACAAGTATACATTTTATATCTGATATTTATTAGTGAAGAGATAAAGAAAATGTTAAATTACTGACGCCAAAATTTATTTTTACTATAAATTGATAATTAATAAAAAAAATTTCCTCAGTTTTTTATAAGTGTAAAAAAAACTACCACGTGAAAGTGAAAAAATATTATTATACGATTTACCTGCATTTTAATAAACAATTTAAATTGTACATATTCAAATTAAAATCTAACAGAAATTGTTAAGTGTATTTGTTCTCATTTTGTTTTTTACATTTTTAAGTTCTCTATCCACGAGATACAAGATTTTACAAGTGCATTTACTACATAGTGTATGAATTATTTATTAAATGCAGTCAGTGCTTTTCCACTGTAAATCTTTTTGAGTGCTTGTGTGCGTGAGTGACTGAGAAAGCGAGTGAGTGTGTGAGTGAGTACCTGTTGTGAGGTGTTAAACGTATTTCAGACGAAGGTTAAATATTAGCCATGGTTTAACAAAGAAATTACAAAAAATAGATTAAAATTTAAAGTGTTTTTATTTCGTATTTATAACTAAATACAAACATAGGTATATAAAAAAAAAAAAAAAAAAAACAGTGAAGTAGTTTATGCAAGCTATTGGCCAAGTGATTATAAATTTATTATAAGTAACGAGTACTTAGTTTTTCGTATGCGCTAAAACTCAACCATCTCTTAAAACGATCTCATTCGTATTAGGTTTCCAAGTAAATGCAAAGTACTACGAAATGCTTTAAGCGTGTATGTCAATGCCAAACAGAAACATCTGCAACAACAATAACGACATCAGCAGCAGCATCTAAAGCTACATACTACAAACTACTACTAGGAATTCTTTTTCAACTTGTACTTCTACTTTAGCTTCTTTTTATTCATCTTTAACAAAAACAAATTGTTAGTTTTTTTTTAAGAAATAAAACTAAACAAACCAACAACACAACCAAACGACCGGCCGTGATATCTTTAAGATACACCTTTGAAAAATAACTTAAAAATATAATAAAAAAACATCAACAACATTAAGCAAATCTACAAAAAATTTTTGTTATTGTTGTGCTTTGGTTTTTTTTCTTTACAAAAATAAAAATAAGCACGTTTCAGTGAACACGAGAGTGAGAGAACAACGTCTAGAGAAGAAAATCAGAAATTAAAATAACTACAACAAAATAACAACAATAATAATAATAAAATAAAAAGAAAGACGAAATAAAATAAATTATATATTATATATCTACTCAAAAACAACGTGACCACTGACCGGTTTTTGTGCTTAATTTATATTTTTTGTTCTTCGGTTGATTATTTTTTTTTTTACATATTTCTACCAAAGTTACTGTCCACAATTAAGGCCTAAATAACAATATCCTAAAATAAAATGCACACAAAGAATTAAAGAAGATATAACGACAAAAATGTTAAACTAATTTAAGCGCCCCATAGCTAAAACGAAAAAAGCGATATAAAATCGAAAAGCGATATAAACGAAAATTATGAAGATCTAGTAAAAATTTGTGATTATTAAGAATAAATAATAATAATAAAATACACACACACGTACTAGTGTTTGTAACTACAAACTAAAATTTAAAATGTCTTCACTGTCAACTACCTTTTGGATATTTCCTCTTGGTCTTATACTTTTTCTGAATATCTATACGACTTCTTCGTTCAATTTGGAGAATCGTCTGCCTATTGTTAAATTCAATTCGAATCCCTCATCGTACTTTGGCTATTCTATTGCTACTCATACAGTTGGTGAATACAATTGGCCAAATAATACAAAATGGTAAGTATTACGTCACGTAATTTTTAAGAAACATATTAGTCATATGTTTATATGCTCATTATTATTTTTTTAAAGATGCAATTTTATCTTCTTATTAAATATTTACTCTTACCCATATCTTAGTCATCCGTTCAACTACCAAGTATTTTTCAGAATGAAAATTTATTCATTAATTTATTTCCACTTTAATGTTTGTTTTCGTAATATTATTTTTGAAAAAGTGACATGCTATTCGTACTACTCCATTTATTTCATTTTCAAGTTGTTTCATTTAATTTGTGTAAATTGGCAAATATTAAAAAGCCCAACAACCACAAGACCACTTAAAGAGTCATGCCATACAACAACTTGTTTATAATTAAAACAAATATTTATTTTAAAAATAAGTTTACAAAAAAAAAAAAAAAAAAAAAAAAATCAACTAAATGTAGCATTGACTGTATACTTCTGTTATTTCCGTTAAAAAAATAATAGTTTAATGATTTTTCTTTCATTTTTTTTTTTAAGTTTTAAGTTTTACACAAAATTTACTACATTTTTAATAATTATTAGAAAATATTTCATTTTGTTTTTCGTAGTATGGTTAATTTTATAAACTAGTGTTTTTACTTGGATGGGTTTAATTTTACTATTTAGTGTCTGTTGAAAACTAACTGATGTAAAATTTGGACTAAATCTAACGTTTTCTTAAATTTGTAATTTGATTTAAAAATCCTGAAATAGTGTTGATTACAGTGTTGCCAAACGTAGGGAAATTTTACTCTTTAAAGGTATTGTTTTCATAAATCAAATCAACTTTATATATACTAATTCAAAGAAGATAAATTTGTCTTTTGAATGAAATTAAACTAATGTATAGTTCAGAGGTTATTAACAAATAAACATATATGGGCGAAAACACAACACTTTTAAAATTCAACTAACATTTTTTTCGGACTTTTTTTTCTTGGCACATTGAAAATGTAAAAATGTTTAAGATCGGCTCATATTTGTAAAAGTTATGTTTTCTCTCTCGGTTTGGTCAGTTTTGACCCACTGTAGCACCGTCCTTGCTTCACCTAACAATATTTTGAAAACTTAAATCCTCCTCTATAGATGTTCCTAGTATCATCAAAATCGGTTCAGCGATTTAAAAGATACAGACTTATTACCATTTATTTTGCAATTGGCCACACTGTGATCTATTATTGTTAAAATTATAAAGTTCTAGTAAACTTTTAAAATGAATTTATTTTAATGAAGTTCAGGATAAAAAAATTGTTGATGGTTCACATACACTAAGGCGTAGATTATTTACAGTGAAATTTGAACGCATATATCTCAATAATATTTTCTGATCTAATATTTATTAGTTTCTTATCTAGTTTTAGTAATTGTAGTAGTCAGGTAAAATTCCTAATACAAAACATCCTTGTTTATCACGTATACACATAATTACTATACTTAAAATTAACGTGACAGGTATACGACTGGTAGCAAAATAGTCCGTCCGTAAATGATTCGTAAACAAGATAAATATTAGAAATGTATTAAATGTCATAAGAAACGGAAATTTTAGTGAGATTTAGGGACAAAAAACAAAAGAATTGCCACTTCACTTGTTATCTTTTCTATGTTTGCAATAAAATAAAGGAAATTATAGATTTACAGGAAATACACTTTAAACTAATAAAAGTAAAACATGGCGCCTGTTATGAAATCTGCGCATTCTTAATATGCTTCACAGAAACAAAAACCATTATGTAAATGAAGTATGCTTTTTTGTTTCTTATGTATGAATGTTTGTATGTATGTATGTATGTATGTATGTATGTATGTATGTGGTGGCAAACTGAAACTTAATAGAAAATTATGTAACATCGATAGAAACAACCAACTTGCCATGAACAAAAATAGCTCTTTTGCAATTAACAAATTAATAACATATAATTTTCCTTCTTTTCTTGCTTTACTTTTCATTTCATTAAAATTACTTAAAAATTCTACACATTCATTATACTTAGGGAGTAGAGCGTGTATGAACGATTCCTATTTTTTTTTCTAATATTTTATGGCTTAATACTTTATATAAAAAAATAAAAGTATGTTTAAAAATTATAGATAACGTTCTACTTATGTATACATGAAAATACACACACATATAAATTTGTAATACTATATAGTCCAAATATACATATATTTTCTATGCTGCTAGAATAATACTTGTAGATAAATAAACGAATTCGTACTATTTATTGTTGAATAACCCTTTACAATGACGTAATTTAAATCGAAAAACATTGGTCTCTTATTTAAAAGAGCTTTTGGAATTTTTATTAAATATTTTACTGAAAGATTGTAGTATTTACATACATATTTAGCAAAAAAAAAAAAAAAAAAATAATAATAATGAATTTTTTGCAGCCTTGTACTCACAAACACTCACTTTCATCCACTTAAGAAAATATTATTTTATCGCAGAGATAACAAGAATTACATTTAAACTGTTATTATCATTATCTAAATAAATTTTATTTATTTACTTGATTTTTTGCTTTGCTTTTTCACTCCGATATGAAATATTGAATATTGAAACTAGATAAAAATACATAATACAAATATGTATTTGCCGATATTTAGGTACAAAAATTAAGGATAAATAATTTATAAGTCTTTGACACCAAGTCTCTCATATAAATGGTAAGAAAATGAAATGGAAAATAGTGTAACGCACTTATATTATTACATTACCGAGAGTTAATATAATAATAGCACTAATTGCATTTGAATTCATATAAAGTCCAAAAGAATGTTTATCCTGAAACTTTCTATGCATTTTTAATTTATGTACCTACATATGTTTATAAATAATCTAGAAAATTACATTTATTCTATAAATATAAATAAGTAGGGGAGATTGGGGTAAAGGGGAGCATACCGTAATTTAATTTCAATAAAACACCAATCAATAATCGTTTGAACC
Organism: Protocalliphora azurea; assembly: GCA_932274085.1. NCBI lineage: Eukaryota > Metazoa > Arthropoda > Insecta > Diptera > Calliphoridae > Protocalliphora > Protocalliphora azurea. The sequence continues at coordinate 149,154,479 of OW026523.1, forward strand.
CTCCAATAGAACTATTATATAGAATGGATTACGTTTTATATAAATAAAATAAAAATAATAAGAAATACGAGTATTTATCTTTTGGTATTATTTTTCTGCGTTTTTTTCAAATCAACTTTTTTTGCATAAAATGGGAAATGTTGGAGTAAAGTGTAAAGTATTAATAATGACAAATTTAAAGATATTTAGGGTTTATTAAATATTTTTAAATGAGTTTTATATTTACAAGGCCGGTCGAATACCAAAATTGAAGTAAGTGATGAAAACAAAGGTAATAATTGATAAAGCTGATGAAAAATAATAAAACAAAGTTAAAGTTAAATATGTAGTTTTTTTTCTCGTATTTGGAATAGTTTAATTCATAGGTGTAATAAATTGCAATAATTTTTTGTTCACTTTATCATATCTAGCGTGTATTTTTACAGCATTCACTATCTTCGAGATTTTTTAATCCAATTTTTTTCCTTTAATAGGTAAATGTAATGGCACATGTTAACGCTATAAATTTTTGGTCCTATCGTTCTGGAGTTTATTGAGTTATTTTCAATTTTAGTATGTTCTATTGCTTTTACTAAAGCATCAATTTTTTTTATCTGTTTTATTAAATTTTCGTTTATATATTAAAATCATTGGTGATTTAAATTACTAAAGATATCCAGTTTCAAGTACCAAAGTTTTATGATTTTAACTTTATTATTGTTTGTATTTTAATGCACACAATGCTTTGAAATAATAGTACAAATTTAATTTTCAGTTTACTAAGACTTCGAACATGCAAAACCAATATAGACATTTTCGAAGTCATTGTATTTAAATTTCAGTCAAGCGTGCTTATGTAATACTTTACACCATTATGTACGCGCGTTAAACTGATTTTCGGATGAGGTCCTTATATAGAAACTATTAACATTTTTACATTGATCCAGGTTAAACTTCATACCGCAGTTTATATACTTACATAAAACTTATTAAAGGAAATTTTATTAAATATCTGGCATTTATATAAAATTTGGGCGCTTAAAGCGATTTTCTAGAGTGGATCTTATATGGAAATTAAGTTCAATTATAAACCGATTCTCTTGAAATTTGTTAGTGTGATTAATAGTTATATAAATTTCAATTGTTGCAAATAAAATCACAAAGTAAAATATTTATATTAAACTTATGCGCGTTGAAGTGACATTCTGAAATTCGTGTTGTAAGGAGAATATGGTCAATTAAAGGCTGATCTTTGCGCAATTTGATAGCACGATTTATACTTAAATACAAAATAATTATGTCAAATTTTATTTCTATATTGACATTTTTATAGTATTTATACACTTTAAATAACTTACGGGAGGGGGCCTCATATAGAAACTATTGTCAATTATGCAACCAAACTCTTGAAAATTTGACAGTATGTCTAATACCGATAAAAGGCCTATCTACCTTGAATTTCACATAAATATGTGCATACTCACTACAATTCTGATCACTTCAGCATATTTGTAAAAGAGCTAAGTAACATAATTAACCTATTTTAAACATTTTCTATAAGCTTCCTCTTTAAGTCTAAAAAAACTTATAATTTTTAAAATTACAAATAACACTGACAGGACATTTTTAAAATTTTATAAAATTTTAACTCTTGAAGCCAAAGGGATAAAATGTGGGATGCTGAAATTTTATTATGATGTTTTTAAAATTAATATAATTTCAGAATAATTTATTAGAAAACCTTAAGGATATTTAAGAATAAAATATTTGAAGAACATTTTTGACATTATAAAGGCCCCAAAGGTTAAACCAAGAAATTATGTTGGAATTTCTAAATCATATTCTAACACATTATTTAGCAACTAGCAGATTTTAAAATAATTCATAAAAAAATTATTAATTTTGAAAGAATATTCGAACACGAAATGAAAAACTGAGTACACCATACTATCATAAAATTTCTCTATTTTTATATATATGTTGTTTGGTTCATGTGTGACAAATGCTGTTGTATGGTGTTATACATCGCACTTTACCCCAAAATATTTTTACTACATTACCCCAATTTTACAATTTTTACGTCAAGTAGAGTTCTGAAAAAGCATATGTTTTTGGGACAAAACTTTTTTTTTCAGTTTGAATATGTACAAAATAAAATATTTACTTTTGTACTCATCGATTTAAAAATGCTCTTGATTTGGATATCTTCCACAGAAACATCAGCACTTTTCACCAGTGTGACCATTTTAGCATTTTTACATCTAAATTTAGAATTTTTTAATCCGTTTTAGCTGCAAATTTTTCATTTGGCATTTGGCATATTATTTAGCAGTTTTTAATAATATATTAAGCGTTTTCTAGCAAATTTTAAAATAAGAAAGAATTCAAATATTGAAATTAAATGTTTATACTATTGTCTGCAAATATAAACATTAACGAAAGTAGTATTAATTTTAATACTAGCACCAATAAAAAGTCAATAAATTATAAGAAAGGGACAAATATTAAATGCATGGGTAAAAAAATTATTTAGTCCGTTTCGTAATTTTAATAAAAACGAAAATTAGAAACCGTATTAAAAATAATTAATATAATCCTTAATATTAGACGCGGTCTAAAAATTTTCAATACATTTTTCAACTTTTGAAAACGCCTTTTTTGAAATAGAGGTATATTTACTTCATGAAGTATTTAGTTTTTATGCAAATATTGTTATTTGCAAACAAATGCTATTTTAACATGAACTTGAAATGAATCTTGAACAGAATTGATCATGCATGGCTTTGTGACCGGTCTATACACAGTAACGCTATGCATGAACAGAAGTTTAAGAATTATATTGGGACACTGTCCAATCACTGTCGCAGGTTAAGTAAATGGGACAACAGCACATTGTATTTTTGTAGGTTATGCGAGAATATTAAGGAAATGCAAGTAGTAGAACACGTAATTTGGCACTGTGCACGGTTGCAATATCACTGAACTGAAAGAACTGGGTGATGCAACTATGTACAAACTGAAGAATATTGTAGGCTTCATTCTTATCCTTCTACTTACATTCTTCTGTTTTTTATAATCTGTTCGGCTTTTTTAATTACATAAGGTCATTATAAAAAATTAATACGAAATAAAAATATATTGCTAAGAAAGTACTTTATTAATTTAGCGTTATTTTTTAGCATTTTTAAATAATTTTTAACATTTTTTAGCTTTATTTTAAACGCGATTTGGCTGAATATTTTTTTGACATCTGGTCACACTGTTTAAGAACTATATTTTATTTGCTTGCGCTCGAAAAGTAACAAAATCAGAGATTTCATGGACGAAATATAATTTAGAAATATAGTGTATTAATGACAAACATTTATCAGTAACCTTTTTTGAAAAAAAAAAAATTCAAAATACGTGAAAAAAGTAAAAACTTCTTCATTACCTCATACGCCATAATACCCCACTATCCACTAACTACTCGTATGTATGTATTAGAATACTTTTTATTTTTATTTTCAGTAAAACAACATTTTATAAAATAAAATTTTTTTATTACTCGTATTGAATCAGAAAAAAGGTCAATAGAACGCATCAAAAATACACCTGTAACCAATATGATAAATAAATGCAATTATTAATAATTTTTTTTATTCGAACATTTATGTAAAAGTTCTTGTAATAACTCTGTTATCAACAAATTATACGTTTTATGGGCAGAAGTCCAAAAAAATCACATGTACATTAAAAGTGGCTCACTAAACAAAGTTGCAAATGTACCCCTTTAGAAAAAAAGATAAGTATGTTTTCATATGATTCCCAAAATGTTATATCTGAATGTTTTCTTTTCCATTAGTTACACCATTTTTAAAACACTTCTAAAAATATGGATTCCTTTCATAGCATTGTCAAAATTTTCGTAATAAGAAAATTTGAAATATCAATTTAAATAATTCTGACATCTCTTTCATTCGTTAAAATTTTTTGTGATATTTTCTTTATTTTTACGGTATCATTGAAAAGGTCTATTCTGGTTCTTTTAAAGATTACAAGTAACAGAAAAAGATTAAATTTTATACATTTGGTTCCCAAAAGGTTAAATCAGCTAAATTTAGCAAAAAAGTTTTGTGGAAGTATTTCTTATTTTTTAATATCAACGAATTTATGAAAAATATAATAAATTCTTCTAAAACCGCGGTAATAATCGGTTTAAAGAGAGTCTTTAAAATTTAGTCGCTATTGTTTCTGGTCACATTTATTTCCTCAACTAACTATTTATTTGCCATAAAAATTAAATTAATCGGAAATTTGTAACTAAAGGGTTAAATGAATACATTATCAATAGTATTGAATAATATATTTCCAATGATGTCCCAAAATCCAAATTACGATGAGAATTGTCTGAAATATTCAAACTTTAATAAAATAGTATTTAAAAAAATGCATAGAAAATTTTACTAAACCAATAAAAAAAAAAAAAAAATAGCTCATGATGTTTTTATCGACATTTGCCTAATACATTTTGTATTTTAAGTTTGCCCTTTTTAAAAATTTAAAATATTCATGATTGTTATGATTAAAATTAACTTTTGAGAATATATGTCTGCTCGCCTGGATGTCTGTCCGTCTGTACGTTGAAATGGATTTTTTGAAGCCCATAGTCCAATTTCTTTTCTGAACATATGTAGTATATAGTCTCGAAAATCTTGGTATTGAAATTCAGCGAAATCCGTTTAGGAATGGAGAATTATAAACGATTTTTTAGAACAGCTTTAAAAATTGTTCCAATTTTCTTTGCACAAATTTAATAATATTTTCTATTTCATATACAATAATATATAAATGATTTTTTTATTGAAAGAGAAGATGAAGGGAATTCGTATCTCCGGGACTAATTGTACATTTCTGTTTTTCCGAAAAAAATATTAAAATTTTTATTATTAAAAAAGAAAAATAAAAATAAAAAATTATTAGACAAGAATTTCTAGGCACGTTTTATTGTGTTTTTAAAAAAAGTATTATTTAGATTTGAGTTGCATTTTAAGCTTTTTATATAAGCAATAAAGATAGTAAATTTCAACAAATACCGCTTGGCTTTGTGACTAAAATATTTTAGGTCCTGAGTTCGTTCCTTAGCTGAGACTTCGAAAAGTTGTTTTTTAATTTATCTTCAAACAAAAATTTAAATTTTAAAATGTCAAATTAACGGACTGTCAAATATATTTTTAATTAATTAAAAATATTTCTTTGAAAATTGATAAATAAAAATTACATTTCTTCTCGGTAGGATTTGTACACTTTAAAACTCTTAGCTTTGAATTCTTATCCCCTATGTCACATAGCATTTTGAAATTCTAAATTAAAAAAATTGTTTTACTTTAATTTGAGTAAAAACAAATAATAAATAATTTTTCAACATTGTTGAATTTAAACTGTTTTAATATGGTCATATTTTTTTGTGAAAAAATAAGTTTGACAAGTAAATCTGAGTATCTGAGATTTTTTTTTTTTTTTTAATTATCACTTAGCTGTAATTGTTCTTTAGGTTTTTAAATGTGGATAATAAGATGGCATATCATGTTTGCTGGAATTGTGTCTTAGAGCCCTAAATTTAAAAATTCCGAAAATTTTAAAATAGCTAATTCATGTATAAAATATACAATTCCTAGGTATCGAAAAAAATCGAAAAAAATCGTTGATAGAAAACTGAAAAGGAATTTACAATTTCGCATAATTTTCTTTATTCAACTCTTCATTGAAAACAAAAACAATTGTAGTACGTGCGCTTTTTTGAGTAATTTTTTCAAATAAGTTTTTTTTTTAATAATCTATGGCCTGAGCGATCTTTCTAAGTCATATACCTAAGGAGTTTTCGGTAACTCTTTATGTTACAAGTTTCCGATGTCAAATATCGGAAATTTATAACATAAAGAGTATATTTTGATAAGAGATAATTCGAATATTTATATGTGGATAATTATAAAAAAATTTTTGATTTTGAGCCTTTAAAAAAATAGTTTTTTAAATGGCACATTAAAATCCTCGAATGCATTCAGAATCAGTTCTAGAGGTTTTAAGTTGAACATATAAAAATTTTTAAAAGTTAGAAGTTTGTGTATAATTCTGTTAAAAATTACGCGCTATTTTAAAAAGTTACTGAGTTATTAAAATAAAATTTATGATATTTTCAATGTTTGATGGTATTAGTGCGGCATATTTTAGGGCTTCATAGTAAAAATTTAAAAATTCTTCATAATTTAAAAATTTTGCGAAAAATGGGAATCGAATCTAACTTACTTTTCCATATATAATACGAAAATATATTTTATTTCAGTTTATTACAAAGAAATACTATTTAATTCTGTTATCCTTTATTAACCGAAGTAAATTTTATTTGGTCCATAAATTTTTATCTTTCCAAATTTTTTGATGCTCCTCTACATTTCCATTAAGCATTACAAACACCACCAAATTATGCTAATTATAGTGAATTTCGTGCTGTCCATGCGAAGTGCCTTTGCAAAATCTCTTTTGGGAAAAGTGTCCCGTTTTCAACTATCAATGATATTTGACTTGAATTTATGGTCCCGATCAGTTATATTTATCGCCGTTCTTTTATCTATATATCGAAGATTTATATATATTGTAATTTGCTATATAAAAAGAGAAAAAATGCTATTTTGGCGTAACTTTCAAAAAGTCCATATTGTGTAAAATAACAAAAAACTAAGTTCACGCAGTAATCCCTATTTCAAAATTTGTATTCCTTTGGGGCTCACAGAACCCACCCAAAAAACCAAAAAATTTTGTCATCAAAATTTGTCAACTTTGTATGCAACTGTTAAAAGTCTGCATAACAACAAAGAAAGTGTATAATTTATCCACAAAGTGCGATTAGTTTATATAAGATCGAATGGGATTAAAAAAATATAAATGCGCGATCAAAATGTTTAAAATAATAGAAAATTGTTAAGTAATTCTTTGCCCTTTTTCTAAGTTTTAGAACTTTGAGCAAAAATCATGATTATAAGATTGTGAGTTCAGATCTGTAACCTGCTTGTTTGAAATATCATTACCACAAAACTTATTAAGTTAAATTTAGTTTCAACGAGGTTAAAAAAATATTGATAACGGCCCATTTATGAAATATAGATTTTGTGAAGGGTGGAAAAGATTTTGCCCAGCCATAATACTTCCACTTATTTTTTTTTTACCAAAAGTTAAAAACTGTATATATTGTTGATCGAAAACTATGTTATTGGAGGTGTTTTAAAAATGATCAAGCTCACTGGAGCGAAATAATTGAACCGAAATATTTTGAAGATTACTTTATAACATATCAATCTTTAAATTTAGGGAGGTACACATTTGCAACTTTCTTTGTCCCAACGCAAATCGAGGCACTTTAATATACAATAGAGTGTTCCGAGGAAACGCTTTTTTGAGATTTCAATGTACGTATTGATGAGCTAAATACGCAAAAATATTAAAAAAAGCTTTAATCTTTAGTTCCCTACCAGCGATTGAAAATCTCAAGTCTCGTACATATTGGTAAAAAAAGTTTTAAGTTTTTTCGCAAAATAGGTCTCAAAAAATTTTTATGTTATGGAAAAAATATTTTAAAATTTTTTCCATTTGATTTTTTCCGCTAGAAGACTTTTTTGATGAACAAATTTTTTGAAAATAAATTATTATGACCCGTACTTACTATGATGCAACTTTCCAACATTTCGAAACAAAATTCAAAACTTTTTTTGAACAAAATGCTCTAGACCTGTGACTTTCTATCGCTGGTAGGAAACTGAAGATCAATTTTAAAAATTTTTTAAAAATTTATCCCATATTTCAGCTCATTAATACACATCGTTTGAGGGGTCTTCTTACAAATTTTTTTCTACGGGACACTCTAATGCATGGATTCCCAAACGAGGATCCGAGGACCCCTAGAGTGTATAAAATGATTTGATTTTTTTCGGAACAGGGGAAAAATAGATTAAGGCCGGGCAAAGAATCAATTAAGGTATTAAAATATCTAATAAAGTCATCAAGCCATATGTAAATTGTCTAGTACTTGTAGTTTTACTTTATTATTTTGTTTTTAAGAAAAACGATGCTGAAAGCCATTGTATTTTAGTTCTTTAGTTGAAACAACTTGTTGTGTGTGGTTCAGTCCATTTAAAAGCGACGAGTTCTATGTGCGAAAAAAGTTTGAAAATGAAGAATTGGAAGCTTTGTTCGACTATTACACATATCAAATGCAACAATTTGTAGGTTTTAAAAGCACTTGGATTTATCCAAAAATATTGGATTGTAACATGCGATAAAAGGGGGAACCACTATGATAATCCAAAGCCCGGCCAACCAGAAAAATTAACACCAAACCCAAACAACCGTGGCACCCATGTAATTCTCTGTATTTAATGGGATCAGAAGTGTGTAATATATTATGTGCTGCTACTCGTATAACAGAGTGAAACGGTCACAAGAGACCTGTGCTGAGCACAACTGATCAGCATGAAATGAGCTTTGAACGAAAAAGTGCCAGAATATGCGACCAGACCAGACAAGCCCATGAATTTCCGTCATGATTATGCTCACCCTTATGTTGCGCGACCAGTTAAAAAGTGGTTGGGAAGCTTTATATCAAAAACGATAGGAATTAATGTATATGTCATATATTTTCTTGGCGACCCTGAAAACATTTTCTTTATTAATTTTGCATTTGTATTATTAATTAGTATAGTATTATATGACAGAGGGTCCGTGGGAAAATGAAAAAATTCCTGAAAGGGTCCACGAGGTAAGTTATTGTGGGAACCCCTGCTCTAATATACGTAGATGTAGTTCAATTACTTGAATTTATCATAAAACTAGGCAAATTTCTATAGACGAAGTATGTAAGTGATAAACAATTTCAATTTTATTTATTAATTTTTTTTGAACCATAATAATTTGATTGTTTGCCAGTACCCAACATGTCTAGACAGATAATGTTTGTGTAAAAAAAAAACTTTCTCATTCATTTACCCCAAACTTTTTAAATTTTGTTTTATTTTTATTATGACTCATTTTATTTGTGTTGTTTATCGTTGTTTTGTTAAATGTCATGTAACTATCCGAAAACATGGTATTTGTGTTGCCAATTTGATTTGTCTTATCGGATTTTATGAGAACTTTAATTTGATAGTATTTAGATTTTAGCTTGAAGAAAACTCTTTAATTTAAAAAAAAAAAAAAAAAAAAAAAAAAATGTAATTATAACATTTTCGAAAGAATGGGCCGCCAACGATGTATATATATAATAATCGGTACCAAAACAGTGTTTGAATTATAAATGTCTCCACACAAATTTTACTGTTCATAATTTTTTACTGAAAAATAGCTCTCCCTCGTTATGACTTTATTTTAATAATCTATTTTTCCATTGAAGCTTAGATTAACACTTCGTATTGCAAAAGTCTGTTCCTATATGTTCGCTAATGACTTTGATAAATTTTAGAGATTAAAAAAAAACAACAATTCTCTTATTTTAATAAATTACCAGTTATTTTTAAACGTCATGATATGTTTGTGTCATGAGTATAAATATATAAAAAGAAGTTTGTTAATAGTCGTAAAATTTTGCATGTATGAATAAAATATTAATGATTAATTATTTTCGTTAGAAAAGCTAAATTAAAAAACTGGTTTTTAAAATTCTATATATGAGTAAAATCGTGCGAGTATAAACAAACTCTATTTAATTAAAAAAAAAAAAAAAGAAACAAATTACATAATCGTTTAATGTATAATAGAATTTAATAATGTGTTCTGGCGCTACTCGCACTAATTTGTAAAGCAGCAATAACAGAAATCCATTTCATAAAACATTAGCAAAAATGATGATATTTATAATTATCAGTTATACAGTTATATACGTGGCTCACTTGGCTAAAGCTTACAACTACGCTTTGTCTCTACTTTGATTAGAAAATTGTTTGACGGCAATATTTTTCCTGTCTAGATGTCTTTATTTTTAATTCAGCTCATATTTCATTTATTGCTTCTTTTCACAAATTAAAATTAAATTGAACTAAGCTTAAATACTGATATTCACTTTCTAAAAAATATGTATGGATTTTTTATTAGATAAAAAAATGTATGTTGTCTTAAAGACATTTTTAATTCAATTAAAAATCAACAAAATTAATTTAGAAAACACTTTCACAGTCATATAAAACACTTCACAGAAATATAAAAACACTTGCAATTTTATGAAACAGATCATAAAATGCAAAAAAATTCAATTCAATCTCTTTGGAAGTCATGTTTATGTTACATTAGAATAAAAAAAATTCTTATCAATAAAACTAAAAAAGACTAATTCAAAACATGGATATAAATATATATACTACAAGTAACATACATACATACATATGTTTTAATTACGTATCTGTTTTTGTTGTTACAAAATAAATGTTCAACACTTTTAAAATACAAACTCAAACACTGTGAAGAAAATGATGTAACAACACGAAATAGCCAAAGAACGAACAAATTGAGAATGAATATTTTAGAATAAAAATTTGCTGTTATTGTTGAAATGTTTTCCTGTTTCGGTTGGTTGGGTGAATGCTTTTTTAATTTGAGTTTCTGAAATGCATTAAAGAAAAAACGTCATTAAAATACTTTTGTTAAAAAAAAAAGAAGGTGAAAGAATGACAAATGTTGCATTATGTATTTATTTATTGACACAAACATGTTCATTGAGTCGTATTCGAAGTGTCTTCCCAAAAAAAAAAAGAAAAAAAAAAAAATATTTTGGTTAAAAGTAACATATGGATTTGGTATTAAAAACACGTTTTTGTTAAGGTAATTAAATTAAAATTGTCGTTTATTTCTTTTTTTCGACAATAAACTCATAAAATGTTAAGAATATGGTGTTGTGTCTTTTAATGATTTAAAGTCGTAATATTTTATAATACATGTCGATAAAAAGCTCAGAGTTTTAGCTAAAACAAGTGACTAAATGTTCTATTTTGTTAAAAAGTTATACACTTAAAATATTTAGTTCCTTCCATTATTTATTTTTCGAATTCTTCTACAGTCAATACAATTCGTATTAGAGACTTCTTTTCATCGGGTAAATAATAATTAAAGTTATTTTTTAATTATGTATTTAAACGAAATTATACATTTTGGTATTAAAAAATATTCCTGGTATTTTATTTACATTTTAGGAAGTACATATTTATTTATTTTTTTTATTTTAATGATTTAAAGAAAATAAGTTTCTATTTCACATTTTTATGTTGCTACTTTATATGCGAATTTTCTATAAAATTTAAGTTTTTATTACTTTAAATATATGACGACGGTTTTTTTTCTAATATTACAAAGACAAAAATTATTTTGTTAAAATGTATGACAAAAAAACTGTTTGTTTAAATAAAATCCGACTTAAAGAAGTAGACATGGCTGCGAAACGCAATTGAAAAGTTTCCCATAACAATTTATGACCACAAGTTAATTTTAAAATTTTCTAAAATGAAACAATCAATAATGTAATTGGAGAAGGTATTTAACAAATGTCTAGTAAAAGTTTAAATGAATTCTCTTAAACGTTCATACATCCATAACAAAAAATATTTTATACATACATTTGTACGTTCATCAGTGCAACATATCCCAACAAAAAATTGTGTCTACTTAAAATTAAATAAAAACATTTTTTTCTTTTGATTTCAAAAGATGGTGTAAGAAATAAAATTTAGTCAAAGTTCCGTAACTAAAACCTTACTTTATATGAAAAAAAAAAAAATTCGCTGGGATACTCGACAAGTATATTAAAAGAATTGTAAAACATGTTTAGAGAAATTATAAGAAATTCATCACCTTCAGTCATAATAATTTGTTTAAATGTTAGACCGCAACGAAATTGGTGATGAAAATTATGGAAACGTTATAATAATTTTAATTTAAAGATACAATAAGACACAACTAAACGACCAAATCTTATTTTACAATGAAAGTGGAAGACATGTAAGGTTGGAAAAAATAATTTACGAATACTAATAAAATGTATGTATATTATGGTTTCTCCAAAATTATTCTCATGCAGAAAAATGTATATAGGAATTAAAAATGTGTTTCAAAAAAAATCTAATAAATATATTCAAAAATGGAGAATGTCGTTCCGGTCTAATTGCTAGAGTATTGTTATTTGTGTTATTATAAAAAATATTATGTAAAGAATTCATATATAGTTTAGCAGAAGAAAACAAAATCCAAAAAACCCGAAAAAAGGACATTTAATCATTTTGATTTAGCTCGCGAAAGGATAATCGGTATCATTTTGCGGTCACTCTAATGTATATATTTAATAATTGGCTTCGGTAAATTGTGATTTTTTCTTAAAATTTATACAAATCTCATAAATATTTTTCTGTCTTTAAAATATTTTTGTAATATTTTTTTAAGACGGACCCTCATTTCCTCCTTAAGATTAGTATCTTCAGTTTATCATATTTAATTATGAACAATTTACCTTTTTTGACTACCATAATTACTTATATTATTAAATATGTATGTCTAGGTATATGCGAGCACTCTATGGGTATGTACAGAAGAAGACTACTCTTTCTGTTTGAACAGATTGTGCAGAGGATGGAATGAATCAATGATCTTTTAAAATTTTAAGCAGTTTCAAGTATTTTAAGCTTTTTTATTTTTATTTTGTCATTTCATGTGTTGGATTATTAAAAAGTAATTAAATTTGTTTATTTTTTGGTAGCATGATCAGCCAATATTTTAAATAAAAAAATGAAGATGATAATTATTATATTTTCCTTGTTATTAATAATAATGACGTTGATGACGAGACATTTAAGAGCAAATGAATGCTGCTTAGTCAATGTGGCATTAAATTTTCGATTTATGTGTGGATCTACACATTTGTAATGTTTTCGATTAGTTTTTAATTTTTAATTTTGGGGCCAAAGTTGACATTAAGTAAGCTCAATTTAATTTCAACACTCTTTTTTTATTACAACATTTGTTTTTAAACATTGAAACAATTTTTTTATTTTCAAAGAATACATATCGTCGGTACGTTGACGAAGAGTTCTATGTGTAATTTATTCATTTTTTTATTATCTCATCTTGTATTAGTCATACGTTCACCCATAAAAGCGTTTTCCATTATCTCAACGGGTTTCGAAGTTGCAAAAAGTTCTATGTGTATATTTCCTTGAAAAAATAAAATTTTTTTTTGTTTTTTACTCCATATAGGACTTTTTTTAAGAACAGAAAAACAAAAATATTAGAAATAAATTAAAAATGTAAATTTTTTAAATTTCTTTTGCCATTCGCGAACCCAAAAGATATTGATTCTTTTTTAAAGCGTAAAATTTTTAAATATGAAAAAAGTTTGCGAATTGTTAAAATAAAACGGTTTTCTTGTTCTCGTGAAAAGTAATAAAAAAAATCACAGAGGAATTTTCGCTAGTGCACCGACGATATGTATAGTACATATTATACAGGCAAAAAATCAATATAATAACTTGTTAACTGATTCTTAAAACTTAACGAAAAAATCGTAATATCAAGTTAATTGTTGTTTTTTGATTATTACATACGAAAACTTATACATAAATGTTTAAATAATGTATAACTACACTATAAAAAACAGTGACAATATCAACGATATTCTTGGCGATATATATAGCGTTTATACGCAACACTTACTCGCTATTAAAAATATTGCGATATGAAAATTTTGCAGTATAAAGGATGAGTTAATATTTTATTTGTAGTAACTCATGAAAATTTATCGTGATTAGTGAAACTGATTGCAAATAAAGCGTACGGTGTTGCCACTTTCTTTTATGTTCACAAAAATTATTTTTTTGTATTTTTCCCATCCGGCGCGACAAATAAGAAAATATCTTTTTGCGCATTTGCTTATAAACAGCAAGTTATTTATTTGCAAGTTGTTTTTATTTACAATAATCGTGCGTATAAACGTAGTAATAGTTGTGTTTATAGTTCGAAAGCCAGGTAAGAAATGAGATTAAAAAGCCAACACTCTTGTTTATCGAAAGATTTACGAATATTATTGTTGTATTCTTAGGACCTGTATTTAAATACCACTTAAGAAGAAGAATAGCAACCAAAGAATAACGTAAAATATATTGTATCCATAAATTTATAGTATGTATGTCCATAATATGTTTTTAAGGGGGAAAAAGGAATATTATGCATCTACCACACATGTTGTGATTTAAATATGAATAAATAAATAATGGATTGAATTCAAAAGAGAAAACACTGAAGTATCATATCACATCAAAAATAAAAAATACAAGAACTAAAACAGCTACAAAATTCAGGTAACGAGGTAAAAGAAGAAAAAGGTATCCTATAGATATCTAAAAATCATCGGCATTCTACCTACTCGATGTACTTATATTGTTTTGTTTTCTATTTCTTCAACTGTTCCGAGCATAAAAATACATATTTTTACAATCTTAAAACTAATCATTTAAATCTTGAAGTTAAAGGATTCGAATACAACGTATAGAAATTTAGAATACCAACGATTCAATACATCATACGTACATACATACATACATAAAACATTGTGAACGAATCCAGTGCTAAAAATAAGGTGTAAAGAGCCCTTCAAGAAGGCCTTTTTTATAGCCAGAAGTTTAAAACTTAAAAAAAATTCAGTTTTAAAAAATATATGAACTTTTGACAAAACATCTTAAGTCGGGATAAGACAATTTATCCAAAAGTTTACATTCTCATAGAAATTGTTGATTTTTTTTATAATTGTTTAACTGAAAAAAAGTTAAGTCTTTTCTTAATTTATTTTGTCAAAAGTACACAGATATGATATAAACAATTTAGTTTTTAATAATAGAGGTATTTTATTAAAAACAAACTATAAATAAAAAATAAAACTTAGAAAAACACAACCTACTCAAACAAAACATTAAACAAAACTAAATGAATTTTATATATTGTTTTTGTAACGGTTTCTAGTTTTGTTTTTTCTTAAAGCAAAAAAAAAAAATATTGTAATCTATCTTCCCTTCTAAGAGAGGGGAATTAAGACGGTGTATTTTTTATACATAGATTTGCTGTTACTTAAAATGAAATATATAAAAAAAAAATACAGCTTCATACTCTTCTTCTAAGAGAAGGGGAATTGGAATATCTATCGGATATTCTTGAAGGCCTTACTATATAAAGCTGGTTAGCATGAAAAACTGCAAATTTAAGAAAGTGTAAATAGACCTTCTAAAAGGCCTGTACGATTTAGGCCTTGATATTAATACCGCTGGGAATAAATTGTAGTGGTTTGTGTTTGTGAAGAGGTGTTTGTTGTCATTAAAATTTATTTTATCAACATGATTGTTTACTTAAAGAACTACATAAATTTTGGACTAGAAAAGGAAACATTGTACTTGTAGAATTTAATGTGTTATTCATATCACTAAATAATAGGTATTATAGTTATTGTTATTAAAGTTTTATACTTAAAGAAGCTCTCATAAAAATTCCGTGTTAATCAAGGTCTTTTTTATAGAAAATATGTAATCTAAATTAGTTGAATTTTGTTTTATTTAATTATCACCATAGTGATTCATTACTCTTTCTTAAACTTGTTAACAATATGGCTCTTAAAATTTGGCTTCTTAAAATTAAAAATATTAATATAATTTGCTAAGATAACGCAACTTTAAAGGTAAAATTTACCTTTTAATAATTAAAGAAATGTGTATAAATCGAACAAAGTAAATGCTGCCACCAATCGGTACTATTATAGTAAAAATATTTCAATTCTAATTCACATAGGAATTGGATATTTAAGCAATATAAGATATTGATTGACTACTATTAAAGAGTTTAGTTAATAAAAAATATCTGGTATTATCTTGCTCAATATATGATGGTACAAATAAATAAAATTAGTTAATGAACAAATAATAAGTAAATAGTTTTTATGGTTAATAAACACTTTTCTCGATTATTTTGAAACACATGTAATGGACTCAATAAACAATTTATAAAACTTTTAACTCTTAATTAATGTGTTTTATTGTAATGATATGATAAGATGGAATTATATGATGAAATGGTATCATAATGTGATATGGTTGAATAACAATATGATAAGATAGAACAATAATATGACGGAATGGGATAATAATGCAGTAAGTTGGTAATATGAAAAACTCGAATCATAACATGAAAAAACCGAACCATAAAATCGGACACAAGAATTATTATTTATAATCATATCTATTTTTAGCTGTGACCATATATTCCAATTATAATATGTTGCTCTTAGATTATGGCCATTACAACTATATTTTTCTCTGGGTGTAAATACTCTATAAAAATACAAACTTTGTAATTACTTATTAATGATATTTTTATGATCGAAAATAAAAAAAATGTATTTTTATATATGTTTTCTAGTAATGTGCGATTATAAAAATGCTATAATTTTTATATGCCGGAACCAATATCCTCTAGACGATTGATTGAAAGTGTAGATCGTGGAATTTCTTAATTTTGCTTTGTTTTAACAAGTGTTTTGTTTCCAGTGATTTTATTTATTATGATTAACACATGCTACTGCCTCATAAAATATACATTTTTATTTATAGTTTACAATAAATATGTACTTTATAATGTAAAGAAAACGTAAACAAGATTTGTGATTTAAAACGTGATTTTAACATGAAATTAAATTGTGTAGAATTAAATTGAAATAATTTTTTGTCAAATATTACTCTACTACTAGTAGTTTTGTATAGCTGTACATATGTATATATATATATATATATATATATATATTTATTTATTTCCAACCTGACGATTATAATAAAATGACACATAAATCACTTGTAAGCATTTTCTTCAATTCCATCACATGGTCAGTTATTAAATAACAAAATAAAAACGAAAACTAATAAATTCAATCACACAGATACAGAAATCGGCATATATATATATATATATATATATATATATATATGTAAATACACACGAGCCTAAAACCCTTATCATTCATTATAAATTGTCCCCAAAAGCCATAAATAAAAATAATAATGTTTCTTTTTATGTCTCTTAATACATGTATGTATTTGTGTGAGTACTTAATTATCGAAAAACACGACACGACTACGAACAAAAACAAATGAAAAACGTAATTAAATTTTATGCAAAACCATACAGTAGCTACTAATTAAATAGCACATGCTCTTTTTTTTTTTTTAATTCGTATAAGAACGCACTCTGATTTGTGTAAATTCCAGCCTAATTTGAAATGTTCCAGAATTGATTGGAATATACTACAAAAATACAAAGTTTTGTACTGATGCTACAGACAGTTCACACCACTGTTAAGTTCTTATTCTATTACAAAAGACAAAAAGACATTTAAAATACTTTAAACTTAATAAAAATACTCATGTATTTGTTCAAGCGTTGAGACACACCCGCATTTTTTAATTTTTATTTTGGCACTAGGGTTTTATAATAAAACTTTAAATAATTCTGGCACCCATATTGTCCAAACAAATAAATTTCAATATACCAATAATAAATTATATTAACTATAATATTATTATCTTAACGAGAGGACCAGTAATACAAAATCATAAAAATTATTTTTAAATTAATGACAAGAACTATAATATAAAACTTTATCGAACACGTAGTTTGTACTTTAAAATTGTAGTAGTTTTGTATGTTATGGGATCTCAGATATAAATATAAATTTCAGTTTTCTTAAAAAACATAATTTGTATTGTTGTAAATATCATGCGTTTGTAAGAATTTAATGTTTTTTTTTTTACTTTGATATTCATTCTCTTAATATAGAGCTTAATTTACCAAATTTTAGTTTTAATTTTATTAATCTTAAATTGTTACACAAAAAAAAAAAACAACTTTAATGTTTTTTCATATGACTGAGTGCAACGTATTTTTCGACTCCTTCCTACTTGGTTGTTGGATTATTTCTCTTGGGGGTTCTTATATCAAGTGAAAACTCCACATTTAACCGGTTTTGCTTTAGGTTTCTGTATCTGTATCTATGTTTTTTTGTTTTTTTATTGAAATTGTAAAATTTAAGTGTTTTATTATAGCTGGTGTTTTTTAAATGAAATTCATTAAATTGGAATTGGTTTGAATGTGTGGGTTGTTGTTACATTTTTCGCTACCACAAATATTTTCAATTATTTATGAAAATATTTGGAAACTATGAAAAATATTTAACAACATCTGTGTGAAATTCTTGTTTTTACGTGATTGCGTTCAAGAGCTATTGTTGGATATAAAATTACCTATATATTGGTTAAAGTAAAGTATATATATATATATATATATATATATATCTATTTTATTTTCAACAATATTAATTTTTCCAAAAATAAATTTTTACTGGAAAATATAATATATATAGAAATATAGCCTTTTATGATTTTCATTAAATGTATCGTAATCTCTTAAAATTCACGAGTTTGAAAGATTAATTCTTATTTTTTCTGTCGTTTACCAGTATGGAAATAAAACAATTTATTTTTGGATAAAGTTAATTTGAATTATTTTATTATAAAATTTACTATTATATGCTTTATTTAGCCTGAAATCAATAATACAACAATTTGTTCGTTTTAGTTTTTTTACGCAAGACTGAAAATTTATTTAACCATATGTATTTTTAAAATTAACATATGTTTTATTTTCAACTTGTAGGATTATTTTTGTTTGTAAAAGCTTCATACAAAGTTATAATGAAACACATGTTAAAAATTAAAAAAAAAAAAAAATAATAAAAATAATAAATAAAAAAATAAAGGTTTTTTTAATATTACGAAATATTTTGTTTATAAATTGCAATTTTAATTTCCGCTTACTAACATCTGATTCTTCTAAGCCAAATGAGGTCTTATCGCTCGCTAGTTATTAAATTTTTTATAGTTATAAAACAAACAAAAAAATACAAAATGACCCTGAATGCAATAAATATTTAATAGGTTTCATTCATTGTTTAGATTTTTGAATTATTTATTGATGTGTTGAATTTCATTTCCGTTTGAGTGCAAACGAAATGAATATTTTAAAATTAAGAAAACAAAAAACGCGTATAAATTCCCTTAGACATGTGTCCACAGCGAATGAAATGAATTTGTTTAGGAATTTTATGAATATATTTTTTGTCTTTATTTGTTCTTTATTCATTTATTTTTTATTTAGCAATTGACCTCAAAAACACTTGTTTTATTTAGTTGTTTCTGTTGTCACCAAGTCCTTTGTCATGTTGAAATTTGTTAAAGCTTTTACAAAGAGTGTGTATCGATCGATCGGTCTGTCTTTTGCTTGACTATCGGTTGGTTGGTTAGTGGGTTTGTTCATTTGGTGTGTAATACCAAATAAACATTTACATAAATTATTTAAATTTTTGTTAATCTACTTTTTTTATTACTTATGTTGTGATGTAGAAATTTGTAGTAAATTATATTTAGATTTCTAAATACTTTTCCAAAGAATTATAGACTTGTTATTCCATGTTGGTTTGTGTGTGCGTCTAAAATTTTAAATATTACCCACTATTAGTAGCATGTGTAATATATTGATGTTGCATGATCAGCACTACACATTATCACAATTATACAAACATAAATAAATATGTATGAAGGAATGTGTCTAATGGATAGACGGATGTGTGTATAAGTTTTAGTTGATTTTGAAATTTGTACGCTTGTTTGCAACGTAAAATTTTCATAGTGATTTATTGAGTTGTTGAGTCAAACGGCCGGCCTCTTTTAAGCACTTCTAGAAAAATTTCAATATTTACAACACTTTTACAAAACATATATGGGCAATTATCAAAAAAAAAAAAAAAAAAAGAATATTGATGGCACATTAAAATCCATTTGTATAAATATAAAGTGACTCGAATTCATGTAGAATCATTTAATGCGAGGGGCGCGAAAATTATATCGATTTTTAGTTGAAAATATACATATTTTTACAAACTAAAAGTTTATGTATGATCCTGGTAAAAATTATTTGCAATATTAAAACCTACTGAGTTAGTTATTGAAATAAAATTTATGATATTTTTAATGTTTGGTGGTATTAGTGTAGAAATTGTAATAAGTTAGGGTTTCCTAGTAAAATCTAAAAAAAATTGTACTAAAATTCCGGGTTTTTTAAAAATTTCGAATCTCAGTTATTTCTCCATATATTAGACGAAAATATATATTATTACAGTTTATTACAAAGAAATGCTATTTAATATTGTTATCCTTTTTTAACCCAAGTAAATTTTATTTGGTCCATAAATTTTTATCTTTCGAAATTTTTTGATGTCTAAATTTCCATTAAGCATTACAAAATGTCCTATTTTCAACTATCAATGGCATCATTTATGGTCTCCATCAATTATATTTATCGCCGTTCTTATATCTACACATCCAAGATTTGTACAAATTGCACTTTGCAATATAAAAACACAAAAACAAAAAATGCGTTTTTATTGCGTAAAATAACAAAAAACTAAGTTCACAAAGTTAAAAAACTGACTTTTTAAAAAATGTTCGCTCTTATTTTCCAAACTTTGAGACTATCTACTGCGTTGACTATTTCTTGCACGTCAACGAGATATAGCTCAAAATACGTATAATTACAACAAGTATTACTCTCTGTTCAAAAAGTTTTATTTCCCCCAATAAACCAAAAAATTAAAAATAAAAAATCTTGTCATCAAAATTTTACCTCCCTGTATGTAACTGTTGAAAGTCTGCACAACAATAAAGAAGGAATAGAATTTATCCACAAAGTCCGATTAGTTTATATAAGATCGAATGAGATCACACGCGAACAAAAAGTGTAGAAGAATTGAAAAAAAGTTAGGTAGGTAGTTTTTAGGTATAAAAATTTTTTTCTATCAGGTAGAAAAAATCTGAAAGCAGATTCTTGTTGAACAGGTCAAATTCCATCTAGTCCATATATATATATATATATATATATATATATGTATATGTATATGTATATGTATATGTATATGTTTATATATATTTTCTTATTATTCTTCAATGACCGGTTATTCCAGTTAGTTTTGATATTCGCAAAAGTTATACCACTAATGTTTAAACTAATTTAAATATACTTTCGACGATGTACAGACATTGTTTGACAAAGTATAAATGTCTAACAAAAAATGTTTACCGGGTGTGCTCACGTTGAGATTATGCGCATTGGCGCAACTTTTATTAAACAAGTTTTAATACTTCTTAGACTAAAAATTTACTTTAATTTTACGCCGTGTTGCAAAATAAAAAAAAAAAAATATTATTCTTCTAATGATTGTGCCTTCTAGTTAATTTCAACATATACATTCAAAATTTTCTACAGATAAACTCATAAAATACATAAGAATAAAAATTATGATTATCTATCTATTAAAAATTCATACTAGTAAATATTTTTGACGTATTGCTAACTAGTAGTTTAGTTAATAGCTGCAAGTTTACATATTTATGTTTAGTTCACTATTTTTATTTTTTGCTAATAAATAATTGCACGATATAGATAGTTTAAAAAACTTTACGTGGCCATCAATCAACACATCATATTTTTCTCTTCATTTAAAAGTCGAGGAAATAACGACTTTTGCTGATAACGAAGTATGTTTATTTGTCTAAGGTGACTAATTTACATTCAGTTTTAATAAATTCTGTGGACTTTTGACAAAATAACTTAATTTGACTTTTAAAAATTTTCAGGAAAGCGAAAAAAAAGGTTTAAAAAAATCTACGAATACTGTGGAAAAGTAAAATTTTGGTGAGCTTCTTATAAATACCTTCAAAGCTATAAATTAATGACTCCCAAGTGGGGATCCGCAAAACTACAAGAGTTCCGTACCAATATTGTAAGAGGCTCGAGAAGTACTTTTATTTGAACATAAAATTTAAAACACAATTTTTTCGAAGATATGAATAAGAGTATTAAAAGATATTTTTGTAAAGTAAAAACTCAATTATTATTGTTCGTGCTTGAATTTTACCTTATACATTTTTGTCAAAAGTAAATGCCAAAGATCCAACCGAATTATAAAAGATTTTTCATTCAAAACAAAACTATTTAATAAACATTGTTTAGTAATTCCATTTAAATTTAAAATTTTTGACGTCTCTGAAATTTTCTCTGTAGCAAGTATACCGATAAGGCTTCCTATCAAAAAAAAAAAAAATAATAAAAATAAAAAAAATAATAAAAAAAAAAATAAAAAAATAAAAAAAATTAAGATGGACTTTTTTAGATGCATATCACTAAAGCACATTTTCACAAAAAAAAAAAAAAAAAATATCTTAATAAACATATTTTAATAATTTTTATATGGCATCTGAAAATACAAGCTTTGATAAATCCACCGCAAAAAAAAAAAATATTTTGATATATTTCATATAATAAAAGTTATGACCATTTAAATGAATATGTTAATCACCTTCAAAGCTGTAGAGATGACCCAGTTCTCAAAATAAAAACGAGAAAAATTCATTTTACATGCCTTTGTATCCTTCTCTACACATGCACCAAATTTTATTAAATCGGTAACCAAGGGTCAATATTTTTTAAATTTAAAATGGAATTATTCTATAGATTCTGTCGCGATTCAAAATGTATATTTTCAGAAATTTGTTTAAAATGCAATGAACTTTATTTCCATACCACTTTTAGTCTAGTTTCCGTTTCTAACTATTAAAATAAAAAAATTCTTGTTTTTTTAATGATAATTCGTCCTTGGGTCAAGGCCTTTAAAAGTAAATTTCAAACTTTTTTTTAAACATGAAGGATTTATTTCAAATGTATAATTATTTGAAATCAAATGTTTTTACTATCTTTTTGAATTTAGCCTGAGTTGAAAATAGCTCTTGATTTCAAATTGGGAAAAATACCATTTCATTTTTTTTTCTCTCGAGTATGAATTTATATTTAGGTTTTTTTTCAAATTAATCTCAGTTTTAATTCAGACTTGAAACTCAACTTGGACTATTTCTGAACATATTTTGAGAAACACGTTAAAATGATCATGTTTATAACATTTGAATTTATCAGGATACAATTAATTTGTTACACCAGAATTGCGGTGGATCGTTCTCAAGTTGTAATGTCTGAAGTGGGTCGTGAAGCAAGAACTTGTAAGAACCCCTTCTATAAATACATTCAGGCCTCGATTTGAGTCGTTTCGATTTGCATCGTTTCTCTTAGCGTCGCTGTTTTAAAATTCAGTAGTTCCATTTGCGTCGTCATGATTTCGAATTACGTCGCTTTCGATTTCAATTTGCTTCGCCATATACAGCAATTTTTGTTTTCTGAAAGTTAAAGTGATTAAGTAACTGTATGCGAAAACTTTATTGGTTCACTGATTTTGTTGTTAAATTCTGAAAATAAAAATAGAATTTTTATAAATATTTTAATTTCACCTCTTAAAAAAAATTCCTTTTTTTATTAATGATTAACTTCTTTTCTGTTCAAATATTTTTATGCTGGAACCAATTATTAAGCAAAAAAAAAATAAATAAATAAATGTAAATACATAGAAAATAGTGATTTGAATCGTTTCAGTTTGCGTCGCAGTTCTCCGATCCGCATTAACGACGCAGACCGGGGACTCAGTGAAAACGATAACATTAGCCGATTAGTGTAAACGATCCGTCTTTAAAATCTTCCCTTTATGATTAAAAACATTCCACAGAATTTATTTCTCAAAAAACAATTATTTTTTATTAAACATCTACCTTTGTTCTTAACTTATTTTAACAATTTTATTAATCGTTTAATATTAATTTCATTCATTTTCTCTTTTTAGGTATGTACCTACTTGATTTTCGATTTAATTTGTATTCATTTCGTAAGTAAAGATTTATTTTTAATTTTCATTAATTCCAAGTAAAAATGTTATGAATACTTTTGCTCCACATTTCGTACATTTCTTAGTATTATGCCATTAAATAAAAAAATCTTATTATGTTTGGGAATATGTAAAAATACATATATTACATACAGTACAAGCTCGATATGCACAGCCACCTATTATTGTAACATCCCTATTTGCGCAATTAGTCTCCTTTTACATTACAGGGTTTAAAAAAGTTGAACTTTTTTTCCAAAAAAGTGCATCTTTATATTAATATTATCTCCCAATCAAAATTTAAATAGAAATAAAACCGGATTATGTCTTGTCAAATGTTTTTTTTTTAGAATTTTTGTATTTCGACTTAAAGTTCATTGAATAATTGTAGAAGAATACATTGTAAAAGTTTTATTGGACATTCGGCAGAATGGAACGCATTTTCTAGTCAGCCACGATCGTCATCAGCATCATCTATATAACTTTCAACTTTTCGGGAAATCGAATCCGTAACCTATTTCCCTATATGTTATTAAGTAAGACGAATGGTTTACGATAAAGCTTTTTTGCAATTGTTTTGTAGTCTCCTTTTTCAATTATTATTGTTTATATGCTTAAAGCTACCAGTTAGGTAGTAAATTCAAGCAATGTATAATTGTTATTGTTTAGCCATTTATTCAGTGGCCGCTCATCGCAATTTTTTTTTTTTTTTTTTGGGAAATTGCAACAAGCCTGGTTTGATATCGGCTGCATAAATCGAGCTCTTACTGTAATACATGTATGCAAAAAAAAAAAAAAAAAAATCATTTATATTTTTAAAATTCACACAAAAATTCTGTTGGCAATCATTAGTCGTGTGTTCTAGTTTTAAACTTTTATGGATTAAATGTATTTCCTTATTGCTTTGCAAGCAGCGGGTAAATTTTTTAAATAAGCTTAATACCAGACCATAACGTTTCTTTCATTGAACAGAACAGTCATACATACTACATACATATGTATTCATTATATTAATGAGACAGAATTGAATGAAAATATATACATATTTAGAAGTTTAAAGGGTTTTTACAAAAAATATAGATTTTTATGAATTTTAATAAAAATGTATGTGTTTGTTTGACACCTTTTAATCATATAACATACATATATGTTTATATGTATGATAGTGCTCTAAAAAAAATTTTACCACATGATGTGACAAAATTGTTTTTTTTTTTTTTTTTTTGAAAACATTTTGCCTTTTTAAAGCAAATTTTATAAAATTACTCAAAAAAAAAAAACAAATATAATTTTCATTTTCTATACCGCATTAAAGAAAATTTGAACTTAAAATTTCAATAAATAAGTTTTTATAGTTTTCATTGATAAAACCTTATTGACATATTTGATTATTTATTATTGCAATTTTTCTTTTTTTTTCTCCTGAAAAATCTGCTTCATCTTTTTTTTTTGACTGACAATGACGAGCGTACAAAAGTTAATTTATATAATTCTAATTTTAAATTTAGATAAATTAACAATTGTAATAATTGCGCTTATTGACTGTTATTATTTTCATTAAAGATTTTGTTTTAATGTTTATTATATTGCAAACAATATTTTTATGTAAATTTTCTGCAGTTTTCCATCACTTGGTTATGTATATGAGTAGTTAATTCTTTTTTTTTTTTTTATTGCTATATAGTTACAGTGTGATTAATTAACTCCTTATAAGTAAAAACTGTTGTATGCTGACAATTTTCGCACTTATCTGCATTTGGCATCTGCCAACAGTACCAAAATGGGAATTTAACTAACTTAACATGACATTGTTAACATAAATAAAAATAAATAAATTTCCGAATATACATTGCACTTTTTGAAATATTATACAATTTGCAATGGGAAGTATTGCCAAATTCAATAATATGAAATGTTATAAGAAAAATATATTTTATGCAAAAATTTAATTGTACATTACAAGCGATTTTGTGTAGTTGTTCCAACATTTATTAACGCGCATAATGTTGCATGATTAAATAATAAATAAAATCAGCAATGGCGCATCAACAGATACTTTTAATAAACTTTTAAATATTATTAAAAAGAAAGAAAAAAATTAACAAAACGTAAATATCCAAAAGAGTTAAATGGAACGTGAAATTCAATATACGAATTTAACAAATTCAAATTATTCACATATGTATATGTATTTATAATTTAAATTACAAAAAAATAAATAATATATAATTTAAAGGTGAGTTTCAGGTGTAAAAATAATTAAATTTTATCAAATTATATTACTTTAAATAGATAATCATTATTATATCATTCATTCCATTATTTTATTTCAGAGTAGTTTCAAATTTAAAAAAGCGACACTCTTATAAAAACATATTTATTTATAGATTTTATTCGTACCATAGCAGCTAACGATATTTTAAATTATATTTAAATAATGTTTATACTGATAAACACAGTCATTAGTAAATTTTAGTCCAGTCGGAATCAAGCGTTTATTATTCTATATTTTTGTCGAAATCGACTTTGCATATCAAACTGTAATTTCTTGTTGAGTCCTTTGGACGTTATCTTGTATCTTTAATACTCGTATTTATACGATGGCAAATATCTTAATATGAATGCATGCATGTATGTATATATGCATGTATGCATGCATGTATGTATGTATGTATTTACTATGTTACATAAATTATCGAGGTCATCATGTGTTGAAAGCAACAAATACTATAACAAATAATAAATAAAACGCACGTGTCATATATCCAATTACAGATTATTTTTTCCCCGCTTTTTCGTTTTCTATAAATTTTCTCTACCATTAATTTACAATGCAATTAACCATTGGACCGAACATTTATTGGTGCGGACAAATGGTCATTCAACTGTGGTAATCATTCTCAACAGATTAGTGAGACTTTTGATTTTTTATAATATGTATTTATATATGTATTTCTTTTATTTTTATAAAGTTAGCAACACAAATTTAAATCTGTTGTAACAAAATGCATACATAGTTTAAAAAGAGTGGTAGAATCTGGGTGCTCCTTGATCGACACTAATACATAGAAATATTGTAAAAATATATTGAATGTTTTCTCGATAGCTTGTATTGTACTGTGTATTTGCGCACTTCTTTGCATGTAACCATAATTGTGTAGGGATCAATTGTGATTATACTTTTGTTAACAAATGTTCGGGTATTTTTATTTGCACACTGCACATGAGAGTGAGTGCAAAAATCAAAACAAATGGGTCCGTCATAATTTTTAGGATGTTACTACTTTGGTCTTTTATTTTAGGGTCTTGTTTTCATAGAATATTTACGGCAGATGTTAAGGCCATTATGTTTAAAAGGCTTTATCTTTGATTTTAATTTGTAGAAATTTAAAACAATTGTGTATATTTTCTAATTTAAGATTTTTGAAATTTCTGTAATGCCTTTTTATTCTTTATACTCTATGTAATCAACAGGGCAACCAAATCTTTCGCATGTTAATCATATTTTTCGTGGACTGTTATCAAACTGAATCAAACTGTTAGCTAATTATTCGTTTCAGACAATTATAAGAATTTTGTAATCGATTTTTACAGCACATTTTTGCATATATTAATCTTATCAGCATATTTTTTTCATATTTTGCATATTTTGTAATTTTTTTGTCATATTTTTATAGAAATTTCTTGTTTTAGAACATATTTTTGCAATTTAAATGGCATATTTTATAATTAAGAGCATTATTTTTCACACATTTCAAAAAGAGAGAAAAATTTTGAATAGTTTTCACCCAATAGATTTTTTTTTTTTTCATAATTTGCCACCAGTGAAATTTTTGTTTTACTGTCACATCAGCACAGTGGGGCCAAACTTAAAGTTTTTAGTTATAAATCTGTATCTCCTAAACTACTGGTGGGATCGAATTAAAATGTATGAGAGAGTTGTAGAGGAGGACCAAAGCTTTCAAAAAAATCATCGTGTAGTCACTCTGTGATAACACGAGATAAGCTACAATTCAATCAATCAATCTTCATAATATTTATCTTTCATTTCATTTTTCCAAAACTAATTTATATAGCTTCAACAACCAATTTTTGGCAATTTCTGCTTTCCAAAAACTTATAAAATATTATAAAATATGAAAGAATATGTGTATTTCCATATGTGCATATACGTAAACACATAATTGGCGGGTGTTGTTTGTGTAACGAGATAATATTTGTAAGAATAAATTAAATTTATTAAATATTGTTTATATTTGAAAAATTAACAAAACTTGGTTATTGAAGCTATATAAATGATTTTTGGATTGATATTTATTTTATACATTAAATTATATTTGCAAATAAAAGTGTAATGCATTGCCGAATATTTTTTTTTTTTATTGTAACTTACTAACTCACGAAAACAATTCCTAATTAACGAAACTATTTATAAAGAAGTTTTAAAAACTTTTGTGTATTAAATGAACCTGAAAATATAGTAATCCTGTGAATTTGTTATATTGATGATTAAAAATTGAACTCGGTTGATGCCTTAATTGACTTGGGAGTTAATTTTGATAAAAAAAAACCTCAACTTTAATCATATAATAATGACTGTGAACAAGAGATATGGTGTTTTAAGTTTTATAAAAATTCACAGATTCTTACGTGACAAAGAGGCTATTTATTACATTAGTTAATCATATACTTGAATACGCTTCAGTAATTTTTGATCCACAATATAATGTTTACATTCGTAAACTTGAATCAGTCCAAAAACAGTTTCTTCTTTTTTTCCTCCGGAAACAACTTTACATATATATATATATATATATATATATATATATATATATATACATATATATAAATGTATCTGTGTTTGTTTGTTCGTTGGGTTGATTTTCTTAAAGGCTCCGAAAGTTAAATAGACTACTTTATTTTTCGATAGGAGCAGGCATAAATGTACCTTCCATAAAAGAAAATATTAATTATCGCATATCTTAAAAACTAATATAACGAAGGTCTCAAAATTATGTGGGAATAATTCTATTATCAAGTTCAACAAATGATATGTAAATAGGACGGTCAGCTCTAGCGGTCAGATCTAATTAACGGATAAGTTAAATACTGCTACAGCAACAGTCTTAAAATTTTACAAGAATTCTTTTCTCATCAACCTCCAAACTTAGAATGAAAATGCGACGGATAGAACCAGGGGAAATGATACCCCCATACAAGGAAAAGATTAAATACCGTATATCTTAACAACCATTACAGCAAAGGTCTTAAAATTTTATAGGAATAACTTTCTCATCAACCTCCATAATTTAAGATAAAAATGGGAAGGATAGGTCCAAGGGGAATGGTACCCCCAAGCAATGCAAATATTCTTAGTGGCATATCCAAAGAACTATCATGGTGAGAGCCTTCAAATTTTATGGGAGCTACTTTCTTATCATATTGCATTTATGAAATAAAAATAGGACGGATAGGGCCAGGGGAAAGGGTAGCCCCCATTCAAAGCAAATACTAATTTTCTCATATCTAAAGTAGAAAATTAGTGAAAGTCTTAAGAAGTTTCAGAACAAATTTTTATATAAAATGTTGAATATGGCGGTTAGGTCGAGGGAGAATAGTAGCCCTTATATAAAGTAAATATTAGCTATCGCATCAAAAAGGATAGCGAATCGCACCGGGGTAAGCTAGTTACCTATAAAATTTAATTTTGGAATGAATAGTTGATAATTTAAATTTTTTTCGGAAAAATATTTTTTTTAAATTTTATGCCCTATATTTTTCGATTTTAATAACAGTTTTTATGCGCATATTCCTTTTTTAGAGCATATTTTTGGTTGCCCTGGTAATAAACTTTCGTTCAGCATATGATGGCATTTGGTTTTTATTGAAAAATGTTAATGCAGGTAACATATAAAATAAGTATAAACTGTCCCAACAATCATTTCAATCATTTTCGAATATTAGTTTTAGCATTTTGCATTATAAGAGACGATATGATGCTCTTCATAAATTTGTCATATTTTATGCATATATGTATAGTATTTAAATATATTTGTAAATATGTACATACATATACTGACAATGACATCTCTTACAAACATATAATTGGAACGAAGAATAGCTCTAATAAAAACATATACATAAATCTTCTTCATCATTTTGTTAATAACACTAACTGACAGTCTTGTATAGTATATGTATATATATATTGATGTACAAGACATATGAATCAATTTAATATTGATCTTTGTATTTGAACATGCCGCACTAAAATCAAAACCATCAACATTCATTCGTAAAATATGCATTTAACTAATCGAGAGGAGCGGTTTAAAGTCTCATATTTAAGATGTTAAACTCTTTGGTATTAAGTATTTGTATTCATTTAACATAATTCGTTTGGTTTGGTTTTGTTTTCATAAAACAACTTTTTTTATTTGTAAACATGTTTATATAAGCAGGATGTTTGTTACTTTTTGAGGGAGCAATTAATGGAATTGCTTTGTTAAATTTTAACAATGATATTTGTAAATCTGTCCGTTAATAGAAAATGACACTAAAAATATAAAGAAAAAATATAAAAGAAAATATGGCCAAATCCGATCACATTATACCTGAAACATACTTATTTTAGTTGTGAAGAATGAATGAATTGGGTGATTAGAAATAAAAAACATAATACTAATACCTTTTTTTTTTAACAAATAATACATCCTAAATTGCATATATGAGTTTATCACCCAATTAGAGTTAATAAATTAAAAATAAAAACAATAAAAATATTTCGTTTTTTTTTTAAATTAAATGCTGAATAATTTAACAATTTTTGAATGAGACTTGTTTGCCGCTTTAAGCCAAGTTATAAAAACGACTGTTATTTTATACTTTGTTAGTTCAGGTGCACAGATTGATGTCTAATAGATCATGATAGACAGTTGTAATTATATACATATTTCATATTCATTGAACACTTATTAAGTATTTACAAAATGGTTTCAAATGAATATTTTTTGTGCATGAAAGCACCAATATTAATTTTCAACTCCGTGATCAAAGATTTTAAAGCGGTGAAATACATTTCATTGGTTTTTAGACATTTTCTTATTTTCTTGTGGAATTGAGTGTTGACTATGTAAACTTATAAATAAATTTTAAAAATAAATAAAAATTATAATTTCATTTTATTAGAAAAATTCATTAAAATTGTTTACATTTCTATTTTTAACATTTAAACAATTTTGAAATAATTGATATATCTTCGATCTTTTAAGGAGTGTCTTAATTAACTGAAAATAACCATTTAAGGTAATTCATACTCACAAATACACTTATTTGTTTTTGGAGGGGCACATAAATTTACACATAACCATATGTGGCATTAAAATACAGACTTTATGTAAGCATTACAAGTCCTTCTTTAGGACAATTTGATTTATTCACTTGGAGGCGTTTAAGAGTGTCATTAAAATACCAAAAAAAGTAGGGTGGTACATTTGGGAAAATAGTCATCTATTGTCGTATTAATAGAAGCAGAAGTAACATAAAATTACGTTGATTTTGGTATCAGAAATTCAAATTCGGTCTCACAATATATAAGCACTTAAAGAAATAACAGATCAAATATTTATAAAAGTGTAAAATAGTTACTATTTGTCAATATACTTTTGTATTTTATGTAGTACTACCGTTTGAACTACCACCTTAATGGCTCAAAACAACAATGATATTGTTAGAAAATCGAGACCAAAATGAATACAAATACGAAATGCATTGTGAAGCCAACAATCTATCTTTGTTGTCTTCCAACTTAAAAACATTGATAAAAATCCACTAACGAGAGCAGGATTCTTCAAACAGTTTACACTCATTGCACGAACTCGTATGCTGCTGAAAGGAAACAAACAATCAATATGACAATCGTACTAAAGTGCCACCACATGTTTTTTTTTTTTACAGTATTTACACATTAGACCAGTCCAAAAAATAATAATAATAATAATAATTACTCTTGTTATTTATTATCTAAAACTAACTGATATAAGATTAGAAACTAATCGTGGAAATAATATTGATAAGCTTAAGATATCAATTAAAAATTATCAAAAAAAATTTTCGGTGTAAAATATTTCTTATAGAGTTGGGTAGGTTGGGCAGGTTTAATTACATAATAGTCTTTGATTTAATCATTGTATCATATTAAAATTAAGGTTTATTATACTAGGGATATCTGTAACTCTATATAAGTATACACATTGTACATACATTACGTGGATAATGTATACAAAGCAAAAACGAAATAAAAATGTGTTCCTTTATGCCAGCAGTACCTTAACTACAATTGTGAAAAACATACTAACGCGCACAAATGATCTGAATGAAACAAAAACACTTTCCTGCATCCAATGCTCCAACATACATACTATATATATGTATGTATGTTTGTACATATTTCGTATGCATTACGGGATAAGAATTTTATTTCAAAATTCTGTTTTCTGTACATTTTTACCTTTTTCTTCACTAATTGGCAAAAAATACCATTTATGGTATAAAAGCATTAAAGCGCGATTTCAGAACAACAAAATAAAAATGAAAATGAAGCAGAAGTTGTAGGAACAAAAAACTAATGGGACAACAATGATAACAAATGTCTTGTGACCATAGGAGACCACAATGACATTGACAATGGTTAGCGGAAAGTGGATATACATACATACTTTGACGTGAATATATTTATAACAGGGATGAAAAATGAAAATAAAAATATTTTTCGGTATCAAAATAAATTTCATATAGTACTTTTTTCACTCTCAGAGTGCTAAACAGAGAGTATACACATAGGGACGAAACTCTAGGTTGAAAATTAAAAAAAAAAAATGTTTGTTTATCTTTTTTTAACAACAACAAAATGTATTTTATCTATTTATTAGTTTCAGTCTATGGATACAATACGAGTATTATCCTTACAGACATCAATGATAATTGAATTAATTATTTAAACAAACTGTTTAACAAATTTTTAAATTCAAGATTTGATATACTTAAGTCTAATTCATTAGAATATTTATGGAGTAATCTCATAGCTTTTATTAAAGGTTTATTCAAAGCATATATTTTTGATTAATGATTTATTTGATTATATGTATGGTTTTTGGCAATTAGTTTCGTCTAAAATGCTTTTGTGCGTTTCTTTAATATTTTTATTTGAAAAATTATTTTTTATGAATTTCCAAATATTTAAATAATAGGAATTAAGTATTACATATGGACTACAATCACATTATTTTATATTCCACTTCCACTTAAATAAGAATAATATTGTGATATGGTCATGTATTCAGAAGAAAACCACTTAGAACTTACTGGTTATCGAATGAAATATACAAATCTGACTAGAAACTAATTTAGCACATTTTTGTGCCAAATTGGAAGAAAATAATTTTTCACTTTAAACAAAGAAATTTAACAATTCAAGAAAGGTATATAAAATTAAAAATAAATAAATCAATTAATTCTTTTGTTTATTAGTTTTATATTAATATCGCGATATCGCGGAAATTGCTTAGACAAATTTTGTAAAATTATTTTATGTCAAAGAAAATACTAAAAAGTTTTTTGGCGGGAAATTAAAATTTTTGATACCAAAACAATATTATCTCTAAAAAATTTTCACCGCGATTGGTGCGTGAACTTCTTTAACGATCGCGAAAAATATCGTATTAATATCGTATTTCTTTATACATTTTAATGCTCTACAAGGCCTTGCTACAGTATTTTGGATATATAAAAGTATATAACCTTATTTATTGCACATATATTTTAGAGTTTACAATTGAATAAATTAAACATATAACTCAAATGTTCCTATAATGTAGTTAGTTTGTCCTATAAACTTATTTCAATTGTCCTAATTACGTGTCTATTTTTTTGGGAACTCAATGATCCAGCATTTAATCATAGATAGTATTCATTACAATTTCATTATTACTTCTGAACATCAATTGTAAATCTTAATCAAAAGTGCTAAGAAAAACATAGATTTTTACTTGAAAATTATATATCTCCAAATATATTTACATTTAAAAAAATTTTTAATTCGAATTGTGAAATATCAAGTTGATCGTTTGACAGTATCAAAAGGCTCGAGGTACTAATTCGGTACTTTTGAGTGTTAAATAGTATAAAAATAAGTACTGTAGTATTAACTTTTTCATCCCTGATTTATATACTTACTACCATATTCCACTTACTAGCAGTATCTTTAAATGAAGTTATATCTATCTATGTATGTTGTTAATTTTTTGTTAACTTAAAACAAAAAATAATGAGATGTATGTATGTATGTATGTATTATATTTCAGATTGACATATAGCAAAGACAGGCATTAATGCGAATAGCTCTGGAACAATGGTGAATATTTTTGAATTAGATAAACGCGTTAAAAAACATAAGAAATTGCAGGAAAAACGCAATTAGTGCTTTAATATAACCATATTGCACTTTATGTACAACGGTTAATAAACTTGCTTGTAAGGATATGCACATTTGAAATTCAGCTTTGTAAAGAAACATAAATTCGATTTTAATTTTGTTTTTTAATAATTTAAAACAAAGTTTTGTATGGAAAAGAAAAATTTGTAGTTAAATTTTCACAATATTCAACACCAAAGCATAACTTTTTTTGATTTTTTTTTAACTGATCTATAATTCAGGTTTAAATATTTGTTTTTTTCTTTAAGTTTGAAATATATTTTACTTAAATTGGTCGGTCAAGCTCAACCATATGGATCAATACTTGTAGGTTATAAAAACTTTTAATTTTAAAATTAAAGTAACAAATTATTTATGTTACTTTAAATGTGATTTTTTTAAGCCATTGGAAATAGTTTATGCTTCTCTTTGTCATATCTGAAAAACTTGATATTGTGATAGCAATATGGAGTGATACTGTTGTTGTGATTGCTTTTGCTATAAATGTGGCATAAAAACTTGTTTTAAATTGAAATTATTACATCGATGCTGCAAACTAATATCCTGTTCTCATACCTGAAATGACATATGGATACATTTTATGCCAAAGATATTCGTAAGTAAAATTATAAGAATAAGAATGCGGTCTTTGAACTCTCTCTAAAACCTGGTGTCATTGTAGAATTGACAATGAATATTGCTATGTATCTAAATATATATGTATTTTTCATAATATATAAACCGGGAATAACGTGATTTGAATACGTTATATGATCCTATTGTTAATGACATATTCGCATTCATACTTCGTAGGAAATGTCACGCCTACCTATGTTTTTTGTTCATGTAACACTCAAGGGCTTTGCCACTTTGTATGTTTTTTTGATTATTTTAGCGTTTTTGTAGATTCTGAAAAAAGTTTTAGATAAATATGTATCTTTAATGTATTTCTTCGTTTTGAAAAAGAGATTTTTTTTGGTTGAGAATGATATTGTTGCATAAGTACTTCACCATATGAAAGGTTGCTTTAATAAACTTGTAAATAAAACAGAAACAATTTGTAGATATGTATGTATGTATGCATGTATTGTTGCAGATATTATTTAAATAAAAAATTTAAATTGTGAACATCGGAAAATTTTTGAAATACTAAACTTTTACATAGAGAATTCAATGAAATCGTCTTTATTTGAAATGTTTGTGGGTATTTATTGAAAATTGATATTGTCTAAGATAAGATGTGTTGCTTCCAAATAATATGTAAATATAAATATGTATACATTTTACTGTAAAAGGTAAACAATCAAAGAAATAAAATAAATAAATCTGCAGCATCATTTACTCTTCCCTAATGATTTTTTTTTTTTTCTACATGTACTGGGTATATACATATTTCCACTTTGTACTTAAAGCTCTGAAAATAATATACGAGTACATAATATGTGTATGTATTACATATACTTTGTGTCAGAGATGGAGACATTATTATAATAAACATCATGATTAAAAATAATTGTCCTTTTTTATTTTTTAGTAAATACATTAACCAAGTAGTACCTGATAAAATTTGTTTACTATATCCAAACCAAAACTTCACTAGAGAAGCATTTTTGTGATTGTTTAAACATTGTTATATATGTGGAAAATATCTCTTAAGATAAAATTGTTTTCGCTATAAATATGAAACTGTACTTGATAAGTCGATGATTCTGAATTTTAAATTTTCAATAAAAAACCAATTTCGAAAATGACGGTTAAGACATTTTGGCGATTAGAGTTCGACATGTAAGTAAACTCTTATTTATATATACAACTTTAAATTAATGTCTTAATAACCATATTAATGGTTTGAAATGTACTAAATTTATCATCCCTGCTTTGCATTTATATGCATTAGGGTAATAACTTTTTGAAATTTTTGCAAATATCCAAAATATTATAGCAAGGTCTTGTAGAGTATGAAAAGGTATAAGGAAACATGATCTTAATTTTACGCGATCGTTGAAAAAGTTCATACACCAAACGCGCTGACAATTTTTTGTAGATAATATTGTTTTGATTATTTTTTAGTGCATTCCTTGATATAAAAAAATTTGGCAAACATTTTCTGTGCACATGTGTGAAATAGCGATAATAATGTAAACTTTATAAATAAAATAACTTATTAGTTTTTTTATTTGATATTCTTCTTGAATTTTTAAATTTTTCGACATTTGATAATACAAAAATTCAAAGGCAAAATCATTTCCTACCAATTTGCCACAAAATGTCTGCAAAAATGTGTTAAAGTTAGTTTTAATCAGATATTGTATATTTTATTCGTAAACCGATAAGTTTTAAGTAATTTTCTTTTGAATACTTGACGATATTTTTCTTATTTAGGTGAAAGAAGAATATAAAATAGAGTGTATTTTCTAAAATAGTTTTTAGTAAATATTTCTACGCGCTTTTATTTCCAGTGCTAGAATAAAATTGAAATTTATTATTGTAAGGATAAGCTAATTCCGATGCGTATTTCTCTGGTTGCTTAAGCCAGCTCATCAGATAACCTTTCACAAATTTTAAAAAAGCTAAAAATGTCTTATACAAGAAAACATATTTAAACTTAATAGAAGTAAAATACGTTCAAAGCTTTGACAAAACAGAACAATAAACTAAGATTTTATTTTTCTTACATTCCTTTAAAGTGATTTTAATCCAAACATAATACATAAGTTATATATTTATATATATATATATATATATATATATATATATATATGTATATATATATATATATATAAAGCCATTTCAGAAATCGCGTTTGGCGCGTGAACTTTTTTACCAAATCGACTAAAAAGTTTGGTTCTATGGTATTTTTAGGTCCAAAAAATGTTATCACCCTAATGTTAATGTTGTTAGTAAATGTTTATATTTTCGGTTTAAGCGCATCTCAGCAATTTGTTTGTTTCCAATATTTTCGTTATTATGTATGAATGTCGTTGTAAATATTATTAATATGACTTTGACTTTTGCATGCCTGTATGTGAGTTAAGGAGGAAATATAGATACACACTTATGTGCATATGTTGCATGAAAAAATAGTATGTATGGATTTTTCATAGGCATCAGTTGCAATTACTACTCTATGGCAAATCGTTTGTTGTTTTATTAGCATCTGCAGCAGCAGCACCATTGTCATCTTCGTCAACTACACTGTCATTATCTTCATTTGCTGTTGCTGCTGCTTATATTTTGCTCTGATATTTGTTTATTTTACTGGAGGCTATTTGGCTTGTCAAGTTTTTTTTTATTTATTTCAAAGCAATGTAAGAGATCTTTGTGGATTTTTACTTTTATTTTTTGATTTTAAATTTTGCTATTTTCAATTATTATTTGTTGCAATCATCTTTAATGTATGCCACTATATTAGGTACAAAAATTCGTTATTTTAATAGTAATTTGTATATTTGAAATGAAATACGAATTGCACACTATGAGTTTTTTAGTTACAGTTATATTGTTGAACTTTCGATTTCAGTTAACATTTTTTATAAGATACATTTAGTATAAAGAGCACATATACATATGTACAATAAAATAAGTGTGAATTTCTTCAAATGAAAAAATTTTAAAATTTCTATGTTTTAAAAGTTTTTAAACTTATGTTTATGTTGTATTTATTAAATACAATTATCTAAGGAATAAAAAATATTATTGGAATTTACCTACATTGAGTTTTTGAGATCGAAAGAGGCTTTTGTGAAGAAAATCCATATTTTCTGTGAACAATAAACTAGTGTGTTTGCAAAAATTTGTAAATTACGAAATTATTTTTTATTTTTAAACTTAATATTAATAAATTGCAATAATAACATGAAAAGACATAATTATTTTTTTAATTTAATTTATTATCTCTAACATAACGGAGAAACACACTCTAAAGGCCCTTGATAGGATATTATACCGTTATTATTAAAAATTATAATTTTTTCATTACTAAATGAGTGAAAATGCTTCTTAAATTATTGATTTAGATATATTTAAGGATTTTAGGTAGAATTTATATTACAGTAAGTACTTGATTATTTTAAAACTTCCATATTATATTCCCAGAACCACATTCGCATCAGACACGATGACCAATTCAATTCGTTATCCTTCTAAATCCTTTATAAGAGTGGACAATTTTTTCTATTAGAATTTCTTCTTTTCAATCATTTTCAATTGCTTTATACGTCTTTTTTCATTACCCAGGTAAATACGTTCATATATTGTATGAAAATACATATATATGGATATATATCGTTCCATATATAAAAAAGTATGTAGTAAAATATGGTAACATTTGCAATATATGAATTCATATAACCATATATGGAACTATATAAGATATTTTTTACTGATATATGGTGTCATATATTAAATAATTTTCCATATATGACACTCACCCGTTGCCGGTTTAAAAAAGGAAGCATAATTCTATTCTATACTGAATGTAGGTCTATTGGAAACCAAGTTAAGAACAGCAATCAAGTCACGAAGAGCAATACTTTTTGTATAGGTGAAAAATATTTATTGTATATTTATGTTCTTTTCATTTATTTATTTATTTATTTTTTTTATTTTTTTTTTTTTTTTTTTTGCATTATCCGAAAAGGTCACGGAGTTCTAAAATACATTAAACTCAAAAAAGTAATTATGTCTTCTCATGTTATTATTGATGTTTTATCAATATTTAGATTGAAAAATAGGAAATTATTTTGTAATTTTGAAATTTTTGCCAACACGAAAATATGTGATTTCTTCAAAAAAAAAACCTCCGATCTTCAGTCTACAATGTAGGTTACTTCCAAAATGATTGTTTTATCATTATATGCCATTTACACCATTGGTTTTTGAATAAAGAACTATGTAAATTTGTTTGGTTTTTCCATATAAATCTAAAACCATTTTTAACTGGTGTTTATTGAAAACCAAATAAAAACCACTAAAATAACTATTTATGATATATCATGTCTAGCAAATTTTAGAATCGTAGCTTTTATATATAAAGAAAACAAAAAATAAAATTTCAAATTTATAGAATTTTTTTTGTTTTGTTTGTGAAATTATTACAATAAGTAAGTTATCAAAAATTGATAAAATATATTTTAACATTGAAACTATGTATTCTCTGATCGAAAAAATAGTAAATAGAGCGGAAATAAAAAATATCCAAGAAATGTGAATGTCAACAAAAACTACATTGAAATAATGTATGTAAACAATGTAGTTTTAGAATTTTTGTTTTTCAAAAACCAATTAGTTTTTGTTTTGGTATAAACGGCATATTAGATCATTGCATTTAGTAAGTAAAACATAAATATAATTTTAAAACATTTTAAAATTTTAAATTTTTTTTCATTTGAAGAAATTCACATCTATTTTTATTGATACATATAAATTTCTAAAAAAAATCCCAGCTAATAATAATGAAAATAATAATAAGTTTGCATTGCAACAATTGTTTTTCAATTACCGAAGTGATATTATTTTTTTTTTTTTTTTTAGATTGCAGATGTAAATAGAGATCTTTTACAAATTTCGTGTCATGGGCAACCAGGATTACTTAATGATTGTGTCTTTTTTGTAGCCTTCTTTACAGCAGCTGGTCTTTTTAACAACGATTTCCATTACTTGTATTGAGTAGTAAATTCTACTCTATACCTTTATTTTTTGCCTCAATCTCCTTTTGATTTACAATGAACGTATGTACATATATTGGTAGCCTGCAGCAATTTTATTGGAATTTATTGCTTTTTACACATATTATTGTAATTTATGCAATTAACTAAAGAGTTTCGTAGTTTGTTCTTTTCTTTGTTGGCTGAATCTTTAAATTGTTTTAGCATGTTATTTCTCTTATGAGTAGGTAAGTCTATCTTCTTCTTGCACTATGCAACTTGAAGAAAGAAAAATGTTTGGTTACGCATGAAAATGTATGAAGATCATATGTATAAGCATACAAGTTCACACTTTTAAATTTTTATTTAGGAAACATCAATTTAAAAAACTCTACTGTTACGACATAGAATTTATATACTAAATAATAGTATATATATATATATATATATATATATATATATATATATATATATATATATATATATATATATATACAATACTATATAACAATAGTATTTTATATACGAGTACTACACTAAATATCATACAAAGTACAACATACAACACGATGTGGATTGTACAATTGTTTCTTTCTGATATTGCTACATTTGTGGAAATTTAAACTATTTTCGATATTATTTATTGAAGTTTCTTAGTTTTTTTTTTTATTATTTTAATTTATCAAATATAGGCATGAAAGTATAAATACATTGCTCATGTCGGATATCAAATATTTTGTGATAATTATCACAAAATGTTGCTGAAAGTTGCTAAATCGTGTTCTTTACTTGCAAGTGAGAGCAAGAGAGTGACAATATTTGTCAGTTCATTGATAGAGAACTTGATGAAAGCTGCTGAATGTTTTTTGCTCCATCAACTTCCATTAATGGAACGTATGTTTAAAGAAACATTTGATCATTTTTTTACAAATGTAAACAAAGAAAATCAAAATATAAAAACTCAAATTCTGCGATAATTGATGTAATAAAATGTTAAGCAAATATTTAAAATTCCTTTTTTAAAAGATTTATGTTAAAAAATTAAATAAAAATCCTTTTATATGTATAATCACAACAAGCCCGGTCCAGTAATTTCCATACAAATTTGCATAAAAAATGACAATGCGGCTCGGTTTAAAAATAAATTTTATTTTAAATTCTCTCAGGATTTTTTGTTGTTTGCATTTTCTCACAAAAAATATTACCATATTTTTAAAAATTTATATGAATTTCGTAAACAAAATTGAAAAATGTTTAAAGTAAAGAAGAGAAAAAATAAAATTTTTGTTTACGAGTATTTTCCGTTGTGTTTATACATTACAACAGTATTTACTCGTATTTGCTGTTGAAAATCATTTTAAATTAAATATTTTGAGCTTTTTTAAGTGTTTTAAAATCATTTTCTGCTTTTTTTTTTGTAGATAAATTAGCGTTTTTAACAAGAGGACATTACTAATTTGTTGTTTATAAACAAAAACTTGTAAATGTTTGTAAAAAGTTGTTCGCGTACTTTTTTGAATATTTTTAAAATTCTAAAAAAAAGCTGCTGGATAATTCTTGCTGGAAAGTACGCGAACACAGCTAGAATTTCCTTGTATGATAAAATTAAATCTTACGATAACAACTATAGCTAATAGTCTATTGTGAGAAAGATTTAATTTTAAATTTAATTACAATTACTCAAATTTATTAATTACTTTTGATCTTTTGATTTTAATTGGATTTTACAGTGTGATGTCTACAGTTTAAATCAAAGTTAATTTAAAATATTTAAAATTTTATGTTTTTTTTTTTTAAGACAAACTCGTATCCGTTAATAACGTTCAAGACTTTCCAATATCTTGTTAAAAATTTTGCGTGGGCTATCCTGTATTTGAAGATTATAAACATACCAAAAAGAAAAAATCCAGAATTACCTACGTACCCAAGAGAAAGCTGCTGTTACCTTTACACATTTCAGTACGAGTATATACATAAGTATGTATGTACATACATATATACATACATTTGGACTTATCAGTTGCATTCATGACATACATACTTTTGTAAAACAATCTTGTTAGTTTTTCTTTTTTTAGGAATTTAATAATACTATATGGGCCATTAATTTTTTTCTTATTGATTTGAATTGAAATAAGTGGTAAAATTTAAATGGCAAAAGCTTTTGAACGATTAAAATGTGTATTTAGTTCTGTTTTGCTTGATTGCATTTTTAAAATTCCCAAACATATTTTTGTTGTAATTAAAAAATGCGACAAATAAAACATCAATAGGGTGGGGTTTTTTATTTAGGGTGGAGATTTTATAATATAAAATAAAAGCACATTTTTGGAATTTATTTAAGGCCGTAAATGTAAAAGTAACGTAAGTGGATGGTTATTCAAAAAACGTAAATGTAGCAAGTACTTTGTTGTTGTTTTGTACACATCAACATCAGTGATGTTAATTACACATATTTAAATCGTTCAAAATCGTTGGATTTATAGGTTTTTATTTTAGCGATTTGGATACAAAACAAAATTTGTTCTTTTATAACAAAAATTTTTAATTTTAAATTATTTCTTCAACTCTACGCTTCATTTAAATAATTTTAGCAATATTTTTAGTGAAGAAAACTGTAAAACAAATTGTCCAATTAATAAACTTTTTACAGCGATTCTTTTGCGAAGATTAAGTGTATCGAAATAAAAAGCTGTCGACACTTTTCTTACATCTGTCACGTAAAAACGTAGAGCGACCAAATTTGATTTGGTTACTACGTTACATTTACGTTTGGAGTACCCATACATACATAATTCTCATAAAGAAAACGTGTCTGCTAATTCGTTACATTTACAGAAGAATAATGGAGTATTTGATCTTTTATAAACTTTGTAGTATATTTAGTTGTGATTTACTTTTATTTATGTGAATTTGGTTGACAAAAATGTTGCTTTTGTTTAAAAAAAAACATTTTGTGTATTTTATGTTCATAAAATTCGCATAACCAGGGCAACCAAAAATATGCAAATTCATATTTTTTCATGGGCTTCAAATAAACTATACTGTCAGTTATCTATCTGTTTCGGACAATTTTATGAATTTTGGCATCTATTTGGTAAAGTATATTTTAGCAGATTTTAATTCTAAAAACATACATTTGCATATTTGGGCTTAGCAGCATAATTTCCATAAAAATCCTTAATTTAGAGCATATTTTTCTATATTTTATACTTAGCAGAATAATTTTGAATGTTTTACACAAAAGAGCATAATTTAGTGTATTTTAGACTTAAGAGAATATTTTGCATATTTTGCATCCTATATAATATTTTACATAATTTGCAATCAGTGAAATTTTCTTTTTACTGTCACATAAGTTTTTCAAATCCGATTCTCTAATAATAATCATCTTATAAATTTACAGAAATTTTGTAATTTCCTGATACAATATATTAGCTTTGAATATTTCTAATTGCAAAAAGAAAATATTTTTTTACATTTATTACTAAAATTCGAGATATGTTTAGCATGAGTATTATTTAAAGAGTATATACATATATATATTAAATTTAAGGGCATATTCTCCGATTTTAAGAGCATTTTTGGTTCCCCTGTCTATAACATGTTAATTAGGTATTTTTTATTTTATTTTATATTATTTTATTTTATATTATTGTTTTTGTTTTTATTTTTATTTGATTTTGTATTAAAATTTATTAGTAACATCGAAAACATAATGCGGAACAGATTTTAATTTGAAAACGCAAAAATAAAATCAGCTTTCCCTGAATAAAATTTAAATAACAAACGATTATTTTAAATTCAAAATTTTTGACTATTTATATTAGTATGTCTGCCTGACTCATTTTATTGATTTAAATGAAACATTTTCTATTGTTATATTCGATGAATACTACAATAGAATGGTCTAGAATTACTTTTGAAGCTTTTCATTTTAACGGATCTGAATGTATCATCTTTAAATTTAAGTTTTTACCGTTATAAACAATGTATGTATTAGGGTTCCTAAATTCCCGACCTTTTTTATTCCCGGGAACTAAAATATAAATTTCATGGCTCACGGTTATCCCGGGAATTTTAATATAGTAATATAATTGAATCTAAGCGAACTAAAACTAAATATTATTGGTGCGATGCGATGTAAAGTAGACATCTGCATCAATTCATTTGTAACTCATTTCAATTCATTCTCCTTCTTTTCAATTGTTGGCTGCTTTTGCTTTTTAAACTTAAAATCATTTCAAGAGAAACCAAACAAAAAGAAACCAAGTCGAATCGAAAGATTTTGAATTGAATTATATGTAGAAAGTCAACAAATGCAATAATGTTATTTTTTTTTTTTTTTTTGTTTACAAAATTTGAAATGAAAGAAAAATAAAATTTGAAAAATGCAAATATGTAATTTAAAGTAATAACACAAATAAAACACAAACTTTAATATTATTTATTCTATTTCATTTATTTTAATTTTTTACTTATGCTACTTTTTTATATTTTTGATCTATGTTTTTATATACAAAATTGACTGGCTGATTCAAATAAGGAATATCGAAAAATAAGGAACATCCTAAATACAACTACTTTACCATTTATGCGTTCCTCATTAAATAATTTAATTTTAATCTAACATATCACATTCTAGGAGATGTATAAACTACTTTTGTAGACTCATATACCCCCAAGACTCCAACTTTCTAAAAATGTTGGAGGAGAGATATTTACAATTTCTATAGGACATTATGTCGGCATATGTAAAGAAAGTTCAAAAAATACCAACGAAGAATGAAAAAGTGCAAAAAAACTTTACATAGGATCTTATAC
This sequence comes from Protocalliphora azurea, assembly GCA_932274085.1. Classification (NCBI taxonomy): domain Eukaryota; kingdom Metazoa; phylum Arthropoda; class Insecta; order Diptera; family Calliphoridae; genus Protocalliphora; species Protocalliphora azurea. Next base: position 149,199,306 of record OW026523.1, read on the forward strand.
ACTCATAATGGTTTGTATATAATTCCCTACTTCTACGTTCAATATTACAGAATATTCAAAAAGTGCCATTAGAAGAACGAAAAGTGCAGCAAAACCTCCCCTCTAGAATTCATACCCAAATAGTACCATATATCTTTAACTTCATGTTTCTACCTTCAAAATTATAGAAAATTTCAAAAGTACCATTAGAAAAACAAAAAAAAAAAACAACAAAATAAATAGCACAAAATTCCTTGTAAATCCTTATCTAAATAGGACCATCCCAGCAAAAACTTTGCTTTCCTGGTAAGCTAGCAGGTATAATTGGAAACAAAAAAATAAACTACTTATTTTTTGCCTGAATAACTAGTTATTTTTGTTCGAGTTGTCCACAAATTCATGTAGTTATTTTTTAACTCTAGGGGTACTCAAAAATATGTACTTAAACGAAAACAAACATAAAAAAAAAACAAAAAATTTTGCCGTCAGTGAGACTCGAACTTGGACACAAACTAACCATTCGTTTTTAATGACTAACGTCTTACTCATTACACCATCTCGCACATAGCTTCCTAAGCGACAAAAACTCTTTTTAGTTTAAAATATCTTTTTAAACATATTGTTATAAAAAACTAACAGCTTTAGAATGGGGTTGAACCAACAACCTTCTGGTTGTTAATCCAGCGCTCTAGCCAACTCATCCACGTGATGGCAGTATTACTGAGCTATTATACTATTGAGTACTTATTAATGTAATACAGAGTAGGCAAATAATAATGACGCCTCATTACCAAGAAACTACTTTAATAAGTAGTTGTCATTACTGAAAACCAAAAAGTTTTTGCTGGGATATATCTTTAATTTAATATTTCTAAGTTAATTATTACAAGCAATTCAAAAAGTGCCATTAGAAGAACAAAGTCCCCTTTTTTGAATTCCCACTCATTTAGGACTACAAACTTTGGTTATTTCTTAACTTTTCCAATATATATATATATAAATTTCATATTTATAGGTTTAATATTATAAAAAAAAATAATCAATGATTTTAAATAAAGTGTAATTTTACCTCTATGTGGTACTTTTTTTCTCCATGGATGTAGCAAAACTGTATTCCAATGAATTTCCCATATAAAAATACGAATAAAAATACGATATAAATTTATATATTTGCTGTTTTAGAAGATACGAATAGTGCAAAAAAAGTACCAAAATACAGTTTTTGCCCTATTTTCAAAAGTAAATTCCGTAACATTTTCGGAGACGTGATTTCGTGAAATGTTGAACTTTTTATAAAATCTCCAGTTTTTCGAAAGTTTATCGAGAAAAATAAAATTTTATCCTTTCATTTACTTAAAAATGAACATAAGTTGTTCAGCAATAAAATAAAACTTAAAAAATAATTTATCATTATTTTTTGAGTAATAAAATTAAAACAAAAAATAATCAAATGTAATTATTATCTGTTAAGTTTTATTTTAAAATACATAATTGTTACGTTCCCTGCATTTTTCATATTACTTGCAAGGGAATGACAGTAAATCACAGTTTTCATTTGATGTTTTTTTTTTTTAACATTATTGCTTTTGTTAAAATTTCTCAAAAAGATCAAGACATATTTTGTTTTCACATAGTTTACTTTATATTGTTTTGTTTTATATTTTAGCAGTAATGTGAGAGTATTTGAATTGAAAAACAAGTGTTTTGATACAGATGTCTAGTGTAAAATTATTTTTGAGGAAATGCTTTAAACAAAAGATTCTGCAAATTATAGCAACGAATTAAAATCTTATACATATTTATTTAAAAAAAAAAAAAAAAAAAAATCAAAAATTTAATACGGTATTAATCTTTTATTTGATGAAGTTTTTAAAGAATTGATCTTTGAAAATTTCACTTTAACTTAAATTGGTCTCCGAAGTAATAAAAAAAGTATAAAAATTGTCTTGATATATCGTTTGCAACAAAAGTACATTTGCATTTTATAAAAATGTTGTTCAAGTGGTAAATAATTATTAATATTTTAAAAAGTTTATTGTAAGATAAAATAAGATAAAAATCGTTATATATTAATCAAAAAAAAAAAAAAAAATACAATTTAAATTGAACGCTGAGTTTTTTTTTTTACGGTAAAATTACTGGGTTTGTGATTTCAGTTACACGCTGTAATAATACATATAATGTAGGAAAATATATGCATAACGAATAAAGTAAAAAAAAATCGACTCAATCGATTATTAAGAAGATTTTATGATTTTACTCACAATAAACGATGCTTTAAAGATACATGATTTTAATTATGATCTTCGAAATTTTAACTTTTAAATTGAACCATTTTTTTAAACAAAAATCACAAGATAAAGTATTAGCGTAGCATTTAACAAGTATTTAACATATATCTAGTACTTGCTTCATTTTGTAAAAACAACAAAATGTTTGGTAGTAATAATTTATTTTGAATTGTTTTTTATTTTTCTTTTTTAAATTACAACAATTAAGCTTTTCTATTTGTTTAGAATTCCAAATGGTGAGATAAAATGTTTAACATCTTTTTATCTTTTTTATCTTTTAACATTAAAAACAGAAACCTCGTGCTGCATGTCTAAAATAAAATTAAACAAATTTACCTGATGATATTGTGCATTTGCAATTATCGCCCAATGTTGCCTTGGCATGCCACACGACTGCAGATGTTAATGTTTTTTGTTGGTGGAGGTGGTGTTGGTTATAAATAACTTCAGTAAACAATTGAATGGCCCGGTTTTTCATTTTATTTAGTTATTGTTGTAATGGTGCATTTTAAAGCACAGTCTCTCTCCTTGAAGCAAACGAATAGCACATAAAACGCCCCCCAAAAAAATTACAATATACCGAGAAGAACAAATAAATTAATAATAACTGTACTCTGTAAGATTATTACAAACAAGCAGTGACCAGGGAGCAAAACAACCAAATCTAATATTTTTGTTACTTTGTTTCAAATGTATCATACTTCATAAACATTGAGGTGTTTTTAGTAACACATATTGTATGTAGGTATGTTGTAGGTACCCTTGGCAGTAATGTTGGACTTTAAAAAGTTTTATCTGCAAGCGTTTCATTAAAAAACTTCGTTTTTGAATTTTTACTTCGAGTCTATTCTAGAAAAATTTTATCAAGACAAACGTCAATATCAACGCGAATTTATGGAAGGTGGCAACAGTTGTTCAAAAACAACAAAAAAGCGAATTCATTCATGTTTTTATATATGCAGTTTGATAGCTGTAGCAACCAAAAATAATAATCAGCTGTTTAAATGAGGTCACCTTGTATAGACTCACTCTGATTTTGAAGTTTGTCTTGATAAAAATTTGTCTAGTATAGATACCACCTTACCCCTAGTCTAGTCGTAGACATTTTTATGTTGGCCATTATCAAATTCTATCTGCTTTTTTTAATGTTATGTGTGAACCAATAGGAAATCTATTGTGAAATTTATATCGCAATAAATGTTTAAACACAAAGTTGAGCAATAATGTTTAACATAAGCTGCAAAATTTATCGTTCTCCTTTAAAACTTAGTTTTTTTAAGATGGAAAATTAATTAATTTTGTTTTAAAAAGAAAAATAAAAAATATAAAGTCAAAAAATTAAATTTTCTATAAGAAATAAAGTTGGAAATAAAATTGTTTTCCAATTATTAATTAAGAAATAAAAATTTCTTCGTGTAGACTGTGGAAGAGTAGAACTGAAAGTATACTCAAAATAAATATAACAAATAAATACTTGTGAGAATTGGTGCAAATTAAAAAAATGAGTGTAACTGATATGGTATGATTTTGATTTTACACACTCACTATACTCATAAAAACTGTTAGTTATTTCTGGTTTCGTATGAGTAACTTATTTAATTTTTTTCATTGTACTACAAGTATTTTAGAGTACCTGTTGGTAAAACAAGTAAAAATATCAGTTTTTATTGTGCAGTGTGTGAATACACACATGGCCAAAATTAAGATTAAGATTTTTGTACGCGAAACAGTTAAGGAAGGAAATATTTAGCTCATTTTGTGGGGCGATCTTAAATTTTTATGATTTTATTATAATCTTTGAATATTTTGTACCAAAAAATATAAAAAGATTATAAATAACACAGATTAAGAAAAAAATGTTCTCAATCTGTGTTATTTCAATTCGAGCTCACTTTTTTCACCATTTCAAAACATTAATAATAAAAGTAAAATAGTTCCAAAAAGTTTTATAATTTTTGCCCTTGAGTTAGAATGCCCAAAGTTAAAAAATGATATGTTGTCGAAATCCTTTACAGAATGAATAATATATTCATTAAATTAAATTCTTTTTTCTATATACTGAGAATTAAATCACTATTTTTTCCCCTTTTTTTTTACCGAAAAAAAAAAATAGGTTTAAAGTATTGTTTATGAGTTTTAAAGTATTTTTAATATTTTTTAGTTCCATAAATAATATGTACATATGAATGTATTCATATTTAAATTTTAATTTGTTTTTTTTATATACTATTGATTACACTCCTATTTTGTTTTATTATTTTTTTTTTTAACTTAAAAGACTGAGTTATTTTGTTAACCAAAAAACGTTAAATTTATTTAAGTCAATAAGAAAAATTTTACTACATAAAAATGTGTTTAATATTGCCTTAATTTAATAAATTACTCATTTTAATGTCTGCATTTTCATACATTTTTATCAATATACAATAAGTACTTATAGTATAAGCTTCTATATCTGTTTTATTTGTTTCAGCGAATAATAGTAAAACAAATATGTTACTCTTATTCGATCTCTGTTTTTTCACACCTAATCTACTAAAGATACCAACTAATAACAAAAACACAACAAACTTGCAGACAAAGAAATTGGTGTGGTTTGAGTGTCACTGTGCAAGTGTTTAGTGTAGACGTAGAGTTACGTTGTAATTACTTTTATTTTAATTTATTTCATTTCTATATTATTCTATTTACATTACGTTCACGTATACATAGATTTTGGAGCTTAATTTTTATATTTATCTTTCAAAAAAATATTCTTGACTGATTCCTTACATATTTAATGCACATTTTCAGAGTTTTTGTCTATAAAGAGATCAAACGCCAAATAAATGATACCAAGCGGTGCATGTAGGAACACCTTTCAGTAATAAACATTTTAGATAGCAGTACCATCAAGTACCCATTGAACTTTTTCTGACCTTATCATTTTGCCGCACACCTTAGGTACTTTCAATAATAAAGTAAATAAAATATTACAATTTATTCGTAAGATGTTAGAAAATCCATATGATATAAAAACGACTCTCATAGCGTATGCGTTTTTTTTTTTTTTTAGTAATATTCAAAAAGTTTTTAAACGATGCAGCTAGACTCTTACAATATGATTTGGAGCAGTGTTGCCGTTTCGGTTATTTTTAACAAAAATTGGTTATTTTATTTCTCAATGTGGAGATGATGACTTTTTTCCATTTTGATTACTTTTTTGTTAAATCAAAATTTTATTTTTATTAGTTTTAAAAATGCTATTTACTCTGTTAATCTTGCCAACAATGAAACATTCAAAAACTAAAAATTCCTATAACTTCTCGTTCCAATTTTAACTGACAATGAAGAAAACAATTTAGATCAATAGAAAATATAAAGATTTTCTAATATTTAACCAAAAAGTGAAATGAGTAGAATATTTTTGTGAGAAAGTTCTAACGATGCAATTACAAAATAAATTACTATTAAAAAGAAATGTATATTCGGTGAGGACCGACTGTATGATATCCTACACTATCGTATATGTTCCTTAAATTAATACATTCTTGAGAGAGAGCATTATATGGGTGCTATGGTCCTATATGAGCCAAATTTTATTAACATACGAACATTTATATGTTTTTAACTGATTTTCGGGAGAGGACCCTATATAGATGCTACAATTAATTTTAAAGCTATTCTTTTGAAATTAAATGTCATATTATGTCATATATTATATTAAAAATTTTTGTAGAATGTTTTAGGATTAAAAATATTTTATTTGTGCAGAATTCAGTAGAAATATTACATGTATTTAAGATATTTGAGCTTCAAAATATTACACCAAAAAAGCATTAATTTGGGGACTAGGTGAAATAATTAACCAATTTCGACTAGTTAAGGAGATTCTGAGTCAATTGGTATATTTTAAAGGCTTCCCAATATCGTGCTGTAGAGAATAAAAGAATGTAACTTGCTTAGTTATTAAAACTGTGCAAGACAACGTAATTAAATAATAAGGGTACTCATTTAAACGATTAAGTTTCCAATTTGTGCAAATTTGCGCGAAATGTTTAATGAACCCCTTTTCATATTCAGAGCAATATTAAGTAAATAATTAAAAAAAATTTGTTGAAAGCAGTGATACATGTAATAATTTTATTATAATTAATGTAATTATCTTTTTTTTACATCGTTTTTATTAATAATTTTCAAATATAAACAAAAACCTATTGATTTATACATACACAATTTAACAGCGCAAGTTTGCGAGACTAAATAGTCGTGCAAACTTCTAAGTCTTTTACAAATGATTATCCATACAATTTTTGACAGTTCATTTGCGAATTTGCAAACTTGCACACATTACGCAGTTTACGAGGGTTTTGCGCGTTTTCATGAGGACCATTAATAAACCACATTATTTTAAAAATAACTATGTATTGATAAGTGTTTTATCAATTCCGATGTATTTTAAATTGAAACACAATTTTTTTACACAATTTTTAAATTGACTTATTAAAATTTAATACACGTGAGTGCTTTGGTACATGAACAATGGATCTTTTCGCCAAACCTCCCAATTAAATATATCTTACTATAAATCTTTAGATTTTTGAATTCCTATTACCAAATGAGATTGGCTAAGTCCCTATAAAAAATAACTCTTATTTGCATTATTTTTTTTTTTTTTTTTTTTGTAAACACATAATTGTAAGAGTCAACTTTATTTTTTTATTACTGCTCGACCTATCTGTTCTGCAATTCTAAGTTTACTGGTTTACTTTCGACATCATGTTGTATGGACGTGTGAATAATTAAATTTTTGTTATTAAACGACTCCCTACAAGATTGGATCAGGGACCACATTTTGATAAATATTGTTCTAAGCATTTAAATTTTAAATACTTTTTTCTCCTAAAGACTAACTAAAGCTTATGATTAATATACAAGGTACTTAAAACCTTAATACATATTAAGATTATATTATTTTTTATATAATAATTTTTAATTTGTAAAATTTGGTTATTTTTTCCTAATTTGTTTATTTCTTCCAAAATTTTGGTTAGAAAAATCTGGAATCAACATTAATCACCCTGGATATGAATAATTTTTGTATATATGTATGTATACTAATTCACATTATATAGCAGGGTTTCAAAAATCTTACACAAGCTGCAGTACTGACATAAGATAATTACCAGGGAAACCACAAATATGCAATTGTAAGTTTTTTTCCTGTACATTGGATAAAGCCATTGATAAAATATTTATCCGTTTCAGAACAAATAAAACATTTTAACATCTATTTGTAAGTGCATATTTTTGCATATTTTACGCTTAACGGCACATTTTTGCATTTAGTGATTTTTTTTTTACACATTTATAGTATATTTTGTTATTTTGAGCACATTTAAACCTTCAAAAAATACTCATTTTGACATTTTTGGAATAATTTTTTATATCTCATGGGATGTGTTTAAAATTGAATTTTATAAAAAAAAAGAAAAGCAAAAACTTTAATGGATACCATATTATCGCTCAGGAGCTCGACCTGCAGCAACAAGATTGAAAATTTAGAAACAGATATTGATCATATTTAAATCATTTATAATTGATCTTCATTAGAGTTTTTTTTTTTTTTTTTTTTTTGCTAAATATAATAGAGAACGTATTAGCTTTAAAACTTTCCCGAATATGTTATTCGATATGATAATTTTGATAATTTAGGAACTAATAATAACGTTTTATTAACGTTTTTATGTGATATAATAAAATATGGGGAATCAAAATTCGACAACTCATTAAATTTCAGTTTTGCCTTCTTTCGTAACATTAACATATTAATAAAATTCTTTGTTTAAATGAAAAGCATATTTTTGTTAATAAGTTAAATTTTTAAGTACATGTTTTTGCATTTTTAGAGCATTTTTTTCGTTTCTTATTGCAACATAAAACCCTTTTTAAGTAAAGATGATTTTCATAATTAAAATATCTCATTTTACTTCTAGATTTATTTTCCGTATTTACCTGATCTGTTTTTTTTTTACATAAACCCATAATGGATTAATACAAATTATTTGGAACTTTTTTTTAATGTTTCTTTGACAAACCAAATTAATATGAATATTTTTCAAACATATTTTGATTAAGGCAATAGTTTCATGTTATGGGCAAAATAATAATTGATTAGGAAAAAAGTTGAGTCATATTTTGTTTGAAAGCACAGTTATTATACTTAAATATTGTTGGAATATTTGAAAAAAAAAAAATTAGAAAATCAGAAAATGTTAGAAAAAGTATAATCATAAATTCTGAGGCTAAAAGCGAAGTTTTAGTCTTTTAACTTCGCTTTCAATACTTTACATTTGAGCTGAGAAAAGTCATTTATGGAAGCCAAATCATTTTTCGTTTATATGGAGGAAAAAAATTCCTGGTTTCAACCCTTAGAAAGTTAAGAAAAAACTAACTGAGCAAAATTTTTTTAATTTTGCTCAACCATAAACAATTTATTACAACTGAAATTTGCTTTGTGTAGTAAATCTTTTTGATTTCCACAGATTATTTCCTTTCTGAAATGGACAAAATTCAAAAATTTTTAGCCAACTATACTCCGGTAAAATAAGAGTTCAACTAAAATTTGAGGAACAGTAACAAAACTCAGTATATAGTTTCATCTCACATCTTATGTATCATATCCAAATTCTCCGATAATCATATGTAATATACGCTAGATATTCAACGTTTTTCTTAGCTCATAAGCTATTCTATAATTCTAGGGGGTGAGAACGAGAATCTAGACACTTTTCATAAGGAGGACCACCCTAATGTAATTTAGTTTTAGTTATTATTTGAATTATTTTAAGAGCAGGTCTAATGTACATTCACATATGTACATAAGTTGCTACAAGAGAAAACAAAAATTCAAATCGCAATCGCAGACACTCCGGAGCCTTTATTTATTGTCAACAAACTGAATAATATGCAATTTTTTAAGCAATTGCAACAACAACAATGAAACTATGTACAATAAATCCACCAACTCGATTAAATTTAAGCGGGTGTATACGAGGAAACAATACGAAGGAAATGACAAAAAAAATGCATACATTCGATTCGAGTACACATTTATTTATAAGGTTCATCACTAAACGACAAAGCAAATACAACAACAACAACAAAATAAAAAAGTATGGACAACAGCGTTTGAAAAACTAGACTCCAAGTAGTCGTAGCAGCAAAAAATAACTAAAATTGTTGTTTAAAAAATGTTTAAAACTTGTAGTCGTTCACTTGCCTAACTACTGCTACCTTTACTTTTTTGTAGCAGTATTTTTAGTTAGTCAAAAACCAAATTTTGAAATTTTATTGCTACTGCTACCTTCACATAAAAGTAATGATAGTTTTACCTATATTCATAAAATAAAACTGCTACCTTCTTTACTTAGTTGTAGTAGCAAATAGAGTAGCAATAGAAAACAGAGGGAGCAGCAGAGGTAGCAGTAGAGGCAGCAATAAAGGTATCAGTTGAAGTAGTTTAATAAAAAACAAAATAGCTTAAAAATAACTATGCAAAGTATAAAACTCAAAGAAATGATAAGTATAGTTTTTCATTCATTTACCATTTTTGACATATCAACATCTTTTATTTTAAATTTAATTAATATTTATCAATATCATATAAGTTTAAAATTTTAAATAAAATTCTATAAAATTCTTTTGTATTTTTTTTTGAACTTTTTTATAGAGTTTTAGAATTTTGTAAATTATTCAGGCTCTAGTTCATTGAATAATTGTAGAAGAAGAAATTGTAAAATTCTATTGGACACTCAGCAGAATGGAATACATTTTCTAGTCATCCACGACATTTTCTAGTCATCACACTCTTCAGCGTGCCACCGTAAGGTTCTCCATAAACATCATCTATTTAACTCAAAACTTTTTGGGATATGGAATCTGTGTCGTGACTGACTGGAAAATGCATTCCACTTTGCCGAGTGTCCAATAAACTTTTACAATGTATTCTTCTACAATTAATCCATGAACTGGAGCCCGAATAAATTTTCAAAATTCTAAAATTCCATAATAAGTTCATTCATTGTGTGAACAACCCTCTTCTTTGGTTATTTTGCAAGGAAAATAAACTACAGGGTTATCAAAAAATCATGCACCTACGTAAAAATATATTTTCTATCGATTTCTGCGATACGCTACTTAGATTTTTTGTGCCAATAGCTACTTAAACACATTTGCATGAAGCAGGTTGAAACAGCTGATTGCCTTTGACTACCTCTAGACTACAAAAAATGATAAATGCTTTTGATACAACTACTGACAATTTTCAGAAGCTGTAGATTTAACCAATCTAAAAAAAACTTGGTAGCAGTTGGAGTTTTCCAAACGCTGGTGGACAATCGTTGTTGTTTTTGGTTTTTCTAAATTTTTTTTCTTCCGAAGTATTTACGAATATATTGACATAACTAGTTAATTGTAGTTACATACATACTTAAGTTTAACATAAATAATTGACTTCAATGCCACATCAACAATTTTCCTTAAATGGAGACTTAAACAGATAAAAAAAAAATAAATAAATAAATTTTATCAATTCTTCTAATACTGATAAAACAAATTTTGTTTGTCGTATGATACTACGTTCTGTATTTTATTGTCATTGCATTTATAAATGTATTTTTGTACAAACGTATTATGAATTAACAGATTAACAATCCTTTATTCATTTATTGAGTTTGGACCAATTGATGTATTGTTTTAATATATACATATGTATATACATACATATTTTGATAATAAGATTTTTTACCAATATAAATATTAGAAAAAAAAATTGTTGATATTAGGATGGTCATGGTCATTATAATGCATTAATTTATATGAAAATTGTTGTAAATACATTGAAGTCTAAAACCAATGGTACGTTATAAAATTCCGAAATATTTCGATTAAATTCTTTCCCTTTTGAACAAAAAATGCAATATACAAAAAGAAATAATTTTAATTTCATCGCAACAAACTTGTTTCTAGTTCTGTTGAAAAAATCCCTATTTTTTATATATATTTTTTAATGATTTACCGAAACGAAAGAAAGCACTCAGCCGAAATACATATTTTGTAAATCGAACATAATTATCTGTCAATACAAAAAAATAAAAGATTTAACATTGCAATTTTTAAAATCTACAAGCTTTTCTTCGAATGTCATTCATCCCTACTGATAACCCACAGATCTTTTGATTATATTTAGCTATGAGCAATTATTATTAATGCATTACATATAATTATATTATCTCGAATACATTTCAGTACATACACTGCCTGCCACTTGAATAAGGAATCACATTTTTTTAACTTTAATTAAGTATATCTCCTAAACTAAAGTTCAGAAAAAAATAATTATTTGCACAACCAAATTTCAAAGTGCTGGCTTTAGTTTCCTAAAGAAATAAAAAATATACATATTTTGTTATACTAAAATTATGCATTTATTTAAAGACATGTATTTCTGTGGTACTTTTTCATGTGTCGCTTGAATAAGGAATATTTGAAAACTAAGCAAACTGTAATTTATTTTAAAATTTTAGGTTATAAAAATGAAAGTTATTATCTTCTAACATTCAATTAGTAATGAGTACTACCACCATTTTTAGAAATAACCTCAAAAATGCAATTTGGCATCGACTTGTAATCGACTCTAAGTAATTTTTTGAAATTGAACTCCATACATCCGTTATTGCATCCTTTAAGGATTCTATTATCTCAATTGTTTTCCTCCTTCATAAACTTTTCTTGCAAGCCAACCCTAGACATTTTCCATTGGATTCAGGTCTGGTAAATATGGGGGCCAATCCAAAAGTTGACACCTTGTTGATTAATCCATTGTTTTACTGCTCTGGCGGTATGAATCGGAGCGTTGTCGTATTGGTATGTCCAAGGTATGGGTCCAAAGTAATCATTAAATTTTAGAAATGCTTGCTCCAGAATGTTTTTGTAAGTCGTTGCAGTCATTTTGTTGGATACAAAAACCAATTATGTGGTACCATAATACGAAATGGCACCCCATACCATTATTACGCCGTCTCGGTTGTGTCTGCGGCTCAAAAATAATTCCTCTTTTTCATTAAGCGGTGATTTTGTTTGCAGTTTTCGTCGGATTAATATTAAAAGAATTCCTTATTCAAGTGACACACGAAATAGATGCATAATTTTAGTATAACAAAATATGTATATTTTTTATTTCTTCAGGAAACTAAAGCTAACACTTTGAAATTTGGTTGCACAAAAAATTATTTTTTTCTTAATTTTAGTTTAGAAGATATACTTAATTAAAGTTAAAAAAAAAAATGTGATTCCTTATTGAAATGTGTACATTTCAGTGCATATGCATACATACATACATATTTGTACGCCATTCAAAACTTATCAATGAAATAACTTTTTTGTACACTTATGTAAGAGATTATTGAATACATATGTCACCAAGAGGATAGATTCCGGGATTCCCGGGAAATTTGCCATTTTTCATGTCCCGCTTTCCCGGGAATTTTGTTCATGATTCCCGGGAATTTTAAAAGCACTTAAATGGAAAATTGAGTGAACTTTACCAAAAAAAATTATACATTTTAGTAATTTTTTGAAAGAAAATTAAGCAATAAATCCAGCCATATTTTAATGACAATTTTATTACTAAGTTTTTATGTACAATTCATTACATGATTAATATGAGATGATTCTTCTATGGCATGAATTCAATTAAACATCTTAATAAAATATCAGGACTTAAAACCAGCAAGTGAAAAAGTATAACTGGTTGAAAGAGAATCTTGTAGACAAAGTCCTTAATAATGGTAAAGTCATACTGGTCACCATTTTTTCGGCTTTTGTTTCATTCAAAAGATTTATAAAAATTATAATTTTTAACCACCTAATTAATTTCAAATGCATTTTGACATTATTTAACGAATAAAATGTTAAAAAATATTAAATATATATATATATATATATATATATATATATATATATATATATATATATATATATATATATATATATATGGTTTAAATATATTTACATATAAATTTATCAATTGTATAGAAACATACGGAATTTGTCTCATAGAAATTTGACAAAACATTAGGAAAGTAAAAAATGTAAGTAATGAGTCCGACAAATCATTATTTATTCATATAATTTTCAACGTCTGATCGGATGTATTATATAAAAACAAGTGTTTTATAAAAGATATTGTAAGGAGATTTCATTGTAAACAGACTGAAGTTTAGGTTGTCCCGAAATTCTTTTTGTGAGCCACATTTGAAGGGAACTAAAATTATGAAAAACTTCACCATTTATAAGAACTTGGCCAAATTTTTTCGACAATTGGAACAGAACGCTACACAGCCATTTATGTTGATAATCCCAAAACATATTTTAACTTTTTACCCCTACTAATTTTAGAATTATTAAATTCTACTTTTTTGTGAATTTTTAATAAATTATATTTTCAGAGGGATTTACGAAGCTTGCTTCAAAAATGTCTGAGTAAATATTTTGTTATTTAATTTCTCATATCTCTATTTTTCTGTCACAAATACAACATTGTTTTATGAATATACCTTCTAAGTAAGAACAACAATATTGTGCCGATAGCCACAAAACAATTTCACGACATGTCTATTCGAGTTGATTAATCAGTAGATTAAGCAATTGATCAAATCTCTTTTTCTGCTAATGCAAGGATTCATATCCTAGTTGGGTCTCAGTTGTTCAATTAATAAGAGAAGTGATAATTATAATTTTTAAACCGAGATCCCGGGAAGTCGAAATTTATTTTCCCGCCATACCGGGAAATCACCAATCAAAAAGTTCGGGAAATTGCGATCTCTAATATCAAAAAATAACAAACAAAAAATTAACATTAATTGACTTTGTACACATATGAAACTTATCATTACTACCAGTTCTGTATGACCTTAATAAAGCTATGTTCACAAGTTTGCAAAATTATATTACAATATACAAAAATATAAAATTCGATCTAGTCTCTCCGGAATTTATTATTACTTGAAAAATTTTTGATTTGCATTTGTTACGCTTTTCGTTTTCAGAACTTTTACACTAAAAATATTCTATAATGTAATATTGTAATTCGAATAAATATTGCATTATTAAGACCATAAAACGGTTGAAGATCATTACTCATTAGTATGAGAATTATTCTTTCACAATTTTATGGAAATATGGCTAATCATTTGGGCACGATTTACACCATCATACTATTAACAACTTTATGAAAATCTGTGGTAATAAGATATATGTATCTACATTAGGGGTATAACTTTTTGCAATTTTTGAGAATATCAAAACTAATAGGGCATGAAAAAATATTAAGAAACGCGATATGAAATTTTCGCAATCGTTAAAAAAGTTTCCGCATCAAACGTGTTGAAGTTTTGAATTTAAGATACTTTAATGTGCAAATTTAAAATATATTAAATTCAAAACTGCATTATATTTATTAACAACTAGATTATATAATCTCATTGCCCTCAACAAAATAATTTTTTTCATAAAAAGCGATACCAAACAAAATTGATAATATATATATATATATATATATATATATATATATATATATATATATATATATATATATATATATATATATATATATATATATATATATATATATATTTAATATTTTTTAACATTTTATTCGTTTAATAATAATAATTATAATGTTAAAAATTATAATTTTTATAAATCTTTTGAATGAAACAAAAGCCGAAAAAATGTTAACCAGTATGACTTTACCATTATTAAGGACTTTGGTAGTGAGCACAATATTTAATATAGTGCCAATTTTTATTACCAGTATGAAAAAAAAAACTTTTTAATATGTATATATATATAAAATAATAATAATAATAATAATAATAATAAAAAATCTCAAATGGTTTAGAAATTGCTTTCGGTGCGGATTATTTTTTCATTGAAATATCTTTTGAAAACGGTTTTTCGTATCAATACAACCCGGGCTATGACGTGGTACCTTGTGTTTTTTTTTTTTTTTTTTTTTTTTTTTTTAAAAAAAATTATACCCTAATGTACACATATGTGCATGTATATCCATATGTGTGTATTTTATACATATACACAAACAAATCTACATCTATTAGAAAATATATGTATTTGTTCTCGTATACGAGTACAAATATGTAATATTTATAAGGACGGCATATTAAATTCGCACAACTCTATATGGCTGCATAAAAATAAATAGTGTGTGGGATCCAACTAAGTATGGATAAAAAATGAAAATCAAATACATAAATATATTTATTGTCGGAACATTGCTTTAAGGGAATAACAAATAGTATTTACGTACTATACACAAACATTCATTCATACATACATATGTATGTATTTAACAGTATCTAACAAAAAGTGTTAACTAATGATTTTTAATTTTCGAATTTTGAAACTAAGTTAACTATGAATACATATTGTGGCAGACTATGGTCATTTACTTGTAAACAAATGATTTTATGTTTTTTATTATAAAAAAGTCAAAATCATAAAACAAACTAACAAGAGTTTGTAATATTGTAAATATTTACACATATTACGTGTAAGTACAAAAACATATTAAAACAAAAAATAATTATGAAAGATTATGTCTATCTAGAGGCAATACATACATAAGTATATGTATATACATATACATATATCGTTTAATGAAATGAAAAATCTCGGGACTAACATTTTTACTTATTTATAGGAGTAACAAAAAAGAAAAAAGCTAAAGTTTAATAAATTAATGTTGCAGATAATTAATTTAAAGATCTTTTTTCTTTTTTTTTTTTTTTTGTGAATAGTAATAAACTGAGTTCCTAGCGAGTTGTTAATTTATTTCTTCTGTACAAGTAAAATGTTATTTAGTGGTTTTATATTTCAGTCAACGATATATACATATATATGCTACGTAGTCATTGTGGGTTTTTAGTAAAATTTCGATACCAACAGTGTTGTTTACTAATTCAATTAGCAAAAGACCGTAAATTATATTTGTTTCAGTCGTTGATTGAAAACCTTCAAGCTTTTCGGAAGAGGAGGAAATGCTCTTGTTTATAAATAATATTTGCATTAATATAATATTGTTAAAGAAAAATAATTCTTCGCTACACATTAAACTACGTATGTATGAGTATAATTCCTACAATAGCAACAATGAATTGTGTTTACAAACTAATTTTTCAATCAAATTTTAATTTTCATGTAAATATGTATTTTTTTTTTAAATTTTTTCTTCCAAAAAATATTAAAGTTCAAATTAAGTTGTTTTGTCCATAGATTTTACTTAATTTTTTACTTTTTTACAAAAAGTATTTTAATTTCATACATTTTCATATATGAATTCAACTTTCATTAACAATTAGTAAACACAATTCATAGTTGGTATTGTAGGTGGAACTGTTTTATGATCGTGGGGGTGGTCACAAAATGAAAACTATTGGCGTTTCTAGTTCAAATGAAAATTTACTTCTTTCAAAATATCGTTTCTCAAAATTTTCCTACTTCAACGATCTAGATCAAAACAAAAGAGTTCTTTTTTTATAAATTTTCAGTCAGCATTACTTGCATTATTATGAGAAATTTTAACAAACATCACGTTGAACCTTAAATCTGCCGAAATAAACATTAAAATAAACCAACGCAAACACTAAAACTGATTTACACAAACGTGACATGAACTAAACTTCTTTGTTACAGTAACAAATCCAACAATAAATCAAAAAAAAAAAAAAAAAAAAGAACTTTAACAATTTAGCAAAACATTTTTATTCCTAGTGATGTTATTGGTAAATTGGACATACTATGTACTAGCTGTAGCTGTGAGTTCTAAGTATTTAGTTGAGACAAAAATACAAATAATAAAAAAGTTGAAAAGTGCAATAAATACCAAATGATATTTGAAAACTTATTGTCATAGCAACCTTAAGGGCAGAATATTTAAGGAAATGTATTTTATTGCTAAATTCTTAGTTAAGTATCAGTTACTTGCTTGAAATGCAGTTCGATTAATCCATTATTCGAAATATATTTATATTTTATAATAGAATATACGCACCTCTTATGAAAATTTTACTGTATAAACGGTGAGTTAATATTTAATTTGCAAGATAGTAACTCACAAAAACTAATCGTGATTAGTAGAACTAATTTTAAATGAAGAGTATGTCGTTGCCACCTCTTTTTAAGTTTTTTTTTTTTTTTTTAAGATGATAATAGTTCTATTTTCCCCATCCGGCACAACAAATAAGGAAATATATATATTTATGCAATTTGCGTATAAACAATTTATTTGCAAGTTATTTTTATTTGCCATAATCGTGCGTATAAATTTAAAATATAATAATAAAGGAGGTTTTTGTGAGTAATTGATTAAATCATCTGTACAGTTTAGTTTTTTTTATTGTTTATTAAATCAAATTACATGTAATTAGTGTATAAAAGTTATTTTGCTAATTTTCTTGCGAGAAAAAAAATACTATATTTTAATTAAATCATAAAATATGTATGTGTATACAAAATGAAACCATTATTTTTTTAAGTCTGGAAAATCTAGGAAACATCGTGAACAAGAAGTTAGTTACATAAAATAAAAATCATTCCGTAAAAGCTTTGTTAAATAAACAATCGAGTAATTTCAAACACTAATATAAAATCGTGTTAAAACGTTGGGAAGATTCTGTAGAAGATGAAAATAACAGTAGGTGCAGAATAATGCATATTTATTGACTCGAAGGTCTTTAACATTTACAAATTTTAACATTTACAAATCGTTATTTAGTTAATGCTTGCTTTAAACAACAAGCCATCATGTCTTTAAGTCAATCTTTGGCCATCATCAAATCAAGTTTGCCTACTTCAGTAACTCTGTTGTGCTTTTTATTCAATCCATCGTTCACTTTTTACTTTGGATAATTTAAATTTTCCATTAATGTTTTCTCTGTAGTAAGCAAACATTTCGAAAAGGAAGCCGAGTTTAGTACTTGATTACTTTCAAGTATTATGTATATGTATACGTATATATATACGTATATATATATATATATATATATATATATATATATATTTTAATGAAATCTTTACAAATACCAAATTCACTAAGTTAAAACAAAAAAAAAAATAAAATAAAAAAAACACAAATAAAACCTTTGTATGAAATGAAGTACGATTTCCATATGAATTTTTAATTATTTTAACTGTCATGTTTAAGTGTGTAGGTGCCACCTACGAGGAAAAGATACAAATGCATTTATTGCATACATACGTACATATGTGGATGTGTAAATGCGGCTTGTTATTTCATTTCAGGTTTTTTAAACCCTTAAATGTTCAAGCAATATTTTTCTCTTTTTTGTGGTTAAATTTTAAATGTTTATTTATAAAATTTTTCAATTGAACGATATTTTAATACAAAAATAATGTGTAAAGGCAAAATAATATTTACCTTTACCTTCTGAAACTAAAAATTTAGTCTTAATAGGTATAATTAAGTACATACCCTATCGCTACCGAAAATAACAAATGTTGCAAAAAAAAAAAAAAAAAAAATTAAATAGTATGAATACAGCCTTTTTCATTTTAAGTGACGGTATGTATTTAAATGTAAGTATATAGTATATAAATATACGAGTTAATTAAATGCAGAACTGTTACAAACCAATATTGTCAGTTATATCTATAGTAAATATATAAAATATAATTATGTTACCCACTGTATCAAATATTTGTATATTTTTAAATGTTTAATTTATAATGCTCTTAATTTCAATGAAATTAATGGTAAAGAATTCCCTTTTTAAATTTTTGTCTGACTTTTGAGTGGCATACGCTCGATATTGTGTGGCAACTGTCAAAAGTGCATTGGCCATTAATGCTAGCTAGTACATTAAAAATTAACATTGTGTAATTAAATATAAGATTATGAATACAAGTACCAACACAAACGCCCAAATAAAATCTTAACATAATAAAACTCGTTTAAATTTGTGCAAGTGTTTTTCATTTCTCAAAGGAAAATAAGCACATATGTACATACATTCATATGCATATGTACATATGTTTTATTTGAACTTATTTATTTCGTTTTATCTTAATAGTTTCAAGTGGGCTTTTGGCTTTTTAAGTATACGAATGTACATACAATACATATATTTTTTGAGTATATAATTTTATGTATTTGTAATATGAATACTCGTAAATACTCGCTAATCTTGTATTAAACAAATTTATTTATAATTTTAATTTTAGGCTTCTAGTTGGGGCTCCTTTGGACAAGAATTTGCAACCTGGTACCAATCATTCTGGGGCTTTGTATAAGTGTCCCATAACCCAAAACCTTGATGATTGTGAACAGATAATAACTGATGGACGAAGATGTAAGTTATTATTATTTTTTATTAATTTATTTATCTAAAACCAAATTTATGAAATTAGATTAATTAAACTATAAGACTGTTAGACTTAGGGTGATAAGCATACAGAAAGCAATCTATTTTACTTAAAATTATAAGTATTTAACAGCTTATTTAATTCTTCTAAAAGAAGTGATAATTAAATCTAAATTTTGTTATTTTTCAGAATGTTAAATTTAAAAATTTTATTTATTAATAATTCGAAAAAAATAATAACAAAATTAATCGAAGTAAAACATGTTTGGTTTCTGGTCTTTCTGTTCATTTTAAACTAAATATATATTTAATTAGGTGAAGGATTATTTTAGTGATTTGAAGGGTTTGGAATATGAATATAATTACTATTCTTATAAATATAGTATTTTACGTATGAAATAGTTAGCTAATAAAACAAAAAGTACTAAGAAGTTATTGTAATTAAAGCTCAATGTTAAGGTGCTCATTTGAAATAATGAATTTCCAATCGTGTTATTAATATTATGCTTTTAATGTTAAAAAGATTTTGTAAATAATCTTTTTGTTCTTTTAGTAAAATAGTAACCAACATATTTATAAACATTTATAAATTAATTGTTAAGTAGTTAGAAATGTTTTTTTCTTCTTCTTTTCTTTTTTTTTTTTTTTGCTTTAGATAGTTTTTTATGAAAATTTTGTAAACAAAGTTTAATTTAATATCTAATTTTTGTTAATTTCGTATTTGTGACTAAATTTACATAATCTAGGTAGTTTCAATAATTTTTTTTTTAAATATTTTATCAGTATGTATATGTAAATAATACAAATAAAACTATTTTATAAATTGTATCAATTATGCATAATTTATATAAAGTGGGTTTTAGCAAAATATTTTTCAAAATTCAAAAAATTTGATTAAATTATTACTCACATATATTTGGCTTTAACGCTCAGAAAATTAAAAAGATATATATATAACTTGGACCAAATATTGCCACTAAGTTTTGCTAAAATTGCTTAAAATTTATTTACTGTTGCTTAAATTTAGAACCATATTATTTAATATTGATTTTTATTTATTTTCCTTTTTTTCATTTTGGTTTTTATTTTGATTTAATATTAATTTTTTATATGAAAACTTCTTCATACAAACAAATACTTGGTATTAAATGGATCTCTTCATACAATTAATTACAAAAACAAATTGCTACAAAAATACTAAAACTGCAAAAAAAATAATAATAATAAATAATAAAACAACAAAAACGTTGTTTTGATTACAAACATTAAAATAAAATGCCATTTAAAATTGACCTATTATAAAATATCGTAGCGCCTGAAGGAGTCTATGAACCTAGTAAGTGGTATGGGTGCTTTATTTGTTTTGATTATTATTAACCACGTTTATTTATAGCAATTTTTTAATATTTTTCAGTTCTTGCGTTTTCACATATTTTCTGAAAAATGATTCTATTTTACTTTTTTCATCAACCTAATTAAATTATATCAAGCATGATTAATATTTGTTAATAAAAATTAACAACTTTGTATTATTTGTTAACAACAGTAGTAGGCTTACTAATGTTATTATATTTATTATTTTTTTATTTTTCTTTTACTATGTAATTTTTTTTTTTTTTTTTTTTTTTTTTTTTTGTAGATAATGTTTATTTTCTAGTCACACATAAATAATTATGTATATGTATCTATTTTTAAACTCATTTGATTTGTCACATTTTTGTGGAATGGTGCCAGAAATTACAGTATGTATTTATGTAGATGCATAACTATGTAACTAGTGCATATTTCTGCTCTGATTCTTAAATAGCAACTTTAAACTCTTGTATTGTACAAAATTAAAATGATTATATACATTTTACAAATGTATCTACATATATATTACATATGAATGTATGTAGGTACAACGTACGAATATGCGCATACATATGTCCATAACTGTATGTAAATGTATAATTTCTATGATTTATAAAATTTTTTAAATAACATTTTTAATTTCGCATTATTGATGAAAATTAGTTCATGTATATAGTTCGATCACTAGGGGAAAATTTTTTCTGAAATTTACATTATTTATGCACACAACAATGGTATATCTTAAAATATTCTTTAATTAAATTGAATATGCAAATAGCATGAATATGTATGGTGAACCCAATCATGTTTAACATACAATTGAACGGTCTAAACAACTAAATACAGTTCATATAAATATTTTCAAATCAAATGCGTACACAAAATATGCAGAACTTAAATATTCTCCGCTTAGCACTTTTTATATCAGGGATGGAGAACGGAAATTATGATTTGCTAATGAAATTAAATAAAAAGACATAGTAATACACTTTTACAATTCGAAATACACAATTTTGGCAATATTTATGGAACGAATGTAAAATGAAAATCTTAAAATGCAATATACCGATTAAAAAAGAAATAAAATTTTTATAAAATGCTATATTGCTTAAGTATTATCGATGATTCTGCCGTTTAGGTTATGGTGAGCAATTTCATAGGGCTTAAGAAAACTCAGCAAGAAAAGATATAACGGCAATGACGTCAAATCTCACAGTCATGGTATTAGTTAACCTCTGCGTGAGATAATCATTCCCTTAAATATTAAAATTTTTAATTGTGACGTAGAATGAAGTTAGGAGATAAAACCACCAGTCAATTTGGTATGCATTTCGATTAAAATTCATTCTTTATTCTAACATTTGCTTACTTAACTAACTCCAATTTTTAAATATTTTAGATTTTTAAAAAATAACAAATGATATTACTTGTGCAAATTAAGGATGATAACAATTTATAATTTAACACAATTAAGAAATTTATATAGTTTCTAATAAAATAATACAAAAAAATATTGGTAAAGATAAAAAATCAACAAAGAAGTAAAATGTTTAGATATATTTGATAGTAGATCCGAAAAACTTGAATTAAAGTAATATAATTGTATACATTTTTTGAAAGCCTAAATATACGTCTTTCCAACCATCTTTAAAAAAAAAAAAAAAAAATCGATAACTTCAGATTTTAAGAATGTATTTAAATTCCTGAAAATTGTAAAATAATCTACTCATCATGCTCTACAACCAGTAATAGTATATAACACTTTTTCATTTTGTAACACACATTTTGACCTTGTAACAGGATGTTACAAATATATATCACAAAAAAAAAAATTATACCTGAATGAGTACTATACAATATCTATACACTTTAAACAAAACAACATAACTCAAATTTTCAAATTTTTCAGGAGAGCTAAAAAACTGTTTAAAAAATGGAAATGTTAATTTTTTGTCAAATATATCTTCAAAACTAATAGTTGTAGCAAAATACCGATTAGTGTAAATGATGGGTCTTTAACATGTTATTTTAATGATTAAATAATCAGTCTTATATCTACTTAAGATATTTTGTCATAAGTCCACAGATATATGCATATGTATTTATGTTTATATAGTCAAGTAGCTTGAGTTAATGTTCCAAATGGATTAAGTGATATTAGCAACTCTAAAAAAAAAAATTGTATTAATATTCAAATAACCGGGTCCATTCATAAAGCATAAGAAAATTGTAATTAAACTATTTTTGTTGATGACGTGCAGTTAATTTGATTGTTATAACTTGCAAATATTTTAGATAGGGAAATTTTTATTATTTTAATTCTTGTTTCATACAATATATAATTTGGTAGCAAAAATATACATATATACTTTTTTTGAAGTTAGGTCATTATAAAAATAATTAAGTGTGACATTATATATGTATATGTATATGTACATTAGGGGCATAACTTTTTGCGAATATCAAAATTTAAGTAGCATAGACGTATATGTCATGAAAAATATTAAAAAATGCGATATTACATTTTCACTATCGTTGAAAAAGTTTTCACATCAAACGCATTAAAGTTTTCTAATTATTAATTTTCTTTAATTTTGCAGTATTGTAAACAAATTAAGATATGTTTTAGTATTATACAAAAAAAAATTGCCATTTTTTTATCACAATCATAGTTAATACACAAGCATTCTATTCAACTTAGCTGTAGAAATAGCTTTAGATGCTGGAAAATGTTTGTCGAAAAAAAGTTATACTCCTAATGTACGTATAATATACATACATACATACATACATACATACACAATACAGTAGTGACAGCTTTCTGCTGTCTGCTTGTTGCATTTGTTTGCAAAAGTGTATAAATATTTTGCCATGTAATCACTTTGATATAAAAAAAAATAAAAAATATTTTAATAAAAACAACAACATATTTATATAAACTCTATTGAATTGCGAGAAGCTTTTGTTCTTGTTTCTGTCTACACTAATGGCATACATTTTCAACTGTATCAAATATACATATGTATTAATAGAATCCTACAAATACACAAACAATTTTGTTCTTTTTGCAAAATTTAACCTTCATAAGTAAAAAATTAAAAAAAAAAAAAAAAACTGCAACAAATATTTTATATTTTTCATATTTTACGAGTAAACAAATTATTTATGTATTTAAAAGTGAATGGACTGATTTCTTGACATTTTAACAAACCGTTTTAATAAAAGAAGTTCTTATACGTATCAGGAAAGTGATCATGCATTAACCATTAAATGTTCTTTCTTCAAGTCATTCTTGATCAGAATTCAAAAATTCTTCTTTGGCACTGAACGATATCATATTAAGTGTGACGACAAAAAAATAATTCAACAAAAAAACGTGCTATTCAGAGAAAAATGTTTATACAATGTATATGTATGTGTAAAATCGTTTAAGTTATCGTTTTTTGTATCCACAATATTTTTTTATGGATTTATTATATGTGTTGGTTGGGTAGTTCATTTTTTTGATCTGGGTGTCATCATTCATGGAATTTTTTGGTTAATGTGTTTGACAACAAAAAAGTGTACATATTATACAATTTGGGTTGGGTTTTTCTAAAGATATCACGGTGTTACAAAATAAGAAAAATTTAACACACTTTGAATTTAATATAGTTTAGTTTTTAGAATTTTCAGTATACCGCCAAAATCGGGAGTTATTTCCAAAAAAAAAAAAACTGATTTTTCGGACTTTGCGGCTTTAAAAATTTTCATCTCGAATACCTGTAATCCAATTTATGTTTTTAAAGAGCATTAGAAAGAAAAGATTTGACCATTTTTAAAAAGTATACATATATATATATATATTTATTCATAGCAAAACACAAACCCAATTTTTTATTTTTTATTCTTATTTTTTTGAACTTCTCAGCCATTTTTTGACCCACACTTTATTCGAAAACATATTAAATGTCGAATATTACGCGTATTAAAACATATTTTAAATGAATTTTCCATACTAAGACATATTTATTTCTATTATCTATATGTTGCAGTTCATTTAATTCATATAAGTTATAACAAAAGTAAGATGAAGGATATAATAAGAAATAATTTTAATTATTTATCTTTTCACAATGCTTTAATAGACAGATTGAGCTTTGAAAATGACTTACAATTAATAAATGTTGACTTTATTTATATGTATTTAATTGTACTTTAATAATTGTTATAATTTAACTAATATCTCATTTTTGTTATTTTACTACTTACTTACGCTTTTTCATTCACAAAACTTTGCACTTCCATTTAAAACCAACAAGAAAAATTAAAATTTCGAACCTTAAATCTCCGAATTTAATGATCTTCATCAAAACTAATGCAGACACAAAATTATATATTATCAAGTGGTTCGTGAAATATAGCGATATGAAAGAGTAAAATAGCTAAAAAAAAATGTACAAAGTTGTATACACAAAATTACAAATATCTTTCAAAGTATTTAAGGTACAAGATTTATTGAGGTGTCATATTAAAGGTATCAAAACTTCCTTTAATATGACCTACAAAATGACTTTTTTTTTCTCAATATTAAAATGGTTTATAGTTCGCGGATAAATATCTCAAAAAATGGTATTTTTAAATTCCAGATTCTAGAAATGTATGTTCTGGAATATACCAGTTCTATTGCGAGTCTTAGCATGCCACTTGCCAAGGGTATAGAAAACATTTTCGCTATTAACATATATTTTTTCTTTTTTTTTTTAATTAAAAATTTTTAAAAATACCATTTTTTTATATTTACCCGCGAACTATAAACCACGAGATATGAACCATTTTAATACTTTGAAAGATATTTTAAATTTTCTGTGGATATTTAAAATTTTCGCGAACCACTTAATAAAATTTGTCTGAAATTTTGTATAAGTCTTAGTTTTGACGAGGTTATATATGTATTAAATATCATTAAACTCGGAAGTGGTGAGGAAACCAGCTGGTTGGTTTTAAGTGGAATGATTCTATAGTTAAGTATATTTATTACATAAATAAATATGTAAATAAGTAATTATTTTTATTGATATTGAATGTATTTGTAAAGTAACATAATATTTATTTTGAACTTATCATTTGTTTATGCACAATCCTTATTTAATTACGAGTATATTGTACATATTAAAAAATAAAAAAATAAAAATGTATGTTAATTTCGTAATTATAATTAAGAAAAGACAATCTCTACACTATGTATTATAATGCACAAGAGCACAACTACTTATAAATACAAAAACATATTTAAACAAATTAAAAAACACACTGATTTATAATTTAATAATAAAAATATTTATCGCTCTTTTATATCAAAAGCGTCATAACTAAAAAAAAAAATATCGTTTACCTTAACCGAAAAATTTTCAACATATTCTCTTCTCAAACGGTAGCCATAAAAATATGAATTTTTCAGAAGATAAAGCTTGATATAACGCGTACTTCTACATCATTAACTCAAAAATATCGTTTTTTTAGCTATGACCTTCTTGAAGTAAATGAGCGATATGTACAAAATTTTTTAAATGTTGAGTAATTGTAACTATGTTCTTCATAAATACAAACGGATCCTAATATAAACATACTAAATAACTTAATTTATTATTTTATTTTTAACCATCAATGTTGTGTAAATGTTTTAATAAATTCATCATCTATTGATATTTTTTATTGATGTAGCTGCTACTTAAATTAATATTTGAATTTATTTTATTACTTAAATTGAAAATAGCTTACGATAGTGATGATATCGAGGAATTAACTGAACCATCGGATGATGAAATCAAGGAGGACCAATGGTTAGGAGTTACTGTTCGAAGTCAGGGTTTGGGCGGCAAGGTTTGTTAATTAATTATTTCTATATAAATACGAGTAAATTATTTATTAATAAAAATACTACGGTCGAACACGGTTATACGAGCTATGTCTATAGCGAACACACTATATATTCTGAGGATATTACGAACTAAACTTTCGAGTTCGTAATAACCGCAATCGATTGTATAAATTTTTTGCTTAACTTTGTACAATAAAAAACATTTTGTTCTGTTATTTGTTATTTTTGTCAAATTACAATATGCAACAAATTAATTAGTGATGATCATTTTTCAATTTAATGGCCTAAAAAAGTTGTTTTTAAAATAGATCAGAAAAATAACATTTGTTTCCTTCTAGGCTTAATTTTCAAAACGGATGTATGTACATATGTACATATGTATATCTCATTTTAAGGTACATAGCATTTTAGAGCTTTCACTATATAAAGTAAATGCCATCAATTTCAGTTGGAATGCTTTGTCCCAAATTTTGCTGTTGCATTGTGTTATTATAATAATTGTTCATTTACGACCATTTTTTATAATTATGATTTTTAATATTAATTTCTTTATCAGGTTTTAGTTTGCGCCCATCGCTACATAACAAAAGTGCGAGAAAATCGTTACGGCCAAGGACTATGTTACGTTTTAACAAATGAATTGAGTTACGATGAAGTTTATGAACCATGTAAAGGTCGAACTGTTCAAAGGTTTGTAAAATTTTGTAATTTTTCTTCCTGAAATTCTGATTTTGTGTGTGTGTGTGTGTGTGTGAGAGAGAGAGAGAACGAGAGAGAATATGAAAGGAAACAAAACTTGCAATTAAAGCAAGAACTGCTAAAGTAAAAGCACAGAGGAGAACAGAGTCGTCATATGGACTCTTGAAAATAGCCAAAATCGTATTAATAAGAAGGAAATATAATAAAAACGAGTGTTTAACTAACACGTTATATACTGTGAGTAAAATTTTGTGTGCGACCGTAAATGCAAGTTTAAAAAAAAAATAGAAAAATTTCAGAAAGACAATTTGCTGTGTGTGAACATACTATTGTAATTATTAGCAACAATTATAAAATGTTTTCTGCCAAATTAGGTAATTTTTCCCATATATAGTAATGTACAAGGTTGATATGTTAGACTAAGTCATTAGGGCAAAAAACAAAACAACCCAACTTGGAGTATTTGTTGCTGTCAAGAAGAGAAAATTTATGAAAATTTTATATGCATGTGTTTATACTTTTATTATTTTTTCACCAAATTTTTTCAAATATTTTGCTTCAGTGATATTGGTTACCGTTTTTTTTTTTTTTTTTTTTTTTTGCTTTATTGAGGGATTTTATCCGACAACACAATAATCACAAAATTAATTTTTTTATTTGTTTTTTTTTTCAAATATGCACACTTATGAAAATATAAACAAAATTGACATCTGAAAAAATAAAAAATCTGAAACACATACTGCAATAATTTTGGTAACAGAAATTTGTTTTAAGATGCAATTAACAAAATTTTACAAATAAAACGTTTTGAAAATTTAATAAATAATAGAATGAACTTTACCAAGTAACTTTCATGAAATAAATCATTGTTGCACGCTGAAATTTGAATGGAACCAAGCCAACGTAAAATTGTCGGCGGTGGCGGCTTTCAAGTATATATATATATATATATATATATATATAGCTCGTCAGGTATGTGATAAAAGCCTATCATTTTGAAATTGAATCAGTTTCAACGGTTTCAGCAATGGGTTATTTTTTTTTTTTTTTTTGGAATATAAGGCCCATGTGAAAAATAAACAAATAATTTAATAGAAATATGAAAATTTTTGTAATAAAATCTAATGAAAAATGTGTTTCACTTTCGAAAGTATCGGCGGCCTACCCTGAGCCGACTCAACAGTATTAGCCGGTACAAGTCGACGGAGTCATCGGCTTTTGTCTCAGGCACCAAATTTAAAATTTTCAAAAAACTATTTGAACAGAAGTCATTTAAGACAATGTTCGACCAAAAATTGAAAAAAATCAATAAGTGGGGTTTGATAGAGGAAATTAAATTAAGTTATGTGTTTTAGCGATTTATTATTTATAAATTAATAAATTCATTATACGACGTTCAATTGACTTAGTAGTCATTATTTTAATGGTACGTTCATCTCTATATATTTCCAAATTTAAACAATAACAAAAAATTAAATACTGCAACTATAACATGTTAAATAGTTTTGTTTAAGGTAATACAAATGCCAAAATCCCATTAATAATATATACTTTAAATAACCTTTTTAAGACATACATATTTGTTGTAATTTAAAAGGTTAGCGAAAGGAATATATACATATATATATGACACCATTTTACACGATTTTAATAACAATTTCCTAAATATAATTTCTTCTTGTTATAATGTGGCAAAGGTTTTTTTATTTGTTTAAAAAAATATATATTTCAAAAAATCTTTTATACTTCAAACAAATTTTCTCTGAGAGAGAACGTTTCTTTATATCATAGTTATGATACACGTTGCTTTCAAAATACCAAAAATAATTTAAGTTTAACAAATTTTTAGTCAAACCTTTTTTGTATAATTTTATTTTTTTTAATATTTCAATATTGCTTGTAAATAAATAAAATAAAATTGAAAATAATTGTTATGAAAAATGTTCACGCTTCAATATTTTTTGCATAAATTTCCGATTATTCAGAATTTTTTGTACTACTTTTATTTGAAGTGTTACCAGAGTACTAATAAATTAGTGGAACCTATATATATTTATCACTGGAATATTCTGAAAACTGTTTAACTTTTCCTTATTATATGAAGACTTATTTTATGTATTACGAAGTCTGGGGAATGCCACTTTGAAGATTTGTAATGATGAAGATGTGGACATCTCAATTAAACTACCAGCCTTCATTATTACATTGACTGGCACAGCATTTATAAATGTTTTGTTTTTGTATTCCGTAACAACTGGATAATTTGGACATAGGTACGTTTTTGGAAAGACATTACTAAATTTTATACGGAATGGTGCAAAATTGACCTACGTCCCAAATAAAACCTACTTTCGATATTCAAAGCAAAGTGCATAAATCTTATATAAATGTTTTCATTTGGTCACGGCTTCCATAAAGATCCTCAAAAAAAAAAAAAAAATAATAATTATTATTATAATTTGATTCAACCACATAATGTTCGGGCTTGACCAACTACATATAACTTTGTTCTTGTAATAGATGCAAATAATATATTGTTATAACACTTATTTGAAATTTAGCTCCCACACGTTGTTTTCTGGAGCAGAAAGACATAGTCCTAAGAACATCACTATGAAATTTGTGAAATTGTTATTAAAATATAATTCAGCATATTTATGAATAAATCATTAAAAATATACGTTTTTATTGTTTTGCCACCACAAAACGGAAACCCCTAGTCTACACGTAGACATTTTTATGTTGGCAATTGTCAAATTCTATCTATCTCTCTCTCTCTCTCTCGCTCTCTCTTTAAAATGTTATGTGTGGACTAATAAGAAATCTATTGCGCAAAACATTTTGTAATAAATGTTTAAACACAAAGCTTAACAGTTATGTTTAACATAAGCTGTCAAATTTATTGCTTTCTTTTAAAAAGAAAAGTGCAAAATAATAAATTTTGTTTTGAAAAGACAAATAAAAAATACAAATAAATTAAAATCTTTGATAAAAAAGATAATTTAAAATATAAAATTCTCATGTACGTTTTCTCCACTCAATAACACAAAGTTGGAAATAAAATTGTTTTTCCGTTATTCTGCCGACGTTATTTCTAATGTTAAGAAATAAAAATGTCTTCGTGTAGACGTAGAGTAAGAAAATAGTGTCTGTTTTAACAATTCAATCGATTAGTATCGATATACAGAAAACAAAATTGAAATCAAATAACGTAATAAATTGTCATTATCAAAGGAAATGTTAAAATAAATACTCGATATTATTTCAGGCGGAAGTTGACATACGTAATCGGAGCATAATTGTATTTAATACGGTTTCTAATTTTCGTTTTTATTAATTTCACGAAACTAAGACCAAGCACTTAGTATTTGTCCCTCTTTTTGGAATTTAATGACTTTTTACTGTTGAGGATATTAAAATTACTGCCACTTTCGTTACTGTCTACATTTTGCAGACAATAGAAAATACATTTAATTTCAATATTTGAATTTTATACTTATTTTGAGAAAAGCTTGAAAATGCTAAATATATTTATAAAATCTGCTATGTTATATGACAAATGCTAAAGTGGTAGCACTGTGTAAGAGTTATGTTTTTGTAAACAGACTTTCGTCTCTAAGTTACTTTCTGTTTTTTATTGTTTATAAACTGAGGAAATATTATTTTGTATATCTTCTTCTATATATAATTTCCGAATCATTCTTTGTCGTCACCTAAAATGCAAAAGGCTGCAACCAGTCAAAAATTCATTATTAGTTATTTATTGAATTTTGATGTACAGATACCGAATATATTCACACAAAAAGTTTCATATTCATACATTCACAAAAGTGATATTAATATTAACAGAAATCAGAAAGCTGTAACATTAATTTCAGAAACGAAACATAAGATAAATTATTTGCAATTGGCAGTATATTTTTTCTGCTCTATATAATTTTGTTTTAAGAGCAAACAATATTGAAAATTTTCACTAAATTACTTAATTATTTGAAAATTACTCATGTACAAGTTCAATTGTAATAATTGGAAGAATACTTTGTAAAAGTTCATTGGACACTCGACATAATGGAAAGAATTTTCTAGTCAGCCACGGACAGTGAAAGGGAAAAAGGGATGGAATTTTAATATTTCTGGAAATAAAGGGATTTTTTAATGTTTAAAATTTTTCTCAAAAATAGCAACAAATTATAAGTAAAAGTAAAAAGTCTGAACTAATTTAGTATAAAAATTGTATTTTATATATTCAATTATATTATAAGCTTTTTTATATTCTTCACCATAAATAGCATCAGACTAAATAAGTTTTTAATTTCTGAAAACCCATGAAATAAATATTTTGGGTAATTATATGTACTGGAGTCAATATATTGTAATCCATCTGTGTACATATGTATCTGTAGGAAACGGCTTTTCGAATAATTCTATAACTAAAGGATTGAAACCCTTGTAAAGTGAAACACTCTCATTTAATGTATTTTTATTTTAGATTTGTTAAATTAATTAAACAATATTTATATAAATAGCTTTTTATTATTTTTTTCTTCTTTTTCTTTTATCGAAAATAATAATTATTTACGGCCTC
Source organism: Protocalliphora azurea (assembly GCA_932274085.1). Classification (NCBI taxonomy): domain Eukaryota; kingdom Metazoa; phylum Arthropoda; class Insecta; order Diptera; family Calliphoridae; genus Protocalliphora; species Protocalliphora azurea. The sequence continues at coordinate 149,231,514 of OW026523.1, forward strand.
ATACATTTTCGTGTATCTATAAAATATTTCTTATTAAAAACAACGATTTAATTGAAGAGGATAGCATTAACTAAAGCAAGAAAATCAACATATTATTAGAGAAGAATACTAAACAATTGTAAAAGCTTTATCGTAAATCATTCGTATAACTCAACGGTTCTCAAATGGGGGTCCTTATAAACATTTTAGGTGGATCCCGAAGATCACTTACTTAAACAAAAAATTTAAAGCATTTTTATTTACGGGCCAATAATAAAAATTTAATTCATAAAGTATCTTAAAATTTACTAAAGATTGAATCGAATTGATTAATTCATATAGGAGACGAAAGTAAAGAGAATAATAATTATATTAGTGTGAGGGATAAAATCAATGATGTCCTATTAAATCAGCATATTCAAAATGTAAAACAGGTCAGCCAAACTGACAACACTTTTTGTTTTTTATATAATTTTTTAATACGAGAGTATGATCTCAAATTGATGATACCAAAATATCAAATAATAACTTTCTCGACAAAAAGAGGAATTCACAAATTGGGGAATGTATTAGTTATCAAACTGATTTAAACTTTATTCTTAAATATAATTCAAATCTAACTGTAAAAGTAAAAATGATAATTTTCAGTTTTATTCCAAAGCTAGTCAGATTGCAGGTTTTTGTCAGAATTAATAAAAAATTGGGGGAAAAAAATAAAAACTTTTATAAATTTTCTTTCATTTTTAAAATAATTTATTAATAAAACTTTAACAAATCTTGAATCTAATAAATTTAATATTTTCCCAAATTTGGAAATTCCGACTTAACTTTATGAATTAATTAAGAAACTATGAGATATCCAGTACCAAATATTTTCTTTTGAATATTAAATTATTTTTAGGTCTAAAAATGATCTGAAAATGTTTGACATCAAATTGAGAAAACACTATTTTTTCATGATTTTAATCCAAATAATAGTGAATATTTATGTATGTATATTATACTCTAAGATTGTTAATATATATAATTTTTATTATTTGTTAGAAGAAAAAATTGTAATATAAAATTAAAAATAAATATTTAATTTTATACCTTCGTTTTTAGTAAATAAGGAATATGACAAGTTAGGGTTAAGGTATTTTTTGCACTATAGGTTAGATAATTGTTAGAATTTTAGATTTTTTTTTTAGGTTTTTATAATATGTTATTATTAGGCTTGTTATTAAAGTATATTATTTATGATAGTGTATATACAAGTGTTAGGAGTTTTTTGATTAAACGAAATTTTTAGCGATAACGTAATCTTAGCAATTAATAGGCATAGGTATTAAATACCTCCACTCTGATTAGATAATCACCACGGGTGGGTAAAACTATAGCTTAGAGTCCAAAAACTCTTATCGATTTGAAAATTTCTCTTGTATATAATTTCGTTAAATTAATTTCTTTAAATTTATTCTTTTAGAATTTATTGGAGCGAATATTTAAATTATTTAATTTAAAAAATAAAAAATAAAAATAAATAAATAATAAAAATGTGGTTACGGCATTTTGCATTTTAGGTGACGATATGAATGTTTTATTTTGGGGTGTAAATTTCTAATTGTAAAAATTATAGGTCCGTTCCTTTACTTTTCCAGCAAAAAATGGAGTAAATAGGGTATTTACTGAGTAAATTAAAAAATTTATTCTCATAAAACTTGTAAACAAAAAAGTACGCGAACGGAAGATTTGTAAAATCCAGTAAAATAACTACTGCAAACAAATAAACAAAACCACCAAAAAAAAAAAAAACAGAGTTTTTTGAAAATTCGAAATCACTAAACATTATTGCGCAGCTTTGTGTTTAAACATTTATTGTGAAATATATTGCTCAACAGATTTCTTATTGGTCCACACGTAACATTTTGAAGAGAATTTTACAATTGCCAACATAGAAATGTCTACGTGTTGACTAGGGGTTAATAATGCGGGCTATGTAAAAGAATGCAGAAAATATATATCTTTTATTTCGAACATTTTCCTTTTTGTTTTGTTGACTTTTGCAAACATATGATTTACTGGATTTTCAAGCAAAAATAAAACTAGTAAAAGGGTCGTACAGTAGCTCTGAGTTGGAAAACAACTCACTCGTCACCGTAATTATTTTTTAAGTATAGTCAGGCGGGTTTTTGTTGTTTGGCCTTCTAGAATTTTGCGTCCCCTTGCACCGGGGCAGTGTATTATAACGCACAACTGTAAAAGTTTCGCATCGTTTATATTGAGCGCGTGCTTTAATCTGAGTGTTACAGTTTCCTATATGAAGATATAGGTCGTCCGGAACTCGGATTAATAACCCCCTAAATAAAAAGATCTAGACGGTCCAGCTTCCTATATGAAGATATAGGTCGTCTGGGACTCCACTTAGATCGATATTCCCATAAAGCTGGCAATATAAACCCAGTGTCTCGATTCAGCTTTTTATACATCCACACTAGTGGCTTTGACACATTGTATGAAGGAAGAAGAAGAAAACTAGTAAAATTTGTAAGTACTCATTTTATTAACTGTCATTTTTCTCTCTCAATACTTTCTCACTTTACTGGGTTTTGAGTACGGGAACGCAAATATATTAAAATTTTTTACTGGACAGTATGAATTTTTAGGTAAACGAAAGCGCTTTATGTATAACCAAAATTTTACGGTAAGCACTGTCCAAAGTCAACGCAATAGTTTTAGGCCTAGTGTTATAATATACGACCAACAGTTCTTTCACAATAATTTGTAATTTTCCTGGAGAATGCCCTTTTAACCATAGATTAATAATAGATATTTATATGAGAGAAGAAAACCAGATTCAATAGTCAAAAACCTAATTCAAGCAACAACAAAATACCTTTAGTTACATATATTTTGTTTTTGTGTTTTAAAAATAATTTTTTTTTTGAGCTAAATTCGAAGTTTCCCTCACATAAACTTCTAGTTGTATTCTATGCTTTTAACAATAACATAAACGATAACTAATTTGAAACTTGTGTCAGTAGAAATAATTTTAAATTAGTAGTTTAATCGAACATAATATTAATAAGTCTATTTAGTCTCATTGGTTATTTATGTTTATATGTATGTACATTAAACCTGCCCAGGTTCGAATTGATTAAAAGAAATGAAATTTGGTAAAAAGTACCTCTTGGATGGTAGGCTTGGGTAAACAAACAATATTTTTATATAAATACTTATGTATATGATAACATTGATATTTATCATTCAATGTTAACGTTATATATCTTGTTAGAATGATAAATTTGTGCAGAATATAAGATTCACTGCCTGCTTCCAGTCAAATTCGGTTCAACAGTTTACGGGATCCCACTATTAAATTTTCATAGATTAGTAGGTTTTTTTTTGGCAGATGTATATATATATATATATACACATATAATTCAAAATATGTTTTAATTTGATAATATATACACTTAAGTAATATTTGTATTTTTTTTCCATTATGTTTTTGTGAAATTTTGTAGAGCTCATGAAGATTATGGTTTTTGCCAGGTGGGTACTTCAGGGGCCTTGTTGGATGATAACACTATGGTCTTGGGCACTCCCGGTCCATTTACATGGCGTGGAACTGTGTTCGTAACAGAAATTGGTGGAGAATATTTGGAACGTGATAAAAATATGTATTATGGTGATCATTCGGATACATCCTCGCCGGTCGATAAATATAGTTATTTGGGTATGGCTGTGACAGGTGGTCGTTATTTTGGGGAACGAATGTCATATGCCGCTGGAGCACCTCGTTCAAATGGTCACGGCCAAGTTATAATATTTGATAAGAACAATAGAAATCCCATACCTGTACATATGATTATTGAAGGCGAACAGTTTGCATCTAGTTTCGGATACGAACTGACTACGGCTGATGTCAATGGTGACCAGAAACCGGATCTAATAGTGGCTGCTCCTTTCTATTTTAACAAAAGTGAAGGTGGTGCCGTATATGTCTATCAAAATGCTAAAGATAGCTTGCCCTATAAGCCAACGTTAAAGTTAACAGGATCATTTGAAAGTCGTTTTGGTTTGGCTCTAGCCAATATCGGAGATATAAATAAAGACAATTGTGAAGACTTAGCTATCGGGGCACCATATGAGGATGATGGAGTTGTTTATATTTATTTGGGCGGTAGAAATGGTTTAAATATCAAACCATCCCAGCGCATTCAATCAAGTGATCTGGGCCTGTTACCTAAAGCTATTAAAACATTTGGTAGCTCCATAACTGGTGGCACTGATTTAGATGGAAACTCTTATCCAGATATCGTAGTAGGAGCATATAATTCGTCTGCAGTAGTTGCATTATTATCCCGTCCAATTATTAGCATACAAACCAAATGGAGAAGCGATGAAATGAAAAATATTGATCCCACAAAAACTGCCTGCATAACAGATGCCTTTACTAATCTCACATGTTTCACCTTTGAAGCATGTTGCTCGATTGATCCGTATGAAGAGACTTCGGCTAATAAAGATCTAAAACTAATGTACACTGTAGAAGCCGAAACGTTTGCGCCTAATAAGAAATTTTCTCGTGTTTTCTTTGACCGTGATGATAAGAGAAGTAATGTTATAAAACGTGAAGTTACTGTTCGCACCGATGGACGTCTTTCTTGCCAAAGAGTAACTGGCTACATTAAAGAAAATACGCGAGATATTCAGAGTCCCATTAAAATGAGATTGAACTATACCTTGGTGGAATCAAAACTACCCGACTCGGCACTAAAAGCCTTAAACCCGATATTAGATCAAACCCAGGCTAATATAGAATTCGAGGGTACATTCCAAAAGGATTGTGGAGATGATGATATTTGCGAAAGTAACTTACAGCTTTATGCTGAAATTGATTTGAATATGGAGAGTGAGTACTAATTTTGTATTTCTTTTTGATCTAAGAAATTCATTAACTTTCTGTACTTTTCTTTAAACTTAGACGAAAACTATGCTCTAATTTTGGGAGAACAAGAAGAAATCCGGGTAAATATTAATGTGTCAAATTCAGCAGATTCCGCGTACGAGACACAAGTGTTTGTTGTGCATCAAAAGAGTGTCTCTTATATAGCTGCCCTTAAAACGGTAAGTCGGACAAGTTTAATTGAGATGAGACGTGAAATGATTCTAACCTTTGTATCTTCTGACTTAGAGTACCGCAATTTGCAATCGTTACAACGAAACAGTTGTTGCCTGCAGTCTAGGAAATCCCATGAGACGTGGAACAGCAGCTCAAGTTTCAATACGTTTTGATCCAAGCGGCTTAGAACTAGACGAGCGTCAATTAACTTTTAACATTTTTGCTAATACGACTTCAAAATTGATAGGTGACCATAAGCCAGAAGTGAAATTAGACGTTCATGTTGTGAAGAGGGCAGAATTGAGTTTACAGGGTTGGGCAAGGCCTGAGCAGAGTTTCTATAGTGGTGAAGTAAAACTCGATAATTCCATGATGCAAATGGAAGATGTTGGATCACAATTAATACATACTTACCAGGTAAGCTTTCCACTTCTGCAACTTACCTATACAATATTCAGACATTATATAATAATCCATAGATCTATAATGAAGGACCTTGGAAAGCTCCTAAAGTAGAGTTGACCATTCATTGGCCATATCAAGTCTATAGCGAAAAAGATAAACGTGATAAATGGCTATTTTATTTGGAGGAAATGCCAGTCATTGAGAATGTGCGTCAGGGAGAATGTTTTGTACCTTCTGAATATATCAATCCACTGAAGTTAACAACCAAATCAAAATCCATGAGGCTGGATGATGAACTTCTCCTAGGACCGGCTCCATACATGATGAGACCAATGAATAAGTCCCACTTCAGCCACCGAAATTATATGGAGAAATCTTCCTACAGCAAACAAGGAAACACTGAGGAATCCTCTTCATTAAATCGTCTAAGAAGGGACACTTTAACTCGAATTATACGACCGGAGCGATTTATGGATATAAGAGATCATAAAACTAAAAAAAGGGATATTGTCGAACTGGACTGTAATAAGGCAACAGCGAATTGTATTAAAATACAATGTGAAATATACAATATGCCACCAAATACTGAAGTCTATGTGTACGTAAAAGCAAGATTATGGAATTCAACGCTAGTCTCCGAACATCCAAGAGCGGATGCAGTAAGAATTATATCAACAGCCAGTGTACAAATTCCTCTTGAATTTAGAGTTGAACAGACTCATACAGCCGAACCCTTACTAGTAAGTTGTAGAAATTCACATATATATATATATATATATATATATATGCATACATTATATATATTTACAACATGTTTATTGCAGGTGGAAACAAGAGCATATCCAGAATTGATTGATCAACAACGAGATACTTCACTTCCTCTGTGGATTATAATTTTAGCTATTATAGGAGGTCTTCTCGTTTTGGCCCTCTTTACTTATGCTATGTGGAAATGTGGATTCTTTAAGAGAAGAAGACCTGATCCTACACTAAGTGGTAATTTGGAAAAGATGAATGAAGAAAAACCATTTTTAAATTCAAAAAACAATCAACGAGTTTTCTAACAACAAGGAACTGTTGGGTGGGATCTATTACAACAGCAAAAACATTCATTGCCTAAGCCACCCAAAAAATGCTTTGGCAAAACTACAACTACTACAAGTGATACTAATGATTATGAAAATAATTTTAATCAAAACAATAATAACAACAACACCAGTACTAATAACAACAATAACTACAACAATATTTGTGATACAAGCATTGATGAGGCCTGCGTTATTTATTGGGACACTTTGCGTTAAATACATTTTGTGCACATAAATAGTTCATAATACGTATGTATGTATTTACTGAATATACTATATTAATATATAGAAAACGAACTAATAAACAAAATACATAAGATACTTCGATATGTAATTTTAAAAAAGAAACACACAAATTCATCAATTTCAGTGCCATTTTTAATCATATATATTTTTTCATTAATTTACTTAATTTTCTATTATTATTATCTTTCTATTAGTTTAATTTAGTCATTTATAATTATAATAATGTAAAAGTTAATTATAATTATATATAATTAAATAATTTTTTATTCCTATTTAAAATTTAAATTTTAAATTAAAATAGGAGCGCATATTGTTATTAACTGAATTAGAAGCAGCTGCTTAAAATTTCAATAATCCAAAACTATTTTAAAATTAAAACATACTTTATTTATCACGTCCAATATTGTATTAATAATGCTAATATTCCGATTGTGTTTCTGCATTTACATTTAGTTTTAATTAAACCTAAACATCCAAAGTTGTAAATATTTACATTATGATTTATCTTTTCATGTTACTATTAAATAATTTAATTCCATACTGTCCTATAGGAATTTCAAAATAAAAGATTATTCGAATTAATATAATTTAGAAAATTAGAAATATATATATATATATATATATATATTACTAATTAAGAGTGTAATTTATCATTTTTTTAATTTTTAAAACGTAATACATATTTTTAAAGTCAACGCAATTTGGCCAGTAAAATTTCTAAATTTCTAAAAGTATAAAATAAAAAGTCCAAATCTGTTAAATTTTTAAAATTTATAGAGAAAACAAAAAAAAAAACTAAAACCAATTTAAAAATAATTGTAATAGTGTGCGAACACAAAAAAACTTTCTGTCCAATATATTTACGAGTATAAACGTTTAGAGCAATTATCTTATGATCGATCAAAAAATTATTAACCTATTATTAATAAATGAATATAAATTTATAGATATCGTTATCTAAAACACAAAACCTTCTTAATATTATTGAAAAACTTCATATGTACATAGTTTTCTTATTTTTCTTTAAAATTATTCAAATGCCCTTTAAAGCATTTCGTGTTTTATCTGGAGAAATATACAATAATATATCGTTGGCTTAATATAGAAAAGGCGTATCTTAATTTTTTTTCATATTAAATTTCATGCTAGTTTCCTTTCAATCACACCTCCATTAAAAAAATTAAGAGAGCTATGAAATTAAGAAACTATGAAAATTTATAATCGTAATTCATTTTAAATTTCGATACGTCTTTTCTGTATTATACTATCGATATATACGTACAACTTTTTTATAGGTAAATATGTATATATTAAAATTTAGCTTTTGTGTCCCAATCAGAAATTGATAAAGTTATAATTATGATATTTTTATTTTTATGTTTATTTCCCACTTTAAAGAATATTTTATATTTTGGATTTCATAAATTTGTAATTAGTAATAAAATATCAAATATCGATATTGAAAGGATTTACATATGTATGTACACCTTAGAGTTCTTATTATTCAACACTCGAAAATTTTATATTGTTTCTAAATGTTTTAATGGACATTTTTGAATTTATATACACTCTAACGTAGATAAAAATTCATATCTTCTGTTTACTTTTTTTTACATTTTTTCAGATTATAAATAATTTGTTTAATAATAATAATAATAATAATAATAATAATAATAATAATAATAAAAGTTGTATATATATGTACTATGTGTAATCAGTTAACTAATTAATTTTGAATATAAGTGTCATCATGTTTTCGATAAATAAATTGAAGTCATCCTGCAAATATGTAAATTTAAAAACAATTATTATTAAGTAACATTTTATTTTAGATATGCTATTGTTGATTGTAAATATAAAAGTTAAGTATAACACGGTGCTACAAAATAAAGAAATAAATTATATATTTGAAATGTAACATAGTGTAATTTGTAGGTATAGGTGAGTAGATTATTACACCATATTTAAAATCTTTAATAATTCCCCAAAATCAGCATTTTAACTACACTGTTTTCAAAATTTTTATCTTGAATGCCTACTAACCAATATTAGTTAGAAAGAGAAGAAATTACGTTTTTTAAAAAGCATATACATATTTGCATTCATATTAAAACTCTGTAAGATATTGAAAATATAAACAATTTTCTATAAAATGAACTGTCGTTTGTTAAAATTGTAGAACACATTATTTTTTCGAAGTTGTAAAAATCATAAAAACCTATTACTTTACGTGTTTTGAAAAAGTATTTTGAAGTTACCATTGTTTTACATATACACTGCCGAGATAAAATTTTAAAATATGCTGAAAAATTTTAATGCAAAATTTACAACATATAGCTAATTTTATTTTTAATAAAATGTGGTATTAGGAAAAAATAGGTATGCTAATAATATGTGGATCAAAAATGACTTTTAAGTTCAAAAAATATGAATAAAAAATAAAATATTGACTTTGTGAACTTAATTAAAGTATATTCATAGCAAAACTGAGTTATGAATATAGTTTTTTCTAATGCCGTTAGAAAAACTTAACATGGATAACAGGTATTCGAGATAAACATTTTTAAATCCGAAAAATCCGTTATTTGGAAATAACTCCCGATTTTGTGATACATATATGGAAAATTTTAAATATGATATAACTATTTACTCAACTATACCTACAAACTACTACTACTATGTCACAGTCCAAGTGTTTTTTTTTTTTTTTTTTTTTTTTTACTATAGCACTGTGTAATTAAACGTATCTTTTTATATGTTAAGTTGTAATTTATTGATAGTAACTAATTGATTTACTTAATTTAAAAACACTTTATACGTTGCTATTTTAACCTAGTTTTAATTAAGCACTGATTTTATTATAATTTAAAATTAGAAATATATATATGTTTCACTTTTACATAGTAAAATCAAAACATGAAAATAAATTTATTTGATAAAAAAAAAACTTATAATTTATTCCGACTTTAATTAAAAATAAATAAGCTTAAAAGAATTTGAGTATTTGAGAATAAAACAGAAGGAAGAACTGCACATATTGTGTGTAACGACAATATGTTTTTTTTTTTAACAAAACATATACTTACAAACCTAAAGAGACTCAATGGCTTCGATCAGTGGGTGAAAAAAATGCCGTTCGAACAGAGAGGAGACACTTTTCACTTTTTAATATGATTGCTGATGGAAAGGATTGTATTCAGACTATAGACGACAAGGAAGGACAAGAGACTGCAATAACTTAGTTCACATCAAACTCCAGAGCTCATAGCACTCCGGAGCCGAGTGTTTTCCGCATTTTCACATACACAATACGAAGGTTAACGAAGCTAAACAATTGAGAGCGAATAAAAAACAATCATTTAGTTTTCTTATAGCTTTCAACAAGGCAGGTTCGTGTCGCATGGTTAAGCAAAAACAAAAAACAAACAAAGAACGTAAAAAATAATTATTTTTTTTTTATATCACTGTTGCCAGGTTTGACAATTTTTGGTTCTAAAAATGGCCTGTTGACGACTTTTTGTAAAAGGAGATTCAGAACTATTTTCAGCATTTTCATTTAAATACAAATTTTCTTAAATTTGTCAATGTAAATGGTACATTTACAGAAAAGATTTATGGAAACCAATTTATTATTATATTCGATTCAATTACGTACACTTTTATTATGAAATGGCAAATAAAAATAAACACTTTACAAAAGTCCAAAACCCTTTTACAATTTTTTCATTTCATAATCAAGGAATTAGAAATACTTAAATAGCAGTACTCATTCAAATCTGAATATCCTGCATCCTATACAAAAAGACCTATGTGTTTTTTTAACTCTTCAAGAGACAATATAAATACTTAACTTATTTTTTGTTCGAAAGTTATACAAACGTTCATATTCATCATTTTTATGCAAATATAATCACATTTAATAAATACCTAATTTGTGATGTTGATGATTTCAAAAGTATATATATATATATATATATATATATATATATATAATTTTGGCAATTTCAAAATTGAATTTTTGAGGTACTTCTTTTAAATTTTAAAAATATCATAATATACAGCAAAAATATATTACAACTATATTTTTTTTTAAATTAAAATGACAACTTTCCAAATGAAATTGAGAAAACAGTAATTGTAAATGAGGTTTCAGTTTTTGAAAAGATCAATTAAAAATTTTATTTTTCATTCAGAATTTGGGAAAGATCAACTGAAACATTGATTTTCTATATAAATAACAAAAAAGAGCATATAAAATTAGCATTTTCATTCAGGTTTCAGAAAAAAAAAAACAATTAAAAATAGAGCTTTCTATATAAAATTCAGAAAAGGTTAATTGAAAATTACATTTTCCATTTAGAATATCGAAATAACAATTGAAATTTAGACTTTTTATTTCAAGTTTAGAAAAGAACAATTGAATATTGGAAATTGGAAAAGTACAATTAAAATTGAGAAAAATTTACTTTTTTAAAATTTTCAATTGTTCTTTTCTGAATTTTAAAAAGAAAATCTCAATATCTCTTTTTGTTTTTCAAATTGTAAATGCATGATTTTATAAAACGAAATTTCTTTTCGACAATTTGTATTGAAAACAAAAAATAAATTCAAAATTTCGTTTTACAAAATGAACCCCTAAATATTAATTCTTATTTGAATTTGAAACTAAGAATCTAAATTTCAATTTTTCTTTTCAAATTTCTAAATGAAAATTCTAATTTTCAATAGATTTTTTTTAATTCAATTTCGTTATCAGTTGTTCTTTTTTTTTTAATCTTAATGGAAAATATTAATTTCACTTGCTCATTTCAAAATTTGAAATGATAAATTTTATTTTTAATTAATATTTTCTAAACTTAAAATGCCTGGCATCTCTGCCTCAAGATAAAACCATCGTGTTAATTTTTCCTTGAAAAATTAATTGAATTTTTTAATTAAAAAGTGTAAAAAAAACTACTTAAATTTGCTTTAACTTTCTTTTGTTTGCCAATGTTTGCTCAAAAAAGAAGAAAGCATTGGGGCAATAGCCCTAAATTCAAGGTGCCAAAAACTATAGACGGTCCCAGCACTAGTTCCAACAGGTTTCAGCTTCTGTCTGAAGATGATGAAGAAGAAGCAATTGCTATCAAAGAAAAGATTCCACCAATAATTGTGGACTCTACCCACAGTTTTTCAACTGTGATCGGATTAATTGGGGATAAGTATACTTACAGACGGATGTCTATTGGTACAAAAATTGTATCAAACTCGTTATCGCTGTACATGAAGCTTTGAGTGTTCTCAAAGACAAAAAATTCCAGTATTATACGCATAAATTGAGGGATGGAACAACTTTTAAATTGGTTTTATTTGGCCTGCCACAACTGGACACAAAGATAATTGGCGAAGAATTTGTAAGCTCGCTCAACATAAACCCGGTAAGCATTAAGGAATTGGCAACAAAAAGATCCAGTGTAGATGACGCACTCTATCTCATTGAGTTTGATCGTCAACATGTTTCAAAAAGAGAGGTTATGAAAATAAGATATTTTTGTAATATATCTGTATATTGGAGAAAACCTCTAAAGGGCAATAATGGTCCCACACAATGCTCCAAGTGCGCTATGTATGGACATGGTGCTAAAAATTGTAACCGTATCGTAGTGTGTTCAGCCTGCGCCGGAAACCATGAGTATGCAGTTTGTTCACTCAATAAAGGTAATAGTGATGGTAGTATAATTTATAAGTGCTACAACTGCATAAAGAAGAACTTAAAAAACGTTAACCATAGAGCTGATGACCCAAAGTGCCCAAGTCGTCAAGAATATTTAGAAATCCGTCATCGAGTAACATCTAAATCTAGGGCGACCAGCAGAAGAACTAACGTAACATATTTTAAAGAAGACGATCATGATTTTCCTCAAATGCCAAGGCAAGAACCCCATAATAATACACGTAATTACCGCGATTTTGGTAATTTGTATTCTGAGGTAGCTAAAGGCAAGAGCTACGACAATAATAATAATGATGACATTTCCAATGAAAGACTTCTGGAAATATTTTTTGATGCTGTCGATGCTTTGCAAAGATGTCAAAATAAGTACGACATGCTACGAGTTTTGTGTATGATGCTTAAACATGCCATATAATTCAACCGGTAGACACAATGTTCATGTTATGCATTGGAATGCCCAAGGCATAACAACTGAGTCAGCTGCTGCCCAGCTGGAATACTTTTTACACAAAAAGAAAATCGATATTCTCCTTTTAAATGAGACTTTTTTGAAACCGTACCACAAATTTCAACTTGGTGGTTATAAAATTTAGAGAGGATCGATCTACTCATGACGGAGGAGTTCTAATTGCAATTAAAGGTAACATTAAGCATACGTTGTTACCAAAAATAAAAACAAGTACTGCCGAAAGTATTTCAGTACAAGTTATGATTAATCCAGTTCATACTACCAATTTTAAAGCTGATTTTGATAAATTAACTTCGTTTTCAAAAGACTATTTTATTTTCGGTGATCTGAATGCCCAACATACACATTGGAATTGTATGTCAAATAATTCGGCTGGTAATGATCTCTACTGCCACTGTCTTCAATCCAGCTACTTCATTTATTACCCAAATGGACACACTCGCTTTGGACAAAATATCAACCCCGTTCAACCGTCCACAGTAGATATTCTTTTATCTAACTCGTGTCTCCATTTTTCAAACCTTGAGACACATCCAAATGTTTTACAGTCGGACCATGTACCTATATCTTGCGTTATTTATGGCCTGGTTCAAAACATGATATATTCAGTTCCCTTGTATTATCGCGCAGACTGGTCAACAATCAGAAACTGGGTTGAAAATGAAATTAGGTGTCAGAGCATTGATCAACCCGTTACTAATTCAGGTAATCTAGATTTGTATTTTAACAAATTAATATTTATAGTTAAAGAAGCGTTCAATAAAATACCTGTCAGTCATAAAATTTCGTGGCAACGAGAAATTTCTGAAATTAGTAAAATGTTAATTAGTTAGAGAAATAAATACAAACGTAAATTTCAAAGATGTAACGATTTTAAGTATAAAAATCAATTTAAAAGCATTTTGAAGCTATTAAATAAACTTATTGATTTTCACCTTAATAAAGACCGCAATGATCCTGGTCAAAATTTATTTCGAATTTGCCCTCGGGCACTAAAAAGTTTTGGAAAGTAAAAAAAGCACTTAAAGGAAACAAAATGCCTTTTGTTGATCTTCATGTAAACGGTGAAGTTTTAAAAACTGGCAATAAAAAAGCTAATTCAATAGCAGACGTATTTGGTAATTCACACACCATTACTTTAAATAATTATTCACCTATGGACACAGCTGTCTCAAGATTCATTCATGATCTTAACGACACAATTCTTGACAGTTCTAACGTAGAGCTTACCAATTTAGATGAAGTTAAATCATTTGTACTTTTAGATGGCATTAATAGCATTATCCTTAAAAGGATGCCCGATTACTTTTTTGAAACTCTATGTAAACTATTCAACTCTTGTTTAATAGAACTCTATTTTCCAACTATTTTTAAGAAAGCAAAAGTTATTCCAATTCCTAAGCCAGGAAAGGATCCTAAATTACCGTCTAGCTATAGACCAATCAGCATCTTATGCCTATTGGATAAAATATTTGAAAAAATAATTAATAAGAGAATTTTAGATTTTTCCAACCAAAATAATGTCAAACGCAATAATCAAAAAAATGGAAAATAGTTTAAAATCTACCAATAAATACTTTGATAAATGGAAGATAAAAGTTAATGTTAGTAAAACACAAGCTATTATATTTCCATATAATATATCACAGTAACGTATTCCTACAAAACATTTATATTCTAGGGGAGTTTTTATTCCTCTGCAGGATAGTATCAAATATCTAGGTATTATCTTAGATAAAAAACTATCATTTAAACAACACATACAGTATATTTGTGATAAAGCAATCAAATGCGGCCGTGCACTTTACCCCTTACTTAACAGAAGATCTAAACTTAATTTAAAAAACAAGATTCTTATTTACAAAATGTGTATTCAACCAATTATGACCTACGGATGCCAAGTCTGGTTTAATAAAGCTGCTAAAACTTACACAAGAAAATTACAGATAATACAAAATAAAAATCGGAAAATAATTCATAACCTACACCCCAGATATTCTACTGATCTCCTGCATAGAAATTTTAAACATAAAATGTTTAATTCATTTGCAAGGGAACTGACTCTGTCATTTAATGAAAAATGCAGAACGTCTACATATGAATTAATAAGAAATTTGTTAAACAATCACTAATTGATGGTTGTTTTTTAAATTTCTTATAACGTTTAAGTATGTACAAGGTTTTTTTTTTTTTTTTGGCAACTTTTCCTTAACACTGTGATATTAGTAGTTTCCTTATTTAATTATTTAGATGTTAATTGTTGTAATACTTTTAAGTAAATTCTCATAACAATGTGATTATTAATATATTTAATATTTTATTTTTTAATATTTTTTTAAATATTTTCTGAATTACTGTTAAATACGGTGCAGTTCTCAAAATCTTTATTTAACACCAATTTAGAATCACAGTGCGGTTTTACTGGTGTCACTACCGATTGACACCACCAAGGATATTATGAAAGAATTTGAAGTTCTAAATTTAATAAAATTTAAATAAAAATTTTAACTAAAAGTTTAATGAATTGTTAAACAAGAGCAATGATCACGAGATTGATTATCTTTAGTGATGCTGGTGTCTAATTATAGACCATAAACTCTGGTTTGGTTCTGCCTAGAGTTGTGTCGTCCATGAACGAATAGATTCAATTGAACGAATCAGAAAAATGAATGATGTTGATTCGTTCTTTCTTTTTGATTAATATCGTTCATTTGTTTTTACATTAGTACTTGCTTCAGACAAAATTTTGTGAAATCATAATTTTTATTATACTTTTTTAAATATTTAAAAACAGTTGTCTTTACATTCATTCACACACTCATCGTTCAGATCATAGAAAACAACTAGAACTCCAACTTGCTCTAAAAAAAACCTAACCCAGCTGTCAAAAAAAATCGAACTCTTTGTATGTGTTAGTAGAATTTTCTTCAAAGCTAATTTATACGTATGAAGAAATAATTTTTTCAGACTGTTCAATGTTAAAAAAATGAACGAAGAACGAAATGAGCGAATTGAATCATTTTATAATTTTTTACGATATGAACGAAAAAGTAAGATGAACGATTACGCCCAACTCTAGCTCTGCTAAACGGAGGCAAGAAGGACCTACAATTAACTATGACAGCTTGTTTACCACTTTAAATTAATATGCAATTAAAAGAATCGATTTTCTGAAACCTAAAAGTTGATAAAAAAAAAAGTGCACATATGTATATATGTGCTACTAATGATTGCATCTGACTGAGAAACTGTTATATGATTATTATATTTTATATATTTTCGAACCTCGATTTTTAAGACTTTTATTATCAATATAAAAATTTTATTACAACCAATGCACAAAAAACTGTGAAACTTAACTGTAAGTGAATAGAATTACAAAATTTGAATTTATTAAAAATAATGCAGACCTTACGACCACACGAAAGTGATTCGAATTCTTAAAACTTAGAAGACAAATTTTATTGCCGCAAATCGTATTCGTATTGCGGGATTTTTCCCCATCGGGAGAAGTTGTGCGTCTCTGGCGATGATATATCTAAGCAAACAAGAAATCAATACGTCTGGAAGAAAAATAGGCAATATTGCTAAATAATCATCTAGGTGAAAAAAAGAAGATATCGCCAGATAATCTTCTGAAAGATGTAATAAATATATATAGAAAAATTATCACCTGAAATCATATAATAAAAAAAACTTCTATATCTTGTAAACCATGCGAGCATATAAATCCTAACATTATAAAGCACGAAAACGCTAAATTTTTTTGCTAAAAGGCAAAAAATTTCTTCAATATTTTTTTTCATTTTTGAAAAATTTTTCGAAAAAATTGTGACTGAAAAATAAAATAATAAAATTATTGCATTAATTTCTTCCAGATGATCTCAATGGGATAGCATCCATTTATTGCGGAGGAGATAATCACTTTACTGAAAAAAGGGCGATATTTTTGAGGATAAAAGTAATAAAAAAAATAAAATTTTATATATATATATATTTTTTTTTTTTTTTTTTTTTTTGTTTACTGCCTAATTTTATTTAAACTGATAAAAATACAATATTAGAAAAATATTGCTTTGATTTTCGTACAAATAATGAAAAGAAAATATTGTGTAAATTTCTTCTAAGAAAATATCTTCCAAATATTTATAGGGGAGAATTTTTTACAGACATGTTTAAGTATATCTTTGAATATGATTTTAATTTATTGTTAATTTTATTTTTTTGATGAAATTATCTAAAGTAAAAGAAAGTAACATTCTATTTAATTTTGTTTTATAGAGCACACATACTCGGATTTGTTTTATAGCCAATATTTTTTAATAAAATGAGTATATTGTTATTTTGCACAAGTTGCGTTAAATATAGTCAATACCCCTAGGTTCAATCTCTGCAGTATTTATTAAATAGTCTAACATAAGTCCCGTACCTAATTATACAATGATTGCATTTACCATTATTTTCAGTAACGATAACCGTAAATTCTTAAAAAGCGTTATTATCCTGTTTCAATTCAATCAATAAAAACGCCTGTCACAATTAAAAAGTTCCAATTTAATTTCATGTTTTAATTTAAGCAAAATGTTATATTTCTGTGAGATGTATACAAATCTCGTGTACATGAATTTCAATTTATACTTTTTTAAAACATATAAAATTCATATTTTAATTATCTTATACAAATTAGATTAACAGTATTTTTGGAGAACTTTAAAAATTAAATTTTGGATTTACTTTTTCGTAATGATAGTATTAATAGTTTCGTTATATTATTGATATATTAGAACGTGACAAAGTTGTATACAACTGAATTTCTGTTCTTTTAGGTTTAAATAATATTTTGTGGTTGAACCCTCAATACGTGTTTTCGTTAATACAAGTTTGAGAAATTTGCGTAACCATCTGCAGATCTCTTATTTTGCTTCATTAGTAAAGACTTTCAGCATTTGAGGAACGTGGTTTTTTAAGTTTTTCCATATTTTTAATAACAATATCATGTAGAGATGAATAACGATTTCGTACTTCGCAAACTACTAGCCACAGACTTAAATACTCTTTCTCGTCCAATTCTATAACGGCCCGTCTGTAGTCTTCAATGTGAGGATACTTGGCCACTTTTGAAACAACTTTTGCTCT
This sequence comes from Protocalliphora azurea, assembly GCA_932274085.1. Taxonomy (NCBI): domain Eukaryota; kingdom Metazoa; phylum Arthropoda; class Insecta; order Diptera; family Calliphoridae; genus Protocalliphora; species Protocalliphora azurea. Next base: position 149,249,657 of record OW026523.1, read on the forward strand.
TGATAGAAAATAGCGTGAAATTTGATCGAAAAATGCAGCCGCTTCAGATTCAACTGTTTGAATTTCTGCCAATGTATCTTCTTGGATTGAAACGCCAAAATTATTGCCGTCTTCAATTTTGGGAATCATGAATGAAATCCACATTTTTAGGAGATTTGCTATAATAAATGTAATACACATTATTTTTAAAACTTTAAATGATATTAAGGAGAACTTACAGTCTTCTACTAATTTTCGAATAATAGGTTTAACGATCTTAATCATTTCACATAATGGCGCATTGCAGGGAACACTGCCACTTGGCAAGTACATGACTTTAGTGCCGGAAACTAATGTATTGTCAGTGCGTGGTCTCTTAGCTGATGGTTCATCGGCTTCGCCCCCATCTCCTACAGATGCGACGTTGCTTTCATTAGCTCCATTATTACTAACGATAATTGGGTCTGGTATTGGAATGTTTAAATCTTGGTGAACTTCGTTAAAATTACGTTCACTAAACATGGGGGTATCCAAAAGCTCATTAAGTTCCACAATTTTTTCCGGAAATCCTTGAATTATTAATTGCTCGGCCTTTTTTATTAAAGAATCTTTATATTCTTGAACCTAAAAATCATTAAAATTTTAAAGAAATCGTATAAAAATAATTATTTAACCACGACATGAAACATACTTTGACAACTGTATCACTCGGCATTTTTGCGTTCCTTTCTTTCTTTTTGTTTTCTATTCGTTCGAATGCTTGATGTCTTAATTTTCTGACAATTAATTGTTTTTTATTATTTTTACACAATTAAGCGTGTTTTACAATAGAAATTGAACTTAATAAACTTTTAATGTTTTTGGGTTAAATGTTTGTATAATCTTTGTATGAAATATGCTTTAAAAAATTTCCGCTTTTCCGTTTTGTTGAAAGCGTGCTTAACAGAACTGCGCCGAAAAATTTTAGCGGCGGCGGCGGTTTTTGTAGAAATTGTCGGCGGCGTCCCAAAATCGTCTGTCGCCGGCGGAAAAACTGACATAACTTACGGTCGATACGAGTGGTTTTCCTATCATACAAGTCGACAGAGCTACTGAAATTTCTTTATTTATATTAGCACATATGGGAACACGTAGATAAAGCTTTATTATAAGAAATCACTTTTTTCGTTTTTCCTCGAAGTATGGTGTCAAAATTTAATAGTAAAATTTTCATTTTTAATTTCATAGTATTTTGTGTTATTTTTGCTCCAAGTAATTAATTAAATGAATTCCATGTAGAATTGCGCTTCTTCTTAGAAAAAATAATAAACATAAAAACAATAAAATGAAGCTTTATAGCAAAACAAATTTATCTTTGCTTGAGCTCTAACAATTATATCATAACGCTGATATAATATTGTTACTTTTTTACCTTTTAAAAACTGTGGTTTATTTCCTTTTAAATAAACCGGTACTTTGATTGCAAATAAAAGCAATTTAAAAGTTGTTCCGACTTTTTATTTTATTTAAAATGTACAACAACAACAGTTTAAATAATCACTAGTGTTCTAATACACACACACATAAATTACACACTTTATACAGCACACAATAATGTACAAGAAGAATATACAGCCAGGCAGTTAATTTGTCTTTATTTAATGATGCTTCCAATTAGACTGACTCTATGCAGTTCTCACGGCCAATTTATATACACTACATTACCTTCTAAATGCTTACCGAAAGCTCTATTTCTATAATGTTCTTAACGGACAAACTAGTATATTCGAATTCTATAACTTTCGATGTTAATGTTAGCAGCTTAAACATTTAGTGTTACCATACTTGCAAACAATGGTGAAAGTTTTTCATTCAATGTTGTATGGTTACAGCTATGTTAATAATTTCTACGGATATGTTAACTGAGAAGCATTGAGAAAGGTTGAGAAGCATTATTTAACTTTAAACCAGCCGTTAAAACCGTCATATTTGAATTCAAATGCAATTTCGTAACAATATACATAAAGTTGATCCACACATTCTCATGACAATAAAAATTTATTATGAAATTTTTAGTATTTCTGTACATTGGAATTTGTTGAACATGCCCAAATTCAAAAATGACAAAACAATTTAAAGTAAAAATTTTAAAATTTTAAGTAAAATTTCTCTTAAATTTCACACACATTAGTTTTTAACTCGTTTTTTAAAAACACAGTGAATTTAAACATCATTGTTCAAATATCATTTTATTTTGTTTTTTTTGGCCTGTTTTTCGTTTGCCAAAATATTTTCACAAATTTTTGATTTAAATAAAAATTCACACACAAACACTTTTGAACTCAAAAAATACAATTTTTAAATATATAAAATTAATGAACAAATATAAATTTCATTCATAATTTAATTTTTTTTTAACTATTTGAAAATTTTTATAAATTCTTTTTTCAACAAATTTCTTTGTACTAAAAATATTAAAAATTTCTTCCCTGTATGGATATTTAATGTTCTTTTTTTTTTGTGTGTTAAACAACTCGAGTCGAGATCTTTTTGCCTTGAAATATATGAAAAAACAAATCAATTTGTTTGTGTTTTTTTGAGAAAACGACTTGTTTTTCAAAAAACCTCTATGTGTGGACATAACATTAAGTAACACACTTCTAAATGTATAGTTTTGTGAAATAAAAGGTGTTGGAATGAATAATTTGCGTTTTATTTTAAGATTTGTGAAAAAGTGTGGCAAATGAAAAAAACATCTCAGTTGTAAAACCCCAAGTATTTATACTAGACAAATATTTATCAAGACAAACGTTAAAATCCGCGTTTGAAAAACTAGACTTCAAGTGGTCGTAGCAGCAAAAACTAACTAAAATTGTAGTTCAAAAATGTTTACCTAAACTACTGCTACCTTCACATTTTGTAGTAGTATGTTTAGTTGTACTTAAAAACTACAATTTTGAAAGTAGTGTAGTTTTTATAATTTTTTTACTGCTGCTACCTTCACATATAAGTAATGATAGTTTTACCTATATTCATAAACTACGGATTATAATTTTTGGTTATTACAGTCGTCAATTTGCATATATAAAACTAACAATGTGTATTTTGTAAATTACTAAAAAAGCAATATTTTTTGAAAAATTGTTTCCTTTTAATGATTACTCGTAAAAACAAAATAAATGGATATTTTGCAAAAAAAAAAAAAGTAAAAAAACTAATGTGTGTGAACATAATATTATATAAGTAGTTTGTTAACAAAGTTGCGGTGTTGCCACGTCGCTGCAAAATTTAGTAATTTTGGTAACGTCAAATTGAGTAGTACTCTGTTATCTTCGTTTGTTTCTTCTTGTTCACGTGAAATACGTTAAGTTACACCAACTAAAAAGCAGGTACCACAACCAGGGGATTAAGCAGTTCAATAAACCAATTGTCGACAAAAATCACACTTGGCAATGCAGTTAATATTAAAACTCTACACTGATAATGCTGTGGTAGATACTACAGTCAATTTGTAAAAATGTTCGTCGATGTTTAACCTTATATGGGAGATAGGCGGTAAAGTGGGCGGACCACGCCCCTTGTTGGTTTCCGAGTTTACATTAGTTCTTGAATTATTCGTGCAAAATTTCTTTGATGTGCATGTCGTTTTGTATAAAATATCGACCGAAAAGTATAAACTACTGTTACGAAGGAAACTCAGTTTTTCTAGTATTTGGTTCATAACTTTTTTGCTTATAAACCGATTTTGCTCATTTTCAATAACAAATAAACCTTATGTAAGACAAATATTTGAGCCAAATTTCATCCTACTAGGATATTCGCCGCGAGCCAAATCCTGTTTTCAACAGACGGATGGACAGATATGATTAGTTTAACGTGGGTACCTGCCTTGACGGACCAACCCCACAGTTAGGATGAAGAATGATGCACCAACCAAGGTCCCCATATGTTTTGATACATACAGGTTGTAATTATAATAATTCGCTTTCTGGACAAACCATTTCCCCTTGCTTAGGGGATCGGAGCTACCTTCTCCTGATTACCCTTATGATAGTGTTACTGCGCTTGCAGACAATACGTGAAACGTTAAGCCACCACGTAACCCCCATAGAGGGCCTCACCAACAACCAGCTAAGCACAATGAGGTTGAAGTGGCCTCACAGTCCGTTTAAGTCCTAGGTAAAACCTCGAACTTTCGTTCTTTCAGCTTTAGAACCCAGAAAATTCTAAGGCACTGACTCCCATTATATTTCCTGTCAATCCTCCCAAAAGACAAAGTAGCAATCTTAGGCTTATGAAGACAGGAATTTTGCTCACAAGGACACAGAATATATTGTTACGAAATTGTACTTGAATTAAAATATAACGGTTTTAACGGCTGGTTTAAAGTTAAATGCAGTTAACATATCTGTAGAAATTATTAACATAGCTGTAAACATACAACATTGAATAAAAACCTTTCACTATTGTTTGTAAGTATGGCAACACTAAATGTTTAAGCTGCTAACATTAACATCAAAAGCTCTAGAATTCGAATACACTAGTTTGTTCGTTAAGGACATTGTAGAACATTGTAGAACATTGTAGAAATAGAGATTTCGAGAAGCTCTAGAAGGTAATACAGTGTATATAAATTGGCCGTGAGAACACCATTGAGTCAATCATTAAGTAAAGACAAAAAACTGCCTTGGCTGTATATTGTTGTACATTATTAAAGTGTGCTGTAAAAAGTGTGTAATTTAAGTGTGTGTATTAGACTATTTAAACTGTTATTGTTGTACATTTTAAATATAATAAAGAGTCGTTACAATTTTTAAACTACTAAACTGCTTTTATTTGCAATCAAAGTACCCGTTTATTTAAAAGGTAAAAACGTAACAATGTTTTATAAATGATAACAGACCAAGCAATCAAGAACATATATTAAAAAATATAGATAACCCTCTATTTATGGGGCTTGTCGGGACCGGAGAAAGTATGAGTAAATTGAAAACGCGTAAAATAAGGTTTAAAATAAATCAAAAATTATATATGAGATCGGAATTTCTATGCATCGCGTAAATGAAAGCACTAATTAAATGAAAAATGTTAGTTTGGGATCTAAAAATCCCATCAAATTAAAATACATGAAATTTTTTATTTTTTATATATATTGGTTCAAACGATTTTTTATATTTCAACACATAAGACCTTTTGGTATCGATTTTCATACCATCCTTTATTAATTAATTTAAACATGAGGGCAAATGTTTCAGTTGCATTAAAATCATAAAAATGCTCCAAGCAATCACAATTTTTTAAAACTTTTTAAAATAAAGCAAAATTTGGTCATAAAACAAAACATATTATTTTATTTTGTTTACATACTATTTTGCTAATCTGGTTATATTCAAACTATAAGCGTATTATAATTTTTTTCTATTAAATTGTATCGAAATTCTTTTGTTTTGTATCCCTTTATATAATAACCACTTCTGTACATGTATTTCGCGTAATTCAAGGTTTGTTATTATTAAATGGTCACTATTACTGAATTGCGTTATAAGGAAATCCCGTAAATGATGGTCTGGCAAGGCATTAAAGTTGGTAGTTTAATATTAGTCTTTACATTTTTAATAAAATGGAGCTAGAAATATAAGAGCTGTATCGCATAACCAGAAAAATATAACAATGTTGCATAACGTAATTTTTGAGTTTTATGGTCATGTGGGTTGTTTATCAAGATAACTTATAAGTTTGAGCATGAACTTGCATGAATGTAAAAACGTGAAAGTGTTCGACAAGGTGTCTATTTTATGTAGCAATTCAGATTGTGCCAGCATTTTGCGGCAAACTCTTGATATCATTAATTTTCTTTTAGTTAAATGTTGATAAACCTAAGCGGAAATTTCTAATTTTTCACAAACAAGTAGGAGAAAATATTATGTTTTAACCTATTGGGTAGTTTCACTAATCAATTAAAATCTAAAAACAGGTAAATATCATATTTATAAAATATATCTACTATAGTAAAAATCTGTATTACAGAGGTTTAAGCAAAAATACTTAAAATCGGTTTTAATAAGCAAATGTTATTTATTATTAATTTTAGATAAAATGATTTCAATACAACCCCAAGAAGGCATTAACAATGATTTTTAAACTTATGTCAGAAAAAGTGAATTTTTTTCCAGTGCGCAATTTTAAAATAACAAGTGTGTGCACTTAAAAAAATGAAAACTGCAAAAAATTGTTTCTAAAAAATTTTAAATTGATTAAAATTGTATTAAATTTCTTATCAACAATTCAATTGTGATTAAAACTTAAAAAACGCTGTTTATAGAGTTTCAAATAAAAACATGACGATATTTACTTAAAAAAAATATATATTTTTTGTAGATAGCCCAAAATAAATATGCAAAAAAATGTGTTATAATTAATTTTTCTTTTCAAAATTGATACCACTGATAAAGAACAAAGTGCTTGACGCCAAAAAAAAAAAAATGTTTTTGGGAATCCGCAGATAGCGCTTTTTGAATATAAACCTTCGATGTACTTACATATATATGTATAAAATCCTTAAAGATATATAAAAAATAGATATAAAAAAGTGGTAAATACGAAAACAGATGCGCAGTAACTTTTATTTATAATGTTCAATTTTAGTATTTCTATACACTTGAATATTTTTGGAAATATTAATGATGATCCAATCGTCCTTCCATTTCCATTTAAACAAAATAAATATTTCTACGAGTATGTATTTATTTTGTTTTAATGAAGTGTATTTTTCCACTCCAATATACATATATACATACATTCATACATACATACATAAATACATACACAAATACATACATTCATACATACATACCTAAATACATATTTAACTGTATTTACATGAGAAGAATGAAGATTTTTACATAAATCAAAACAAACAGTAAAAAGGAGGGTCAAGATAGATAATAAATAAATATAGTGTTAAAACCACTTATTTACTAAGTTATTAAACTACGTAACGTATGTATGTATGTATGTATGTATTTTTAAAACAAAATATATTGGATGTCTATGTGTTGTCCATGTATCTCTTTTAGTTTAAGACATATGTTTTGTGCCTTTTATTTTTTTTATTTTTTTTTTTTTTTTAACTACGAGGGTTTAATTTAGTTCCTAATTCCCTTTTTAAATTTGCATTGGATTCCTTAAACAATTTTAAATAATTTAATAATGGGCGGGTGGATCACGACCATTTTTAGCTTCCGAGCTTACATGGTTCCTTGAACAATTTGCACAAAATTTCGTTGTCGTACATGCTTTTTTATAAGAGATTTTGCCCAAAGGTTTAACGTAAGTTCTATTCTGAGTAAAATTTGAAAGTCTAATAAGTACTGGAACAGAGCTATAATTTAACATAGTATTGTTAATCACAAACTACAATTGTTAACATTACACAATTTAATTTTATTTATTAATTGTTTTAATATAAAATTTCAAACAAATTTTCGTCTTGTTTTATAAAATTAGATAAGATAAAATGATTGATATGTCACGTGAAAGTCATTAGGTTTTCTTATTCAGTAGGTGTCATTCTGTTGAAATGTAAATAACGCAACAATTTTGGAACAATTTTATGGGATCATGGATGAGGCAAGTTATCGAGAATGGTAAGATGATTTAAAATTGGAGATTTCGATGCGCATAATAACGAATGCTCAGTCAGTCAACCGAAAAATTTGAAGATAAAGAATTCGAGGCTTTGCTCGATCAAGACTCGTGCCAAACGCAACAATTAAAAGTACTTAGATTCATTCAAAAGCATGGAATTTGGGTGACACTAGTACCTAAGCTGAGATACACCGAAGCCCGGCCAATCACGTAAATCTGTATTTAATTTGATCAGAAGTGTGTCATCTATTATGAGCAGTTAAAAGAGGTTGGAACGATCACAAGAGACTTTTGCTGAACACAATTGTTCCCTTTTTAAAGCGGCCTCATGTTACGCGACCAGTTAAAAAAAATGTAGAAAAAATTGGTTGGGAGGTTTTGCTCACATGCCGTATAGCCCAGATGTTGTCCCTTCTGGCTATTATTATTTTCGTTCAATTCAGAATGCTGAGATAAAGTACGCTTCACTTCAGGACAAGGTATCAAAAATTGGTTTGTTTCGTTTTCGGCATTAAAAGGTGAGAAGCTTAAAATAAGCATTTATTTTTCATATTACACGATGGGAATTAATGCTTCATATACCGATATATTTTCTTGGTGACCTTACAAACATTTTTACTTATTTTATATTATTAAAGAATTTAAATATGTCTGCGGGTCCGCAGAAATATTAAAAATTCCTGAAAGGGTCCGCGAAATCAAGTAAATTTTGTTATTAGCGAAAATTGCAAAAAGTTATATATGGAAGGATTTGAGAAAAGGTTTTCAAATTCTTGGTCTTAGCCCTAATTTAGAGGTGGCTTAAAGCAATTAAAATCGTATATAGTATTTTTATTTTGTTCAACTATAAATAACTTATTAAAACTTAAATTAGCCTGATTTATATCTTTTTGAATTTCACAGTTTATCACTTTTCTAAAATTGCTAAAATCAAAAAATTTGACTACCAATAATAAATTACTTATTAAAACAAATTTAAGGGCAAGTAAAACATTTAATTTTGAACCAAATATACTTCAGTAAAATAAGAGTTCAATTATGATACAACTAAACCAGGTAGAACTATTAGAGAGAGTTGTTATTTTCGAGCCTTGTTAAATCAAACAATTCAAAAATTAAAAAGAAAAAAGTGAAAATATATACAAATGAAATAATATAAAAATATTTTGCTTACACTTGTATTATGGAATGTTTTGACCACATGTGTTTTGACCACATGTATTATGTTGTTGCATTAATAAGGTTTTTGTCAATTGCATTAGGTTTTTTTTTGTCTCTCACATAAACTTTTAGTTGTATTCTATGACCAATGCATTACAAAATTCAACATTAAAAAATTTTTCACAAAAATTTTTATTTTTAATTTGAAAATATATTTTATCTTTTTTTTAAAGTTTTGCTTTGATTTTTTACATTTCTTTTGTTTTATATGTCACTGATCATAGATTAACATAAATATGAAGCTCCGTTGTCAAAAACCTAAGTCGGTTGTCAAAAACCTAAGTCGGATATCAAAAACACCTAAGTCTAAAATGTATTATGAAAATTTTTTATTGAAAAGAAAAGAAATTCTAGTACGTGTGCTTTTTTGAGTAATTTTTTTCAATTAAGTTTTTTTGAGTCTCGCATCTATGTTAATCTATGTGACTGAATTTTCAAAATAAGAAGAAAATAAAATTGAGAACGTTCTCTCTAATAACACAGGACAACTAAATCACAAAAAAGTTTATATTGCGAGTAATTCTGCGAAATTCTTATTCCTTAAATTTGTTATAGTGTAGAAAATTATATGAAAGTTGTCCATCACGTCACACTTTTAACTAATTGAGGACCAAAGAAAATATGCTTCCCTAAGGAATTTTTAGGTTATATAATTTTCTAGGTAATAGGTAGAGCAAAATTATTCATGTTTTATTCACTCATGTTTTATAGATAAGAAATAGTGCTACAAAAATGTAGTATAAGTCAAGTCTGCAACTTGCCACAAAGTTGTAAAAATTCAGAGGGGAATATTTTTCACGATATTTTTTTTTTTATTATTGATCTGTGTAATTGTCCTTGTTATTTTGTTGTACCATAAGTTCAACCAAAATTTTATGGAGAGGCGTCTAATAGATCCTGTCAAAATTTATCAATAATTATTTTTGAACTACGAAGATATTCACGGTCAAAAATCACAAAAATCAGTTTTTCATATCTCACGTATTTTGATGCTAATTGCAAAACTTATGGACCACAAAATCATTTACAGGGTATATAAAACATTAAGACGAATTACTATACATCATCTTTCTCCCTTAAATTCTTATTTAGACCTTATTTGACTTGGTATTTTTGGTTGAAAATTATGTGTTTTACGGTAATCTAATTTTAATAACTATTATATTATGGGTTCTACAATTTTCTTAGTTTCGAACATTTCAGAAAGGTAATATAATAGACATGAATTCAAAAATGTGAAGTGAAATAAATTGTTTATGATCGAACACAAGGAAACAGTTTGAAAAAATCATAATTTTGTTCAATCAGTCCAAAACTTTGTGTTTCTTTGACTATTCCCTTATATCTAGGGGGTGGGAACGAGAAGCTGGACACTATTCCAAATGAAGGCCTCCGCAATGTATACATACATTTTTTTTATATAAAAACATTTAAATATCTAATATTGAAGGCTTATATTCAAAAAGGTCTATCTATAAAACCAAAATTGTTCAGAAAATCATAAAAGCAGTTTCCTTCACTTATTTTTTATTATTTTGCAATCCAGTCTTCTACGATTTATTAATAATACGTCAACTAAAACTCACACATAAAAATAATTCTTTTAATTCCATTATTCGCGAATTTAACCATTTTTTTCTTAATATATTATTAATCTGTTTTATAAAATCTTCAGATAACTCTTTTTGTTTATCGAAAATTAAAAGAGAAATTAGACAATATTAAATTTATCATATCTTATAAATCAAAATATAAAAAGGGCAAAATTCGGTTAGCAGGATAAAAAAAACGGAAATGTGTTCATACTCGTAATTTAAATTATAAATAAATACTGCGAAAAAATGCATGTAGAAAAACATTTAAGCTGATTAAAATTTTATTAAATTTCTTTACAACGCTCAATTGTGATTAAAACATTCAAAAACGCTGTTTATAGAGTTTCAACATTACAATCCTTTAAAAATCAAATAACTAATGCAGATTACCCATTTTTTTTCTTTAAAAAGTTATATGTTTTGTAGCTAGCCCAAAAATAAAAATGTAAAAAATGTGTTAGAATTAGTAATTTTTCTTTTCAAAATTGATACCACTGATAAAGGAAACCAACACAAAGTGTTTGAAGCCAAAAAAAATATTTTTCTAAATCTGCTGATAGCCCTTTTTGAATATTCAATTCGCTTTGGTTATTTACTTTTCCATAACTTTATTATAGTCATTTAGATAAATGTGAATTTATAATGTTGCCATTAAATCACAAGTGTTATTCTGTTCTAGTTTTATACCCTTCACCACAGTTGTGAAGGGTCATTCCGTTTGTAATTTCCACAATTTTCGTCGAAGAGCAAACAAGTTTATATTTTCTTTATCCTCATAAATATAACATAATTCTATAAAAATATTTCTGACCTATCTATATAAAAACAAAATCCGTAGCTTAAAGAGGGGCTTCAAAAAGTCAAAAATGCATTTAGCCCGATATATTTTTTACTATTTACCGATTCAGTTCATTTCTTCAGCATAAAAATTCAGAAAAAATTCTCAGATCTTCCTTGCAAAAACGAAATCCCTATCTTATATAGAGGCCTCAGAAAATCGAAAACCGTTTTAAAAAGCCTTCTTTTAACAACCGAGTGAGTAATAAGCAAAAATCTTAAAAAATATTAAAAATATACACACGCAAACATATATTGTTGTTTGTATATACACTAAAGCCCTGCTTAAAATGATTTGAAAAGCAAATCCATTTGCTTTTTAAGTCTGTTGTTCATAGCAAATATGTACAATAACAACAATAAATACTCTTTGATGATTTGTTTTCATATTCGTATTAAAATTCATGTACATATCTTTATATACTTTATTATGGCAGAAGTATTGGTAAGAAATAAAATAAAATATATCATATTTATGTATTTAGAATTCAACTCCCACTATTTCACACGAATCAATGGACGCTGCCAGCATCAAAGAAAATATCCTGTCAGGAACGTTTAACGAAAAGAAGCAGAAGAAAGATTTGGGACATATTTGGAAAGATTGTAAACGATAAAGGAATTGAAATAGCAAACAAAGTATTTTTCTGTTTTTAAATAAGATTCGAGGAGCGCATCGAACTTAGTGAGACATGAGTGCTATTACACCAAGAGGGAAAATAATATAGAAAAAGTAACGGTTAACAACGAGGCGAAAAAAGAAGCAACGCGATTGTTTTCCGAATGGTGTATAAAAAATTTTCGGCCTTTTCAATTTAGAAAACATACTGGACTCATATAGATTTCGCAGTTCTTAATTTCAATTAGAGCGAAGTATGGACCTTTTATTTTAGATGACGTCATTAGATTGAAAACTCAAACGTTACTGGAAATATGATAGCAAACTGGTTGCTGCGTTCAATTGTCTTAAATACATATATTGCATTTACTTAATAATGTAATCGAAAAAATAACTAAATTGTGTAATTTATGATCGAAATTGGTGAAATATTTAAAAAAATCTGGCGATAATTGCAAATTAAGCCAAATGTTAACAAGTCATTGTCCTACACGGTAGAACACAATGTCTTACGTTTGTAATCTGGGGAAATAATTGGATGGATATCAATAATGTACTATAGCAAAAAAATTAACTTCAAAAAGTTGAAAAGAATAAACATGAGCCAGATTAAAGGAGTTGTGAATGTTATGAGGCCATTTGAACAGGCGTCAAAAATTTTAGAATGAGAAAAATATGTTACATTATAATTCGTTTATGCATACGTATGGATTGAAGGGAACTTGCATATCTGAGGATGATGATATTGAAGTCGTAAAAAAGTTTAACGAAGCATTATTTGCACATATACGAAATCGAAATGTATAGAGGAGTTAAGAATTAACTGGCAAAATGAAGGTGAAGAAATCATGGAGTCCTCAACATATTCTGAAATTTTAAGAATTTTGTAATACCTAATACATTAAAGTTAACATCCGAAAATAAAATAGCTGGAGAAAGTAAACATAATTGACTTTGTTGTACAAAATAAGCTGCAAACTTTTAGCTACGCCAGGAAGTAGTACAACTTCCGAAAGAGTTTTTTCAACTGCTAGAAAATTGTTATCGGAAAAGAGAACAAATCTTTCCTCCAACTCCGCCAGATTTTCTCAAATTATGTTTCTTCACATGATTCCAGACAAGTTTTGTAATATAGTTTAGCTATATATATATATAACACAAATTCTTTTTTTCCCTATTAAAGCAAACAAGAGGGTCAATGTCTTATATTATGTGAGCGACCACGCTCTCATGTCTTATTGGGTCCTTATGACAATACACACAGTTTTAAGTACCTGCAGAACAGTATTAATTTCTTTGCTCACACACTGATTTAAAGCACTTCAAAAATAACAAGTGGCTTGCAACGTATTATAACCCTGCCAACATTTTCTATCCAAATTTGCACTAAAGAGTAACCTCAAGTTGTTTTTAACAGTCGAATATGATATCATTTTCTTATCCAAGAAGAGTCACCGTGCGGGAAGAAGTGTGCAGCAGTTCTAATACTTTTTTAATGACACTATTAAGTGCTTTTTTTATGTGTCAAATTGGAGTCATTTTGAGGAGCAGAAAAAGTCACTATTTCTGTCGAAATTCTAACTTAATACTATCAACTTTACTATCCAAACTTTAACTAAATAGTATCCATATTTATTTTAAAATAGTAAAAGAAAAATAAGTTATTTTCCTATCGAAGAGGTCTCATCTTTCGGGCAAAACTGTATCGCAGTTTGGATACTTTTTTAATGACACTATTGACTGCTTTTTTTGTGTGACGAATAAAGTCATTTAGGGTTAGTGTTAGGGAAAATTAAAATAACTTACCTTAGTAAAAAAAAAATATAGATATATTTTGATAAATTGTAACAGAATATTTTTGATTTCGAAGGGCCTAACAACTTTAAAAATTTAGTTGAAAGGTTTGATGAACATGCATATATGGGTTCACTTTCACTAAAAAAATATACATATTTTTATGAGCGAAACGCAATTTATTTCGAAATTTTATATTATTAAAAGCAAGAAATAAATCCAAATTTATTTGTTGTCTTCAAAATGAATTTTCGCTTCGTTTTACTAAATAATATTTATTTTTTAATTAATTTAATTTAAAATTTCAAAAATTTTTTTCACAATTTTGTTTTCATTTTGTCTTCATTATAAACAACATTCACTTTATCACTCTTTTTTTTAATTTTTTCTTAAAATTTTTAAAAAATCGATTGCTTGCCTTTGAAAGCAAGACACCAACTAAGTACCATCGCCTTCCTTACATTTTTTATTTTTAATTTAAAAACAGCGTAATGGTTTTTTTACTTTCAGAAGGTCGAAAATCGAAATTAATGTTATTTGTTTTTGTAAAATTTTTTACTATCAGGAAAATAACATCTTGAGAACACTAATGGGAGACAGTTTTTGGTAACTTTATATTTATCCAAAAACTAACTTTTAAGTGACTTTTTCGACATTTTAGTTAGTAAGAAATGTAAAATAAGTAGATCAAAAATCGAAATTAATGTTATTTGTTTTTGTAAAATTGTTTACTAACAGTAAAATAACAACTTGAGAATACTAGAAAGAGTAATTTTTCTGATAGTGGATAAAACTATCACCTAATTGCTGGCAGGGAAGGCATATGTAGTTTGCAGAGCTTTAATATACACACAATCATTTTTTCTGTATGTTTGCGCGTTTTTTAGTTAGAAATAGAAGTATTGCAATGCCTTAGTGTTGTTATTTGTGTGTATAAGCATGTATATACATATGTATATAAACTTTGTAGTCATTTTCTGTATAAGCAAGCAGCGGATTTCATTTGTATATACACAAAAAAAATTATATGAAGCATTGCAATGACTATTAGTGTGTTGTTGTTTTTTGTATAAGCAAGTAGTTTATTTGACAACAGCAGTATTATAATGATTATTATCGTTGTTGTTGTTTTTTTTTTGTATGTGCAGTTAGTTTGTTTGTATATACATACGAAAATATATGTATCAGTGTTGCTATTTTTCGTAACTTTTGATCTCTTAAAAAAAATTAAGTACTATGTGAATTATATCTCCATGGCGGTTGAAATTATTCCTTTTTTTTGACAATACATTTTAGATCTTCAAAATTACACAAAAAGCAACCTTAGCGATGATTTCATTAAATACAGTATTACAATCGAGAAATTAAAATAGTACAAACGTATTTTTCATCTTTTTGAGGCTGATTCTGAAAAAGCTGAATGTTTAAGTAATGCGATTCCGAATTGGATAAAAACTAAATTTATGACAATAGAAAAAAATCGTCATATAAAGAAAATATCCAGATAAACTTTCACACTTAAAAAAATAGCGTCGCAGGTATATAAAAATTATTGCTTTATAGATTTAAAGATTACTTTATTAGCGATAACATTTTTAAATCATAAAAGTATTTAAACATAAAGAGGCAGCATTCACTGCTCAATAACAAGGCAATTTAGGACTATTATTATAAAAATGTTTTCGATTTGACGAATCCTAAAAAAGTGACATTATCCAGCAATATAAAAAAGTAATATATAATTTCAAAAGCATATGTTGAAAGAATATTTAGTCATCTAAACTTATGAAATAAGATCGTCGTAACCAGTTGAATATGAATTGATGACTAAATTTTGAATCAAAAATAAATAACTTATTAATTTACTAGTAAACAATTTTTAAATTTTTGTGGAGAATGGACTTCAAATAAAAAATTCCAACGAGTTCCAATTTAAAAATAAGATTGGTATATAAAAGAATATCCATAAAATTATATTTGAAAATATTGGATGAGACTTTTTGCGATCTTTTAAAATATTAGAAACAAATGTGCGGTACATCATATTAGTAATTTGTTAACAATTATTTCAAAATTTTAAGGTATAGGCTAAAACTTGTATATGCACACTAATATTGGTGTGTTTAGATCCTGCCACGCCTATCTTAAAATTTTTCTTAATTATAATAAAACTTATAAAAATGTATCCGAAATTCATAAAAAGCTACATTCTCACTATGGGAGTGACAGTGATTGTATCCGCCATTTTTTAGTGGGAACGTTTAAGCCCTTGTCTACTAACAAAATATAAAATTTCAGTCCAATATCTTCAAAACTTGATTTTTGTCGTTTTAAAACTGCACAAATGTTGCACTGTGCAACGCCGGTTTACCTCCAATTGAAAAAACTAAACTTAACAACGATGGCAGTGAGACGGTAAAATAGTTGCCAAAGTTTTGCGTAAAATAATATTATAAATCTTATTTTATATTATTTGTTATAATTATTGTTAGGAACACAATTGAGTCGTATGAATTTAGAATCGTTCTACGTAGATACGTTGTCAAATTATATACGTTGAACTGTATGTACCATGATATAAAAAAACAAGGTACTCGTAGTTTCACTTCTCTCTCACAAAAAAACATTCTGAAGTTTACTGGAAGGTTGATGATCGGGAGCTGTGATGGGAAATGCGCCATTTGGATCGTGATTTTGAAGAACAATCTCGTTGACGTTCAGCTATAGTCAATTTTTATTTATCATGAGATAATTTTTTTTTGTAATATCCTCACAGGAGGAGGGACGTCCTAAAATGGTGTTTATTTTTTGGCATCCTTCCTAATGCACGTTTATTACTTTATTTTAATTTGGATATTTTGCAGAATATTTTCTATGCAATTTAAAGATAAATTAGTTCAATACTTATGTAAAATTTTTATGTATATTTTTAAAGTATTTTTTTCTTTATTTTTACAACTATTTTTTATATTTTTTCAATACATTCTTTTATTTTCAATTTCTTGTCAATAATTTTTTAATTTGAAATAAAATGAAAAAATTCAAAACAAAAAGTTGTATTTTTAGAAATATGGCTATCAAAAGAGAAAATGAAACTACCTCGTTTCTTTATATCACACGTTCAAATAGATTTAATTCTATTTTTTACAAAAAGTACGAACGTATTTGTTATTTGAAAACAAAAAATAAGGGAAAACAATCAAAATATTTTTTTAATTTTTTTTTTTTTTTTTTATTATTTCAAAAGAAAATTCAAATAAAATATATAAAGAAAATTTCACACTTTGTTTATTTTTTCCAATTGTGGGTGAAATAAGCGCAAATATAACACAATTATAATATACATATTTTTTTCATAAATGATGGCAATCGAGTTGGAAAGAAAAAAAAAAAAAAAAAATAGAGAATATCATCAAGAAAATAAAATAAATTTTCGTTGATTGTGAAAATTAGAAAAATTAGACTAAACTAAAAAAGAATAGTTGTATTTTTTATAATATTTACAGCAAACATTATTTTATGAAATTATATACATAATTCATTAATTCATCTGGATATTTATAACAAACCATCATTTTTATTAAAAAATGTTTTTAGTAAAATATATAATAACAAAAAGAAATTAAAATAACTCGGATTTCAGATATTTTTACCATAAAACCGACATTAACTTTAGAAAAATCCCAATAAATTTAAAAATTTGCATATTTTTTACATTTGTTGTGCGCGCTTTTATATAGTGAACATACTGGATTTTTCTCATTTTTGTAAGAAAAAACTGATTCACGTCTTCCAAAGTACAAATTATTGTTAACACTCAAATATGTTAACAATTTTATAAAATTATTTTTATTGGAAATTGAGTACTTTGAAAAATAAATCAGCTTTTAGGATAACCCCTTTTTTACTGTTTATGTTCTGCACAGTACTGTATATTAAACTAAGTTGACTTAAAATTTAGAGAGCTAAATTTTCTTTTGTACAACAACAAACTTCAAAATAGTTTTTCGGTACTTTTAAAAATTGTTATATGTGAAAAAAGATCTACAATCAAGATTATATTGCTGCATACATAAATATAAAAAAGTGTTTCATAATTTAATATCATTATATGTTATTCTGAAAATATAAATTTTATTATTTAATCTGAATAGAGTTCAAATAATTATGTCTTAAAAGGTTTGAAGACATCAATGTACTATATTATTTTCAGTTTCCTCATTTTAGTATTTTAATAAGCCTGATTTAATGATATAGCCTTTTGTCATCTCCTAAATCACCTTTTTTTCTTCGCATGTTCTCTTATTTTAAAATATATTGTATTTTAGCCATTACCATATGTAATACTATAACATGTTACAAGAACACCCATAATTTGTTTATAGAACTTTCGCTTCGAACTTTTTTTCGTAACGAACAGAAAGAGAGAGAGAGAGAGAGAAAAAACAGAAACAAATTTAGCCATCCCATTTTAGGAAAATTTATGTTTGGCATTTTTTCATAGTTTCATGTTAATAACCTTTTAATAAAGATTTGCTAAAGAAAATTAAATGTTTTGTAAAGCACTTTTGAAGGGAAAACGTGCCAGAAATTTAAACCATTTCTTTATACTTTACTTAACTGGAAATGAATGATATTTAGACAAAGCATTTCTTTTATTTTTTGCTATTTTATTTGAATGGAGGTCATTAAATTAGACAGATTTGCTTTATTTTTATACATTAGTCAATTAAATACATCCACTAATTTAGAAGAGTAGATAAAAACGGCTATAATAAAATGGTGGTTTCAAAATCACTCCATGGAATAAGTTTTTGTTTAGATTGGAAAACGCAACGTTTTAAGGTTATTTTTTTTTTTTATAAAAGTGTTAGTTTTTTACTTATTTTAAACTAAATTTTTATTTTTTTTATCAAACAAATTACATTCCCTCTGCATATAAAATTTAAATTTAAGTGACAAATAAATGTAAACTACATACATATGTATGTATATAATTGTGTGGACGGAAAATTATTTGCAATAAGAAAAAAAAAAAAAAAAAAATGTTGCGTTAAATATTTGTGCCCTAATTTTTTCATGGTTTTATGAGGGTTAATTGAGAAATTCTCGATTTTGACAACTTTAAAGGCTTCTAGGAGCTATGTGTGTTAAGTAGCACTATTTCTTGTCTATAAAACATGAATGACTAATTTACTCTATCTATTATCTAGAAAATTATATAAACTCTAAAACTCCTCAGAGAAGAATATTTTCGATGGTCGTCAATAGGTTAAAAGTGTGACGTGATGGAAATGTTTCATTATCTTTCTAAAATATATCTAATCTTAAGAATAAGAATTTTGCATTATTATTCGCGATATAATTTTTTATGCTATTTTATTGACCTATGTAATTCGACAAATAAAGAATGTTATAAAATTATTGCAAATTTTATCTTTACGCCACAGTTTCTCATTGAAAAATAATTTATATGGGCCATTATCAAAAATTTTTGGATTTTAGGCCATTTGTATAAATATAAAGTGACTCGAATGCATATGGAATCAGTTCGCGTTAATTATTTCGTGCAGGCAGCGCGAAAGTTATATAAAAATTTTTACAATCTGGAAGTTTATGTATAATTCTAATAAAAATTACGCGTAATATCAAAACCTACTTAGTTATTCAAATAAAATTTATGATGTTTTCAATGTTTGATAGTATTAGTGTTGCATATTTTTGGGTTTCCTATTAAAATTTAAAAAGTTTTCTTTATATTAAAAATCGCGATTTTTAAAAATTTTGCAAAAATGGGGTTCGAATCTAAGTTATTTCTCCATATATTATACGAAAATATATTTTATTAGAGTTTATTACAAAGAAATGATATTTAATATTGTGATACTTTTTTTACCATAGAAATTTATTTTTGTATCTTTCGGAAATTTTTGATGCGCCTCTACACATTTCCGTTAAGCATTACAAACACCATCTAATTATGACAATTATGCTGAATTTCGTACTGTTCATGCGATGTGCCTTAGCAAAATCTGTTTTGACAAAAGTGTCCCGTTTTCAGCCATCAACGACATTTGACTTAATGTATGGTCCCGATCAATTATATTTATCGCTGTTATTATTTATATCTATATATCCAAGATTTGTACAAATTGCAATTTTCTAAATAAAAATACAAAAATAAAAAGTGTAATTTTGCGTAATTTTCAAAATGTCCATAAAAAAACTTTTTTTATTAAATATATTTTTAATGATTCTTCGATTTTATTGTGTAAAATAAAAAAAATTAAATTCACGCAATAATCCATGCTATTCCATTAGAAACTGTGAATGTGTCTCACGAAAAACTGTTTTTTTTTTTAAATTTTCGGTCTTGCTTTCTAAATTTTGAGACTGTCTACTGCATTGACAATTTAGGGTACACCAACGAGATATATATGCCTCTATTTAAATATACTAGTCAGAGTTACAATGGGTAATTTATTATGTACACAATTTTAATTAACTGTAATTATAAGTAAAATGTTTCAAATACAAATTCTTTATAATTTTACTAGATAAATTTATGGAATGTAAGTGATAGATTTAGTCAAGAAAATGTTTTGCACATATTACTCATTTAAAGGTTTCTAAATTTTGATTTATGATCTTCTTTTGATTTATGATTTAAGAATTTTCTTGTCAAAGCAACAAGATGAAAAAAAGGAATATTATTGAAAAATGGATTCCAAATTTAATCAAATTAACAATACAAGTTTAACAGCTGTATTGCTTCTATAGAACTATATAGTTCCGACCTTAACCATTTTTAATAAAAACGACAATCGAAAACGAAAAGTGTCTATTATAAGGAGTTATTTTTTTTTTTTTTTTTGCTTCATGTTGAAAACAAACAGAATACATTATAAAATCATTCTGACGACCGAAATGAAAATTATTTTTTTTCTTTTCAAGTCCTGTGTGTCGTTTCTAATTTATACATACATACATATGTATATATATACATACATACATACATACATACTTATCATTTTCTTTTTCACTTCGTTCGCATTTGTTGTTATAAAATGAATACTTTATATGCTGTGTAAAGTTTTTTTATGTCTGTTTTTGATCGTTAAAAAATGCTTATGTTTTATATTCCTTTTTACGTTATCCTTCATGTGTTTTATAACAAAGAATTCAGCAGCATTGAATATTTTTTTTAAGGTTTTATGAGCTTTTAAAAGATTTTAAAAGTTATTGCAAGACATTATAATGTCGTTTTCATTAGCTTAGACGCGCAGTGATACAATGTAGAAAATCCTTGAAATAAAAATTAGTGATTTAAAAATATAGTTTTTAAGAATATGCTTCTATAATATTCTGTATATACTTCAAAATTAGTTGGCTATTATTTCATTTAAAAATAAAATACACTAATATTTATATTTTAATTTATTTATTCATTAATTATTTAATTTTGTTTTTATATTTGTATGTACACATCTGCTCAAAATAATAAATACACCTTATAGGATGATATTAAAATTTTGGAATATTCTTTAGAAGTACTCCGAGTATATTTATTTTAGTAAATAATTTGATCTGGCAATGTTACTTTAACAAAAAAAATATGGCAATTATATGCTTATAATTGATTTACATTTACATATAGGTTTTCGATTTAAAAATACCAAAACTTGTTTTTCATACAGTTGTAAGTTTTTATACTAAATCGAATTCAATTTTCGTTTTTTGATTGCTTTTATGTAATAGGGTAAGAAAAATAGTATTTTGGTATTATAAAGAAATAGTATTCTGACATATAAAATAGTAGAGGAAAACCAAGAGAAAAATTAAAAGAAAGTTGTTACGTGAAATAGCAAATTCGGGTTTAGGGAGATCTCTACACGAACGATAGAAACATGTGGCAGACCTCATAAATGTATTGGCATAAAAGAAACCTTTCATTTCTTTGAAGGCTATTTCAGTTGAAATTTTCAATTTTTAAAAGTAAGTCAACAAACAGTTCTTCTTCGTCTTGTGCAAGACAAATTGCCGGGGAAAATTACCAGAAAAAAATTAAAGATGCGGTTAAAATTTGTTAAAGAATTTGTTTTAGAATATGAAGGTGAAAAAATAAAGAAACATATTATTTAGTGACGAAACGAAAATTATTTTGTTTGGAAACGGCTACCAAAATTCCACGTTAAATTCACAGAGATGACATAAAGGTTTGGAATGCTTTTAATTTATCGCATTGATAATACAATGAACGCAGATGGGTACATAACATATTGGGAAATGTTATGTTTCCATATGACGTAGAGAATATGCCATAACATTTCCCAGAATAATGTCCATGTTTTAAGCTGTCTAAGTCAATCTCCGAATCAAAATTTTATAGAGAACTTATGGAATGATTTGAAGAAAAGGATGTCGAAAGAAGTTTTCAAAAATAGAGTTGAATTATAGCGGAAAACTTAAAAAATATGGTACAAGATTCCGTTGCAAACTCATCAGAAGCTGATGTCTAATATGCCTAGATAAATGCAGAAAGTTGACCAAAACATGAATGGATGCACAGGATATTAGTCCTTGTTTAACATTATCCAATAATTTTAAATAAAAACTTAACTAGTTTTTAATTTATGTATTTTTCTTTTATGTATCCATATAGAATTTAAATTGAAAAATTAACTTACAATGCAATATTATTTATGACTTTTTTTTTAGTTTTCTTTTTACTTTCTTAATTGATAAAAATAAGTATAAATTGATTTTTTTAATGAATAAAAACGTGATTTTTTTTTCTTCTTTATATAAAGCGAATTTAGTTGTATCTATTATATTGAGCAGATTATGTACACATATGTGTTTATATATAAAATATGTATATTAGCTCTGTTCCAGTATTTGTAAGACTTTTTGAACACTACATAACTTAATAATATTTGAAATTATTGTTTATCTAAATAGAATTTTTTATGTCAATTAAATAATTTAAAAAATTGTGTAAATATTGTATTTCAAAATTGAAAATAAGGATTGAAATTTTATTTAAATTCTAATTTTATATGGTTGTTAAAGAATCACCTAAAACACATTTCTATGAAAATGAAATTTGTAAACAATAAAAAGTAATAAGATATGTGGTCCCTTTGTTGATGACCCTTGATATATGACCATTTGAGTTCATTGAAATAATTAAATAATAAATATATACATTGTTTTAATACTGATTTTTATTTATAATTATAATATGCATATACAATAATATTTTGTATGAAATAATATTATTTTGTTCGACACTGTATGTACTACATTATATGTATTTGTATTTAATTATTTTGATCATAAATAGTATGTATATTTGTTATGATTTTGTATATATTTTTAGTAAAGCTATATTCCATTGCTGCAAGCACTATTTCTTAAAGAATAACAACGATATTAATATGAATAGAAACAGTGCTGTTTTTCATTTAATAATATAGGTATTATATTTAAATTATTTCAAAATTAAATTAAATATGTATGTAAAATTAAATATGTATATAAATATCATTAGATATGTATTACAAACACAATGATAACATAGGAAAATGAAATTTAAACGATTTAAAGAAATCCAAAGTAAAAAGTTAAAAATCAGAAATGAATATCTTTTTATCATTTTTTTAATTTATTTAATTTTGTGTTTTTGTTTTTAAAGAAATCAGACAATGTTTCAAAGCTTTCATAGTTTTCTATAAAACCAAGTTTTAATTAAATATAAACATAAAAATACCACTATCGCTCATTTGCTACTAACTAATTTTTCAGGAGATGAATTTTTAATTTTTTAATTAATATTCGAATTTAGTTTTCTTTGCAATAATAATTGTTCTGGGACAAGGTAAAAATAGTACTATTTTTAATGTTTTTTTTTTTTTTTAGAAAAAATAAAAAAATATTACTTTTTTATATTTTTGTTTTTAATTTTTTGGTTAATCTCATTTAAAGTAATGTGTAACTTTAAATGCTCTTTAACTATAAGTTGTATTTTGTTGTTTTAAAAACCAGTATAAAGGTTTTATAAGAAATATTGTTAATGATTGGAAAATTCAAAAGTAATGTTTTTGCTAAAGATGCACTCGGAACAAGAATGAAATTTTCAAATGCATCCTAAAATTGCATTTGCATTTTGAATGCATTTTAAAACGTTTGTATTGAGTATGAGAAAAGAGCGCATACTCTCTGCCCTACTAATGGTTTAAAGTTACACATTTTACAAAATTCTTTTTAAATCGTTAATAAATTCGCGAGTTTTTCAAAATTCAGATAGCTCCATAGGGTATGTGTATGCAGAATATTAACAAAACCTAAGGAACATTTTTGGGCGTTCTTTCACGGAATGAATGTCATATTTTTAAAATTTTTAAATGAAAATAATATTGCGGTTCAATTTTATCACTTTTCTAGATAACTTAAATATGTCGGCTACAAAAAACCCTACGCACGACTAAAATGATACATTTTTGTAAGTATTTAATACACAATAGACTATATAATTAGAACAAAATGCTTTTATCGCGATCCTGTGTTTACCTTCTAACGGTCAAGGCTGCTTCAGGATATCTTTTCTTATTTTTAAATTTTTTCTTTGGAAATGACTTATGTTTTAAATTCTTTTCGTATTCTAATCATTTGGTTAATTAAGTTGAAATTTGCTTTTTTAGTAATAACGTTGTTGCAGCAAATGAGCGATATGTGGAAATACTTATTAGAAGAGTATTTTGTTTTTGCTGTAGAATATGTAATATTATTTTCACATGAATATAATTAGTTATGTTAGCATACTTATGTATATAAATTGGCGTATTATTTTTATGACTGTATGATCTTCATAGAACTTGGTACTTATATATGTAGTATATAGGTATATTTTATAAAATATATAATTCATGAAATGTATTTGATGGCAAAACCATCGCAATTAAAATAATATCTGTAAAAGGTTAATATAAAAAATTTATAATTTTCTGGTATGTATTTGTAAATGTATAAATATGTATATTTTATAGTATATAGTAATTGATCCGCTTGTTTTATTGTAAGTATTATATGTAAGTATATATATATATATATATATATATATATATATATATATATATATGTACGTATATGTATATATACATACACACATATGTACATACATACATATGTATATTAAGGCGACTCATTCAAAAAAGTGCTTTCGTTACCCCCTGAAAATTAATCTTGGTATGTTGTTTGATGCTTCCCAAAATATTTCGTGTCTATTGATGACCGTTCGTGTGTTGGACCGTTTTTAAAAATTCCCATTTTTAGTTTATTGAAAACTTTTGTATTTTTCCCAAAGGAACGCATACAAAATGTGGCATCATTTAAAAGGTATTTGGACGCTGCCTTCGTTGGTATATAAAACATATCCAAGGGTGACCTCAATATAAATATATTTTACAACATATTTTTCAAAGTTTTTTCACAATATTGTTTGTTATTTTTAATGAAAATTCAATTTTTTTAAATTTTTACTTGCTTTTAAATATAAGTTGCTGGTGTTTGATTGGGTATCAAAATTCTTCTTTTGATAATATCTTCCCGTTTTAATTTAAATATTGACGAAAATTGTAAAAATACTGTTAGGAAGAATAAATAACATTAACAGTGAATGAAAAAATACAAAAAGGATTAAAAGATTTAACAATTAATGTACAGAAAATGTTCATTGATTGTAAAACGTCAAACAACGTGATAAATTGCAGTCTTATTTCCGCCAGCACCTTGATTCTAATGAAATTAATAAAGTACCAGGTAAAATAATATTTATGACTATTTAAAGGACTCAATTTAGAGTTTAGACTATATAGTAAATATAGTCAAAATTTATTATAAAAAAATTACTTATGTTTTTTACATTCCCTGTTAATATTTTTGTACATTAATATTTTAATTCAAGTTGGTTCTTATCAAAAGTAGAATTTGGATACCCATATTGACTATGTTTATGTAAAATTGTATATCTGAGTGACTGTCTGATAAATCGCAAAATTGTAAGAATATTTAAATAAAAATTAATCAAACATCAGCAATTTTTATTAAAAATAACAAAGAATATTGTGAAAATACCTTGAAAAATAGTATATGTTGTGAAATATATTAATATTGAGGTTACCCTTGGATATGTTTTATGTCAATGAACGCGGTTTCCGAAAACCATTTAAATGATGCCATATTGCGATTCTTTGGAGAAAGTACAAAACTGTTAAAAAAAAAAAACTGAAAAAAGATTATTTTTAAAAATAGTCCAGCTCACGAACGATCATCAGTAGAACCGAAATATTTTAAGAAACATTATAAAACATATCAAGGTTTATTTTCAGAGTGGTAACAGAAACCTATTTTTCCTACTCATAGGCATTGAGTCGCCTTAATTTATATAGTAAAAAGTTATTTATTTAAGACATAACGAAATATTATGCATGTATAAATGTAAAAAAGATTTGAGAAATTAATGTTACATATTTATATTTTAACTTAAATATCTTAGTATATTTGTATGTCTTAACATCTTATAAAATTGTTTTTACCTTTCTAAATATAACAACAACAGTCAACAAAACTACTACATACGAGCGTTAAATAGAATTGCTAAGATTAAAAATAAAAAAAATAAAAAAAACATATTAATATAAAACTAGTAGATATGAATAGTATAGATATTTAGAGATACATAGTAGTAATTAGAGGGCCTATAAAAGAAGTCCATATATATGAAAAATACTAATTGTTAACAATTTATTTTAAAGATTTTATAAAAGACATTAATTAGTAACAATGTTAGAAAAAGAGGTAATTTAACATAATAAATTACATTTTATATATGTATGTAGTAATTACAAATATAATAATTGAGCATAAAAGAACTTGTTTGTTTTAAAATGGTATTCCTTGTAAATAATATACTTTCTTTTTGTTTCCTTATGTTTTGTTGGTTGGTAAGACTTCCTTCCCTTTAAACTTATAGTGGGCATTTTATTTAAATATATAACTTCCTCCCTTATTATAGATTTACCAAAATAATCACATCAAATTGCAAAAGCACTTTCTTTTATACTTGCTCAGCCGTTTCATCCAATATCATCGAATGTAAATCCATGGCAGATCGGGTTTTTCGTGGTGGTTTTGGCATTAAAAATTGATTCGGACTTGGACCTACAAAAACTGAATTCTGCCTCGGTCTAGAGTGTGCCGAATAACCTAAAAAAAGAAATAAATACATATATTTTAAAAATTGTTTTCATAAGATGCCAATTTATCGACTTATTATTCTATTATAAATTTAATTTGAATTCTAATAACTGCCAGAATTTTCAATTGTCGTTAAATTCATATCAATGTTACCAACTACAACACAATATTATTGTATTATTATGATTTGTTGTTATTGTAAAATTTGGAACTGTTACTTTCTAGAATTTTCTATAAACTGCTTAATACAAATCTGTTTTAAAACTGTATAATTCAAGCTATTAAATCTAATTCCATAAAAATATTCATTAAATTAACTTCTTTAATGGAATAAATAGATAATCCTTATAATGAAAAACATAAATTAATGTTGGATATTTTAGGATTTTATATTCCTTATTATTTATATCAAAAAAATAATATATATATATATATATATATATATATATATATTCATCAATGCTTTATAAAATAATTTTTGTATGAGAGTTTTGTTTTATAAATTCAAAATGTCATCATGAATAACCTAGGAAAAGTTTAAATGTTAATATATAACGAATATTTGTATTTTACGACAAAATCTAAATTAATGTACTTATGTGTAATATATATACATATATATACATATATTTAATATACTAAGAACATGTGAATAATAAAACAATTGTATGTATGTGTGTTATTAGTTAAATTCTAGCATACTTCTACAAATAATCTCCCATTAATATTAAAAGTTGAGGGAAACGGATGTGGAATAATATGTGTTTTTTATATATTTTATAAACAAGCCCATTAAGTACGAGTACATAGACCAAATAACAATCTCTCAACGAATGAGGTAATCTAAGAAATATTAAATTTTACTTAATTTTTTATTATATTTGTTTTATTGGTACAATATATTTTTAAAAATAATTTTGTTACAGATTATCGTCTACAGATTTGGTCATTGAAAATAAAATAAAAAAAAAAATCCTGGAGATAATGTCGTGTAAGATAAACAATTTCGTTTAAACTTAATACCCGATCACAGTTTTCCGGGTATAACTCAAAACTTTTAGGTGTTTCTGAAATCTTTAAGACTAGTGTTTTCAATAAGATCTCTTT
Source organism: Protocalliphora azurea (assembly GCA_932274085.1). NCBI lineage: Eukaryota > Metazoa > Arthropoda > Insecta > Diptera > Calliphoridae > Protocalliphora > Protocalliphora azurea. The sequence continues at coordinate 149,277,692 of OW026523.1, forward strand.
CAAATTATAAAGTGTAAAATATGTATATTCTCAAGTTTTGTATAAATTACGTTCTTTGTCTGAAATTTATTTATATGTATTTAAAATGTTCTTATGTACATATGTAACAAACATATAAGACAAAACCTAAAAACTCCCTTTAATTTGATTTTTACGCGTTAATATGATTTGAGAAAATCAAATCAAAATCAAAAATTAATTTATCTTATTAATATTTAGTGCCAAAATATTTAAAATTTGTAAATAAAAAAATATATTTAAATCAAAATGATTCAAATGAATGTTTGTTGGGTGTAAAAAGACTTAGTTAGTGCGTGTCCTTTGTAAAATGCTAGTAATTGTAACAGCATTATCTCAATTTTCTCATGATGAAAAGAATAATGATTTTCATGCTCGCGTTCCTTTAAGTATACTAAAGTGCCTCGATTTGTTAGAAGCCAAAAAATGTTTTAAATTGATATATTACAAAATAATTTCTAAAATATTTCGATTCAATTATTTCGCTAAACCAGTCTTAAATAAATAAAAATTTTGTTTAAGACATATATTTTAATTACCATAAATTAATTACAGTAGAAATTAAGATTTCAGAAAAAGTTTTAAATCTATAAACATTCGGACATTTTCAATCGCAAATTGAATTTTAATGACACAATTTGTTAAGATAGTATTTATGAAAATATGTTAATGGTTTTATAGCAAATTAATGGCTACTTAATAGAATATAAGACTTTTTAAAAGCTTTCTAAAAATCATTCAGCATAAACAATTGAAAGCATTTAGTTGTAATATTCAGCAATCGTATAAAACATATCAATCTTCATTTTTACTCGGACACATATGCGACATTTTTCATAAGGTAGTTTAATGTACATATATTATATGAATCAGAGTTAGATGAGACTTTTACTAATGAATTAAAATTAATTGTTTTAATGTTTGTCTTTGTAAATGGTTGAGATTTTTAGTGGTTCAATCTTTTTAAATGTGTATACACATAAATACACAGGATTTTATTACAAATGTAGTATGTATGTGTACTATATATACTAGTATTATATTATACTTAACATACTTAACTAACACACATAAATACTTGGGTGATCGACTCGGTTTTCCAACTGGTTTAAAATTTTCATTTTTCGAATACCAAATAGACCAGTTTTGAAAATAACATTTTGTTTCATAAAACATATGAACTAAATACTTATATTCGAATAGCAATTTAGGAATAATTTTTTAACTAATTAATATTAAGTATAAACAAATAATTAAGTAATAATTATCTTGAATGAAATACGTAACATCTGTAACATTCTTACAAACATTTTAAATATTTTTCTTTTTTAATTCAACTTTCTTCATTTTTAAAAGCAATTGTGTTAGGAAGAGGCCTACATACCTGAAAAATTATCAAATCGACTATTTGAAATCGTCAAACATCACAAATTAGTCTTTTATGTGTTAATATTTTCTATGCTTTTTTTTTTTTTTTTGATGAAAAATTTAAATTGAAAATAAATTAACAAAAATTACATTAACTTTAATTGTCGGCTTATTATGAAAGTCAAGAGTACCTAAGTACAATTAAGTAATTTTGTGTGACTTTTAAACAAGAAATATGTTATTTTACCTTGTGTCTTGAAAATTATATAGGAAAAACACACTTAGGCGCTTTTGTAAGCTCATCTGCGATATACGAAATTCAATTTTAAATGAATTAATTAAAATTGTTTTTGTGCACTCACACTGCTATTTAAGTATTTCTAATGATTTGATTATAAAATTAAATTTGTTATAAAAATTGTTTTGACCTGTTGTAAGGTATTTATTCGCTAATTCATAATAAAAGCGTCTAACATCAAATTAACCAAAAGCAAAGATTCCCAAATCATATATAGAAAAATCGCACAAAAAATCTACACAAATTTGGTTCATATTTAATATGAAAAATAACCCAAAAATTTGGAGTGATTTTTCTTCATTTTTAGGCCATAATTCGTTTTTGGTAACACATTTTTGATTGGGTGATTTTTCCTTTTTTATATTTTTAACTTTTTAGAACGTGCATGGGAAGATAAAATAAACGGTCATCTCATTCAGAAAAAGTTTGATTTAGAGAATATGGTTGATATTGTCCAGACATTTTATTATATAATATATTAATTTTCATAACAGAAAGTGCCATAATGGACAAAATTTCCATTTTTTCGTTCTTTTTGGGTAATTTTTCATTTGGGTGACTTTTCTATATTTGCTTTGGGTCATTTTGCTGGCAGCCAATAAAAGCATACATAATTGAATCGAATATAATATTATATTGCTCCCACAAATCTTTCCTATAAATGCACAATTTGCATTGAAAATTTTTATTAAATTGTTACAATTTTTATACCAACTAAATTACATATAAGAATTGGTGAAAATAGTTCAGAATCTTCTTTGAGAAAAAATCGTCAAATTTTGGACAATAATCGTCAAATCATCAATAGGCCATTTTTAGAACCAAAAATCGTCAAAATTTGTCCCACATATGATAAACTTAATATAGTATAACTGTAAAGATATAGACAATATAGTATAACTGCGTTTTCAGTTTTTCATTTCGTGTTCGTTTTTACTTTTTAAAGGACTTTAAAAATTTTGAAGAATGCACGAGGTAAATGTTTAATTTTACTACTTAATAATTAATATTATATAGTGATATGGATATCAAATGAAAAATGACAACATTTTATGGTTTTAACCTTATTACTTTAATTCATAGAAATTATTCCCAAGAATAAATTTACAAATTTAATTTTCCGTTTAGTGAGATATCGAGCATGTAAAAACAATGTAGCCATTTTTGAAGATATAGTATTTAAATTTTAAGTAATTTTTTTTTTTTTTTTTTAATTTTTGTATTTCGCCTTAAGTTTATTGAATAATTGTAGAAGAATACATTGTAAAAGTTTCATTGGACACTCAGCAGAATGGAATGCATTTTCTAGTCAGCCACGACCGTCATCTTAAATGGTTTACGATAAAACTTTTTACAATTATTTTGTATTCTCCTTTTTCAATTATTATTGTTTATATGCTTATAGCTACCACAGTTAGGTAGAAAATCAAACAATGTATAATTGTTATTTTTAGCCATTTATTAAATAGTAAAACAATGTTGTTGTTATTTGATTTGTTCCTTCTGTTTGTTTTCTATTTTTAGAAATACTTAACAGGGGAGTCAAGTAACACTTCTACATAAATATAATAATAAAATTTCTCGAATAACGGGATTAAAAGTTTTATTTTTATGTGTGAGGTTTAGTATCAGTAATAAATTGTAGAACACCGGATGGCAAAATGTTGAAAAATGATTAAAAAAAAAATGTTTTTACGCTTTCCTGAACAAATGAGATTTTGTAGATAGGCCTTATTGAATATAAGCCCTTGTAATAAATTTAAACTTAAATATTGTAAAACTTTTTTTATTCAGAAATGTAGACTTAACTTCTACAAAAAAAACCTGTTACCGGTTTCAAATTATTTGAAAACCGGTTTCACCAAAAAGTCGAATAACCGATCAGCCTAATAAATACTCCTCGTTGCACTGAAATGGTTATACTTACTATTACTCTTTACTATTTAACGCACAATAAGTAAAGAGTAATTAAGAGCAAACTTAATCTTTTCTGAGTAAATGGTATATAATTAAACTGACATAATCTACAAATTCAAAAAAAAAAAAAAAAAAAAAAAAAAATATATATATATATATATATATATATATATATATATAGCCGTAATTGTAATTATGATATCTTAGAGAAGCGTTTGGGTTAAAAATAGCATATTTTAATATTTATAAAAAAAAAAACTAATGTTTTGTACATTTTCTGTACAAATGGTTTGAGACACGATAATGGTCGGGAAAATTTGCATTATCTTAAATATTTTTAACCGATTTTTGATTTTTACAATGTTTAGCTTTACGCAAATGGATTACATATTCATATAAAATGTTTCTGATATTCAATAAATTATTGTTGTATCTTTTAAACCCAAAATATAAACAATTTAACAAAATGTAAACGGGTGATTGGAATTAAATGATAATGACTTTAACTTTACTGGCATTTCTATGTATATACAAAAAAAATTCGAATATCACTTTGTCGCGCATACAATGGATTGTTTCCCTAGGTCGGGTCAGACCGATTATAACTTTCTTATACGTTTTTTTTTATTTTTTTATTATCTGTATACATTTTCCTAATAACACATTAGTTTAAATAAAATTTCACTCCAAATCTACTTAATTTTATAAGATTTTATTTATTTTCCATACAAATCAAAATCTAGTTTCAAATGACATTTTACTAAAATCTAATAAAATTTAATTAGATTTTGAAAAATACTATTATCTAACACTATTCTTCTTTGAGAGTGTTAGAGAAATGCAACTGTGAGCTATGTATAAATGACAGTATTTTGACAATAGTATAAATTAAATATTTAGTTGGTTTAAATTAAAAATGTAAAATGCGTAAAATGTGCTATTACTGTATGTATATATATATATATATATATATATATATATATTTATATATATTTACTAAATTACTACATTTATATCATATTTACTCATATTGCAAAAAAAAAAATCATTATCTTTTGAGTTTTAAAGGGCGTATATTTTTATTAAATATTATTTTTTTTTTTTTTTATTTATTTATTTTTTATTTAATAGCCAATGAAATTACAATTTCTTACAGGCTAGCATATATATTATTCTTAAAGCTATTAACAATAAAATATTTTCATAATTATTCAATAACAAAAACTTATTATTTAACTAAGTTAAAAATATTCCTCTTAATGCGGATTGGATTTAATGAGAAATCAATATATGGATAGTAACTGTTGAATTGATTGCATATACGTCTCACGGGATCAAAGTTGGCATAATTGGTTCGAAAATATTTTATTTTTAAAGGAGTATAATTTCTAGTTGGACGATTTGGGATTACGAATTCGATCTTACAAAGCAGGAACTCAGAATTAATTGAACCGTTTACTAAATTAATTACAAATGAAATATTCATATATTTTCTCCTACTTTCAAGAGTAGGGAGATCAATAAGCTGTAATCGACTTTCATATGATGGTAAATTAATATTAGGATTCCATGGAAGATTACGAAGACAAAATAAGAGAAATTGTTTCTGGACCGATTCAATTTTCTTTATATGAACTTCGTATTGAGGATCCCAGACCACGGAAGCATATTCCAGGATTGGTCTTACAAGAGATATGAATAATTGCTTGGAAACATAAGGATCATTAAACTCTCTTCCCCAGCGCTTGAGGAAACCTAGAACTCCTTTTGCCTTATTAACGATTTGTGAAACGTGGGAGTTAAAGGATAGTTTACAATCAAGTAACACACCCAGATCAAGAAATTCTTCGACTAGATCAAGTTGATATTCATTTATTGTGTATCTACAGAGTACTGGACTTCTTCTATAGAACATCATGTGTTTACACTTTTTTAAATTCAGATCCATTAGATTCATCATACACCAATCATAAAGATTGTCAAGATCTGATTGGAGTAAGGAACATTGATAGGAATAGTTAAAGCTATGGAACAGCTTTACATCATCAGCATACATTAATATTTTAGAATTCCTAATGCAAGCTGGTAGATCATTTATAAATATTAGGAATAGTAAGGGGCCGAGATGACTACCTTGTGGAACACCAGATAAAACAGGAATGGTTTTTGATGTACATTCTCTGAATAATACACATTGGCATCTATTTTTAAGATATGTGGAGATCCATTTAAGGAAAACAGGAGAAAATCCGAGCTTATCCAATTTGAACAGTAGGAGATCGTGATTTACTTTATCGAAGGCTTTACTGAAATCTGTGTATATTACGTCTGTCTGTAAACCGGAATCAAATGCGGTTATAACTGAGGTTGTGAACTCCAAAAGGTTAGTAGTAATGGAACATCCTTTTTTAAATCCATGCTGAAATGGCGAAAGATAACATACAACTTGATGCGAAAGGATTTCAGTAACTATCTTTTCGAAAAGTTTTGGAATAACACTTAATTTAGCAATACCTCTATAATTGGAAATGTTGGATCTGCTACCGGATTTAAACAAAGGTATAATATAAGATTTCCTCCAAACTTCAGGAAAGTAACCACTAAATATTGATATGTTGAATAAGTATGTTATTGGAGATATAAGAGAATGTAAACATTTTATAAGAACACAGCTTGGAACACCATCAGGTCCACATTTATCAGAATATTTTAGATTCTGTACAGCTCTCAGTACCATCGATTTATCTAATGTTGGACAATTTATAAGGGTTGCAGCTGGAATTGGATATGGATAATTGGAAAGTTCATGTGAATCTTTATCAGAATAGGCGGATGAGAAGAAAGCAGCAAACATATCGCAAATATCTGCATCGTTTGAGGATTCTTTATCTCCAAATTTCATCATGGACGGATATTCAGAAACTCGACGCTTAGAATTTACGAACTGGTAAAAATATTTTGGATTATTTTTCAAGTTTCTTTTCACCCTAAAAAGATAATTATTGTAACATTTGATATTTTCCGAATTGTAAACTGATCTTGATATGGAGTACCTCATGTAATCAATAGGTAAACCGGATTTTTTGTATTTTCTATAATGTTTGTTTTTCAAATTTTTTAAGCCATTGAGCTGTTTTGTAGTCCAAGGCGGTCCATGTGCAATTTTTTTTCTCGTCATTGGTATTGATTTCTTAAAACATTTAAATAAGCCATCATAGAATTTATTCAAAATGATGTCAATATTACGAGGGCATACTTTATTGTAAGGAATATATTCAAACCAGTTTTCAGAATAAAGTAGGTGATTTAATTTGGAATAATCAGCTTTACTAAAATCAAAAACCATCTCATTATTTACATTGGATTGTAATGATATTTTTGTTTCAACGTTTACGCTTATTTCAAGAGTGGGGTGATACGCATCTTCGGGTGTTAATAATGGATTAATGCGAAGAATATTAATTTCTTCAGGTTGATCAACAAATACAAGATCAAGTATTTTGCTAAGCTTGTTTACTATGTTGTTTATTTGGAATAGTCCCAAATCAGCAATAGCATCCAGTAATTCAATAGATGTTTCCGATCTTATTGATGGGCTTAAAAAGCGTGAATCAGGAGTTTCGCACCATTTAATATTTGGAATATTAAAGTCACCAAGAACAATTATGGAGTCTCCAGGTTTGGATTGATTAGCTACAAATTTTATCGCGTTTGCATGTTGTTCATAAATTTGAATGTTTGACGCAGGAGGAATATAAGAGCAAGTTATAAAAATTGTTCTAAATTTAGCTTTAACACATACGGCGATAAATTCAATATTTTGATCATTGTTAAAAAATATTTCTTCTGAAGGAAAAAGAGTTGAGACAGAAATCAAAACTCCCCCACCTTCTTTGCCCACTCTATCACGTCTATAGATTTGAAATTTACTGCACATTATTTCAGAATTATGAATTTCTTTATCAGATTTATTTCGGAGCCACGTTTCAGTGAGTACAATGATATTATGCTCAATATCAAAGCTCTCTAAATAAAGGGATTTTAACTTTGTGTTCATACCTCTAACATTTTGGTATGCGATGGAGATAGCTGAAAAGTTGTAATCATTTTCTGGACAAATATTAATATTTAACGGATTATTTAATTCAATTAGTTTTTTGGATTTGGATCAGAAGCCCTGGGAAGAATTACGTTGTTATCATCACGATAAATAAATTGTCGAACAATTGTATTTTTTGGCCAAAATTGTGGATTAACGAGACGATCAAAAATACTTTCTGGGACAATTATTTTAAATGAAGCTCTATTGCGCGCATTTATCTTATAAATTTGGACATTATTATAATCTTCGATGCCAAGGTTCGTTTTAATATAGAATTCAACATCATTTATTGTTGTATCTACTGAAAAACGGCTAGCAAATATGGTTTTCCTTGGAGCAATAATTTTTAGAGGCTTTGGAGTTACTGTTGTAAGAGGATTGTTGACCACATTTAAATTAGTTGGGATGTTTGACGATGAGGGAGTTAATAAAATAAGCTCTGGAGGCTTACTGGTAGCAAGATTTGGAATCATGGGCAAGATCGACGAATTAGATACCGTAGGAGTAACTGAAGTCGACTCTGACGGAATTATATTATAATTGTAAGCATTTGAAGTATGATGAGGCGGAATAAAATTATTTGTATTAGGAGTTACAACAGCAGCAGGACAACTACTTGTATTTGCGGTTGGTAACGGAATAGAATCATTATTAGTAGTAATAACCCCTGTATTTTTAGGAATATAAGGAGGTGTTGATGATGACTTAGCAGTTCTTTTACGTTTTGGTCTCGCGGAAGCAGCAAAACTATCTAAATTTGTAAATTTAGAAAAAAGTTCACCATATTTAGTTAGTTTTCCTTGTAGAGATGAAAAGTCTTTTTTAATTCCATCGAACTCTGCTTTATGGCTTTTGAAAAAATTGTAAAATTCAATGCCAATTACTCTGCAATTTGGACAAGTCCACTGTAAGTTTTTGGCATTGTCAGATAATGCATCAGCATCACGAGCTTTGAGGCCACTACATTTTAAGTGGTAATTTCCCAAACACAACCAACAGGAAACCATACGTTCTTCTCCGGAAATACTGCAGTTTTTATTCATACAGTCCATCTCAAAACTTTATTAAGGACACACACCAATACAAATATTATCTAGGATTAAAACCAGTAATATGTAATTAAATGGCAACACAGCAGTTAATTAGCAAGGTCACCAATTATAATATTGATCTTAGTAATAGAAAACGGAGTGGTAATATTAAGGAAAATATAAAACGGAGATGTTCTATCTGACAGTTGTTTTATTTGACAAATAGAACTATACCAAATGTATGTCAATGAACAATACAAAAACAAATTCATGCAAAAATAAGTCTTAAGGTATATATCCACTGTTGTTGTTGTTCAAAACAATAAATAAAACAAATTTAATTAAGACTTAATTGCGAATCCAATTCAATGAACTTCAATATTCACTAATTAAGATATATATGTGGAACACTTATCTTAAATAAAATAACCAGAAAAGACAATTATAGATGGTGTTTTTAATTGAAAAAGTTTATAAAATCGCAACACAAAAATTTTCACAGCCGAAACTTTACAAGGTTACCAGATAATTAGTATTAATTTAAATAATATAACAAGATAATCTTTTGATGTGATTTTGTTAATAATTTCAGCAAATTTATTTGACATGTTTTCGGTCAAATCCGATCATTTGATACACTACACCATCGGTTCTCAAATGGTGATCCGTGGAAACATTTTAGGGGGGTCGCGAAGACAATTTGTTTATACAAAAAATGTAAAGCGACAGTACTTCAATCACAACTTTTATATTTTTAATATGAAAGTTTGACATCAAATTGAAAATGGTATAAAATAAGGCTTCTCAAATGTTACAATTTTGAGAATAAATAAAAACTTCCTAAACAAAAAGAAATTAAATGTCTTCATTATCAAAGTTGTTTCAAACTTAATTCTTAAATAAATATATCTCTGTCTCAGTTACTAGTCAGATTAACAGATTTCAGTAAGAATTTGAAAAGTATTGGAACAGAGCTTATATTTCAAATGTGGCTTTAGACTTAAAAATACAGATTTATAGCTCTGTTCCAGTGTTAGTAAATCTGACTAAAACTTGCTTTTAACCTAATTCTTGAATATATTTCAAATGTTGCTCTTGTTAGGTGTTAGTCGGAAGTTTTCAGAAAAATCACAAAAAGCTTTCTGATTATTACTAAAACAGAGCTAACGTTACATAGTTTTGAGAATATATTTACTGTTTTGATTAACAGTTATTTTTGAGTCATATCATTAACAACAAGTATATGGTTCCTTTTATTTAAGAATTATTTTTTTAAGGCTCAGTAAATTTACTGCCTGTCCCACGATGTCGTTCGACATCGTAATGTAAGAATTTTTTTAGATTTCGGAATGATTTGAGATTAACATTTGATATTGGTTACAAAATATGTGTGATAAATTATTATTAAAATTATGTGGTTATTGCACAAAATTTGAGGTGGGTCGTGCTCGGCTTGTAATGTCCAATGGGGGTCGTGAAGCTGATACTTGTAAGAACCCCTGCACTACACCATGCGTTTTTAATATTTGTGAAGAGGGTCTTTCATGGGACCTATGGTCCATTGTCAACCGGTTATTATAAGATTGATAGTGTAAATTATATTTCTGAAAAACATTTATTATGCGCCTGATTCCTGAAAGTAGACTTTTTATGGGAGCTATGGTTATTTATGATTTTCTACTCATATAAGACTTTTTCACTTATACACTTTAAAGTGCCTTTAGGAAGATGGATTTATATTTGAATGAAATCTTGATTAATACAAAGCATTTATAAACATTTATTACTACTAAATATACGGATATAAGCCCTTATTCCATTTTAAACTATTTTCAGCCGCAACATTTTGCGTGTTCATATCCGAATAGATTTGCATACAGATAGATGTTTAAAAAAATCTTACCAAATATTAAAAAAAGGTAAGAAAACGATTACGTTCTATGATTTTATGAAGTTTTTATCGGCTCTTGTAAAATTTCCTTTATGGTTTATACGCCCATATACACGTCCATGCCTCAATTAACAAGAAACTCTAAACATTTTTTCCTCATTTTTCCAAAACTTCATTTTGATTTATGCAAAATAAAAGTATGTATTATGAAAGTAGGTATGTGTGTACTTTTAATAATATTTTCAGTACATATTATTAAAATTATGAGCGAAACTCAATGGGAAGCAATATTAAATTTTTGCTTAAATCGTAAAATTCTCTTTAACGAACTAAAAGAAAAAAAAAAAGAACAAAAATTAAAAAATACAAACACGATTTGTATGGAGAAAGGGTGTGTAAATATTTGTTGATAGTGAAAAATGAGAGGTGTTATAAAGGAACATCATTCTTATATGTATGTACATACATACACTGCCTGCCACTTGAATAAGGAATCACATTTTTTTAAATTTAATTACGTATATCTCCTAAACTATTAATTAAGTATATCTCTAAAACCTCTAGCCGTTTATATTGAAAGAAATTCAAATCATAGTCTTTCTGATTAATATTTAAAGAATTCCTTATTCAAGTGACACACGAAAAAATACCACAGAAATACATGTCTTTAAATAAATGTCTTTAAATAATTTCAGTATAACAAAATATGTATATTTTTTATTTCTTCAGGAAACTAAAGCCAACACTTTAGTTTAAAAGATATACTTAATTAAAGTTAAAAAAATGTGATTCCTTATTCAAGCGTCAGGCAGTGTATGTACGTAGATGTAGGTAAGTAAATAAGTGTTAGTACGAAAATCATTGTGTACAATAGTGAAAAAGGTGAGAAAATTTACCTTTTGAGTATATCGTTGGATTATAGGCAGCAAATTGACATGATGGCATGTTTACATTGTTAACAAAACCCATTGACATTCGAGAAACGGATGAGCGCTAAAAAAATAAAAGATTAATGAAAAGTGTGAAAATAAAATACCACTGAAGTTCTATGTATTGTAAAATGTATGCATTCAATAGATTCGATTAAAATTTATGTTCAAAAAAATATTTTACCTGGTGAGGTATGGGGTCTATATCGGACAAAGGGCAGGAAGCTCGATGTTGTTGTTGAAATTTCGGTTGATACGGCTCTAACATCCGTATTTTACCCCATCGGTTAAAGAATAAAACAATAGCGCCAACCCAAAGCATCAGTACTAATCCAACTATTAAAATCTCTTCTGTTCGTACAATAATTTTTGGTCCTTAAATGATAAATAATTATTATTACTTTCGATATCATCAACATTTATGTGAGTTTTTGATTTGGGAAGGCAATTGATGACCTGAATACAAGAAAAATACTAAAAAAATAAAAATTTGTCTTCAGTTCCCTAACAGCGATTGAAAATCATGTTTCGAGTATTTTTTATATGTCTAAAAAGACATATATATTATAGGTCTAAAAAGAAGCGAAACTTTGTGCTTATAATGAAAAAGTTATTTCAAAAAATTTCCTCATGGCATTTTGTTCCTTGAGAGAACTTTTTAGTACATTCTGGTGAATTTTTTTTTTGTTTAAACAAAATATATGTATATAATATTTTTTCTGTATTTTGTTCATCAATATGCATCATTTCAGTTGTCTTCCTAGGTTTTCTTTTCAATAGGACACTCTAATGCAGGGGTTCCCATATCTTCATACTTTACGAACCTTTTTAGAAGTTTTTGTTCTTTCGCGGATCCCTTTACATATTTTGATTTTTAATATAGTTGAAATGAAAAATAGTTAAAACTGAAAAGGTATTTATTTTAAATAAAATTATGATACCAAAATTCATTTATTTCTTAAATATGATATGAATCTTTTAAAGCTCATAAACAATTAAAAAATATTAAATGTAATAAAATGTTTTTATTTTTACTAACATTTTAACATTGGAAGAAATTTCTAACAAGGCACATCTTGCTTCATTCTCCACATCCAAACGTGATCTAAATTTGAATTTTATGAACTGTAGGGCAGAAAAACTGGTTCGCATTACCAACCATTGTGTAAACTTTTTAATATTTTAACCAAAAATATTTAACCAATATAGATTCAAAGTCAGCTTTGACACACGTTCTAATTCTTGGGTATGTCATCAATAGCAATTTTGAAAAGATTACGAAGTAAACTTCTTTGACAAGAATTGGTTTTAAGCTCCGGATATTATACTTTTCAAACGTGTTTTTTTTTTTGAACATTAGATGAATCTAAGATATTATTAAGCAGTGGATATGAGGAATATTTTGGTAGAGGGGGTTGAAGACGTCTTTTCCATTAAAGCACTCGTTGAATAAAATTTAGCTAATTTATTTACTTGTCTATTAAGATTGTTTAATGTCTGTAAATTGTTTATAAAGATCTTCGTTTCTGTGTAAATGAAAATGTCTACTTCTGTCTTTAATTCGTATAATCTCTTTTGCATATTTCCCTTCGAAATCCAACGGACATCGGTATGAAGTAGTAATTTCTTAGGTTCTGCATTTAAATCATATAGGGTTATTACTTAATTCACTACCTCTAGAGTAGTTTGAAGAGCACTTTTATATATATTAGGTAAGTTTTCGCAGCAAATACTTTTCGCTGAATTACACAGTGAGATTTAAGTGATTTAAAATACGTGATCGCGAACCTATCATTTATACGTCTGCATCTTTACAGATTTGTTAGTCGTAGACAATGGTTTAGTAAACAATAATTTTTCCTTTATTTCATTTTCTGCAATAAAATAAAAGTTGTCTTAAATTAGAGACATGAGTCGTTTCATTACGGTGCAGGCCATCAATTATTTTTTTTTTTTTCAGAGTTATCTGACAGATAAATTCTCATGACAAGCCTTAATTAAGAGTTCACAAAATGTGTGTGGTTTCTTTGCTTTTGCTATTAGCATTCATATATTGTATGAAGCTTCAATAGATGTTTCCCCATCCAAATAAAAGTATGCCGAAATATATATATATATATATATATATATATATTTTTATATATATATGCATTTCCGGTTTCTCTCGCGGAGAAACCCCAATTGGGAAACCTTGCTCTAATGTGCACAAACATTGGAAATTAAAACTAAATACGAGTATTAAGAAAAAATTTATGATTCAATAGTTGAAAGATATATATGTATGTACATACATATATCTAAATTTAATATTACTTTTTTTACTTTTGTAAACAATAATTGTACGGATAGAAATAAAAAGCAAAACATCGATTTTTTCCCAGACTTGAAACATTACCTTAGAAAAAAAACATTGTTTTGGGTAAAAATTGTATAAATTAACAACAAGACGTGTCAATGCATACTTACATACATACATACATACATACATACATACATACCTACATAAATACATGCAATCTGAGTATTTATAAGTTCAAATTTTCATTTTACCTTGTGTTACCACATTTGTGGTATTTATTGTCAATGTACTGGAAATGTCTTCTCGATTGTTTAAATAATCTGAATTTACTGGAGAAGCTGATGCTGCCTCTTCGATTTCTACTATGAAATTTGTACCTTTCCAACCAGAGCCCCATTCTAATATAAAACTAATTATTAAAGGGCATAAATCGTAAAGGGGTAATAATTACCTTCTGACACTCCTGGTGATGATTCTGCCCCTGGTAATATTTTCTCCAGTTTGACAGCTGTAAATAGATAAACAAAGGAATTGTGTAAAAACAATATAAAATTGAACGGTAAGAAATAGAGGAAACTAAATTTGATTTTCAAGAATCAAATTAATGAAAATGTGTTAGTAAAGAAGAAAGATAAAAAAAAATTCTGTGTAGGCACTTGAATTAAATTGTGGAATTTCGTAGACAGGAATGACTTCAGCATGAACAAAACGTTAGAAGACTACTTACCAACAAAACTTATAATTTAGACTGAAAATTCTTGCTTGTTAAATGACCACCTAATGTTTATAACGTTTGCGGAATAAAATTGCAAAAAAAATTAAAAATGTTCAATTTTTCCAGAAACTAATATAAATCTTATATTATTTCTTAAGAAGATAATAAATTATGTTAATTTTATATGTTCAAAATTTCGATCCTTTTTGTGCACTTTTCTGAAGGACTTCTTTAATCATGAGTTTAAAAACTCGATGTTGGAAGTTTCTGGACCTCTAATTCGGTTATTATATTCTAGTTTGCCTTGGAATTTTGTCGACACGATTATACAAGATTCTTCACTGTTTAGATTGTTATAAAACATATTAATCGATTTTAATTTAGAAATACTTGTAGATTTTGAATTTTAAGAACTTAAATTTATAAATTTTTTCAACCCTTCAAAATCATCCAGTCATTATATCCGGATATTAAATTAGTTTAGAAAATATGTCTTTACTGGGCAATATGTCCCGATGTTTCTTTTTACTTTACTAATCTTAATATATAAGTAAAAAAATGCAGTCAAATTAGACTTCAGAAAAGTTGAAAATAAAGAAAATTTTCCACAAATTGATTTTGATCCAAAAAAAAATTTTAGTCCGAAAAACGTTTGGCCTTAATTTTTGTACTTTTTCTATCAATGGATTTAAATCTATCGAAAAAATAAATTTCTGACATCTGAGGTAAAACATAACTCATTTAAATATAAAAATAATCGAAAAAAATACAAATTTCTTGTTCAAGGTAGTTCTTTTTTTAATATTTTGAAGAAACCAGAACTTCAACTCTGAACAAACTAGAAGTTCGATTCTCATAAAAATTTTTAGGACACCGCCTACATATGTCCATACCATTCAAAAATAATGATAAAACGTCTTTCAGTCGTATTCATAAAAACTTAACATAGCTTTATTAACCATTGCACAGTGGGGCAGAATCCAAATTTTTTGGAAATAAATCTGTAACTTCTGATCGGCCGGTTGGATTTTCATGAAATTTGGTATAGGCGTAGCAGAGGAGCGTAAAATGTTATGTTTGGAAGGGAGGCACAACAATCCCCCCAGGGGCGGAGCTAAGGGGGCTCAAAGTTATGTACATAAAAGTTAGGTGACATAAAAAATTTTTAATAGCTTGCAAAATTTTGTTTCTCGTCCGATTTCAAATATTTTTATATATTATTGTAGGCCCTGATAAGACCTATAAAAAACATGCTTTCATGTCCTATTTATCTCTTATAGTTTTCTAGTTATTTGCGTTTGCATTTTTAAGCACCATAATTTTGCATGTTCTTGGTCCAGTTTTTTCATATATATCCTAGTATTTCCGACCGATTTTATTAGTTTTTTTTCTTAACTAGTTAAAGAACAAAGTTATCTATTGAATAAAAAAAAAATGATACCGAGTAGAAAAATAAACGATTTTGAATTTGAAAATTGCAAAAAAGACAACTTTTTGTGTTTTTTTAGCCGAAAAAGTATCTACACTCTTTTTTATCTAAAATAAAATTTTCTTTAGCAACATATAATATTTTTGCACCAATTGAGTTATTGGGCTTGTTTTTTATCTTAAAGTCATCTCTGTGAAGTTACCTTTCAGAAAAGTGCAAAATTATTGTGTATTGCTAAAGAAAATTTTATTTTAGATAAAAAAGAGTGTAGATACTTTTTCGGCTAAAAAAACACAAAAAGTCGTCTTTTTTGCAATTTTCAAATTCAAAATCGTTTATTTTTGGACTCGGTAAAGAATATCGACTTCAAATTTTTTTTATTAATTAGATAATTTTGTTCTTTAAATAGTTAAGAAAAAATCTAATAAAATCGGTAGAAAATACTAGGATATATATGAAAAAAACTGGACCAAGAACATGCAAAATTATGGTGCTTAAAAATTCAAACGCAAATATTTCCAAAAAATTTCGATTCTGCCCAACTGTGTAATGTAAACTACAAATTCTTGTAGAAATAGGCCCACTTGTGTTCAATCAATGTGTCGTTGACCGGTGTGGGAAAGTGGTGAAAGCAAAAAATTTTCAAAATTTTAATTTTTTGCAGTTTTTCGATTAGAAATTTGCGCCGTTTCTTGCTCTTTTCTTGCTATGAATTGTTTGAGATACATCTCGTTAATGCGTCCTCAATAGTGACGCTATATGGGGTGACCAAACCCGGAAAGAAAAAACGTGAAGGGCTCTAAGAGGTGCCTTTTTCGCGAGACAAATTCACAGTGTAATTTTAATAAAGTTAAAGTAAGTATCGTGTGATCAAAAAAGGTTTCTGAATCACATTTTAAAATCGTTGTGGCGCGTTAAAATATTAGATTGCAAAAACGTTATATTATAACTCGTTAAAATTAATTTTAAAATTTTGCGTACTTTATATTAGCATTTTTTTTTTTAATTTTATGTGAAACTATATTTATAATAAGTACATCTATTCTGTTTTAGTTAAGCGAAAAATAGGTTCCAACAAAAAAATTTCATAAAAAGTATTTACGACCTCAGATCTCGGTGTCTTTAATATTTCGTCGAGGCACATCCAAGCCGCTAATTGAAATCAGTGAAAATGTATACCAATCCGCAGCTGTTACGTTAAAATAATTACGTGTTTGAATTTAATGCAACTTCAAATGTTTTTGGGGTATGTATTTTTTTTTTTTTCTATGTACACTTTTATTACGTTTATATACAGTTCTTATTATAACTTACACCACCATATGTGGTTGGGGTATTATGCGTTTGTGCTGATGTTTGTAACGCATAGAAAAAGTTATCCAACACCCACACAGAAAAAATTATGAATAAAATTTTTCGAAATAGATCATTATTTGGATTTAAATTAAATTTAATAAAAAATAATATTTGGTTTTAATATTCTATTTTATTGCAGAGAAAAATGAGTAGAATTTTTTAAATAAATCATTATTTAACTTTAAATAAAATTTTATAAAAAATTTGTTTGATTTTAATATATTATTTTATTGCTTGGAAATTCATTCTAAACTAAAACGAAAAACAATAACAATTTCTTGTTTTTTGACAATTAAAAATATAAAAATAAATAAAATTATAAAAATGTTGACACAAAAAAAAAAAAAATATATATATATAAAATCCATCATTTGCAAGATTCCAGAGGTAAGTTACGTTAATTTTCGTATATATTTCATTCCAAAATATGTATAGTGATTTATTTTTGTGTATCTTCTAGATGAATTTTATATTGTATTGTAATCTTTATTTAATAAAATAAATTATAAATAAAGGATAATGTAATTAACAGATGAATCAAAAGCATATGAAATATGCATGTATGTTAGCTATATATCACATAAATGATGGGGTCTATTGTATATTGCTGTATAATCTCCAAGTCGATTAAACTATGTCCTTTCAATTTTATACCTGAACATATAGCTCCCTCTCGTGATATAATTATGCGAAAGTAACTAAACTTCTTGAAGATAATTTAATGTGTTTAGCGAAAGCGATCCTTAACAAAATGATACATGTTTGGAATTATAAATTGCCCTGTTGTACGGTTTTGGTGGTGCCAAAGCAGAGTCTGTTTGAGCATTTTTTATATCCTATCCATTTTGGTTTCATTGAAACTTATATATATATATTTCACTCCGTTAAAATGTATGTAAGTTGAATTCATTTAGAAAATGCTTCAATTGATAACGATTGCGTTTCTGTTTTAGATGGTTTTGTTCACTAATGAAATTTGGAAATAGTGTCATGTCTTCTTTTATTTCATATATATCTTTTTATTCATATACATATGTATACTTTATATATAACTATACATGAATACCATTAAAGTATATTTCATCTAAAAAAAGTCTCCATTAATTAGTTAGTATTATATAAAAGTTTCGCTTCTCTACACAAAATGTTCATACATGCATTTACATGATAAAATACAATACTAACATTCGATCCGAATTATTGTATATATTATAGAAAATGTAAAAAAAAATATTAAATAAAAAATAAAAATTGTTTGAAAATCCGCAACAAATATAGAATTATTTTTATTGATTTTAATAAACCATATTATTGAATTTCTTAAGAATTTTCAAATATTCAAATTTATAAATAGTAAAAATATTTTAATAAGAAGAAAATTTTAATGTTTTCAATAAGATATTTACGAATTTGAATATTTGATTTTACTAATTCAGTGATAGGTCCGATTTCAGTAAAAAATATAATTGGTTTTATGAATTTAGTAATAGAATACGAAATTTAGTTTTTTCTGTGCACCTTAAAGTATACCAATTTTTTAAATCGATTTAACGATGTCCGTGCGTCTGGCTGGCTGGACGGCTGGCGGTCCATGTAAAACTTGTGAACAAAGTACAGGTCGCAGTTTTAAAGATAATTTAATGAAATTTTTCACGTGGGACTTTTATGATATAAAGACCAATCCTGTTGAAACTGGTTGTGATCGGTCCATTATTCACATAGCCCCCATACAAATGTCCCCCCGAAATAGAGTTTAAACATTCAAAACTGAATTAAAAATAAGAATATTTTAATGAAATTCGGTGCAAAGAAGTTCTGTACAAGTATCAATCCTTGTGCCAAATTTTAAACGGCCCACAATTGTCATAGATCCTATATAAATCCCTCTTCCAAAAATCAATTTAAGGTGCATAAATCCCATACGAATGTTAGTATCAAGTTAATATTCGACACAAATAAAATTTATGTAAGTAGAAACAAAACTTGCCAAATTCTCTGAGAATCGGTCCATAATTTACCATAAACACAGTTCCAGGAATCGCCCTAAAGTGCACAAAATCATCTAGATGTTAGTATCAACGCATTATTCTGTAATATAAGTCCGCATCTTTCTCGTTTGCAAATAAAAGTGTAATGCGTTGCCGTATATTTTTTTTTTTGTAACTTATTAACTCACAAAAACAATTTCTTATTAACGAAACTATTTGCAAACGAGAAAGATATAATCGGTCAAGACCGACCAGTGTAATTATTCGAAGAATTTAAAAGTGGTGTTTTTCGAATAACGAATAATTCGAATATTTTTATATCGAATATTCGAATGAAATGAATATTTTTTTTTTTTTGCAATTGAAGTGATTTTGGCAATTTCGCCAACGAAAATTTTAGTTTTGTCAAAATCAAATTTTATAAAAACAAAATAACAAAGTTAATTTCTGAGGACTTTTGACAGGTTGCAGATTTTTGAACCATAAAAGGAATCTTTTGAAGACTCACGGATATCAATCGACGTCATTCTAAGATTGTTTGCTTTGGAGATATACATAGTTCAAAGAAAATTAACATTTTTATGGTATTTGTTGATTTTTAAAACAGTTTAAATGAAATTGAAATTGAATTTAAATTTAAATTTGATTCTAAGATTTTTCCCTGCAAAACATTGGTGCAACTTTTATATTTGAATGCAAGAGATATAATTTCAGTGGAATTTAATTTTTCTAATTTGTTGTTTCTTGTGAAACATTTTTTTTAAAAAGTTTCACAATACTAATTTAAATGTCTTAACGTGAAGCAACTTCAAAATAAAATAACACAAAAAACTCTACGGTAATCCCCAATGTATAATAGGCTCTTATATATTTTTTGATTTTTTGAATGGTAGAAAATCTTGAATAAATTTAATATATTGCATGAAAAATACTAAATATGAATAAAATCTGATGATTCTCTGTCAAAAAATAACACTTTTTAAAAATCTCTCCTAGAATGGACGATATACATATTTATATTTATATTGAGAATGCTTTTTAAATATATTCCCAATGAATTGTTAACTTTTTATATGTTACTAGCATATAAGCCTGCCAATGCCAAGAATCTTGCAAAATTTAAAAAATAAAATCTGAAACATGAAAAACGCTTAAAGTGTTAAAAGGTACAATTTAAAAAAAAGAAGTAAAAAAAAGAAGATTTAAAAAAGTTAGTCGGCGTAAATTGGCTCCCTGATGGAAATACAAAATCAGTTTCCGGTGAGATTTGGAGAGCAAGCAATGAGTATAGCAAATTTCAACTTTTTAAAAATATTACAGAAAATAAAAAAAAAAAAATCGGCGTACCTCCGTTCTCAGATGGAAGCTTTAAATCTAACTCCGTTAGAATTTGTAAGAGGAATAGTTTTGTAGGAAAGCCGAATTTTAATTTTAATTTTCTACATCATCTGGGAGCTACAGAAAACTTTGGAAATTGAAAATATGATTAGGAAATTACATATAAATCTGCATATCTCCGCTACATGACAAAAATATCAAAATCTGGGTCCGTTAGGATTTAAAGGATTTCTACATCATCTGGAATCTCTGGAAAAAGAAAATATGCTTAGGAAATTATATATAAATCTGCGTATCTCCGCTAATAGAAGATTTAAAATCTGGCCCCACTAGAATTTGTAGTACAAATAGTTATTTAATTATGCCAAATTTTCTACGTTGCCTAGGAACTTCAGAAAGCTATGAAAGAGAAAGAATGTTTAGAAATTTATATATAAATTCGGGTATTTCCGCTGCCTGATAGAAATTTCAAAATCTGGCTCCGTTAGGATTTGTAGCACGAATAGTATTATAAGTAAGCCGGATTAAAATTTTCTACGACTGAGCTTCAGAAAGCTCATATATATTTCATAAATATTAAACTTTATTTTTATTCGAATTATTCATTTTGTTTGAACTATAAAAACCCAAATATTTGAATACCCTATTAAATATAATAAAATATCTTATTTCTAAAATGTATTTATGGTACGATGTACATATATCACTTCATAAATACAAAAAGTGTCAGGATAAGTATAACTACTGCCAATTTGTTGCACATAAGTGTTGTTGGCAATATGCCAGTAAAAGATTTTTTGACTTGTATGAAAAGCCATCAAATCAACAGTTGATTATTAACAGGGCAACCAAAAATATGCAAAATCATATTTTTTCTTGGGCTTCCAATGAACCAAAATGTTAGTTGTTATTTATCCGTTTCAGAAAATTTTAAGAATTTGGCATAGATTTGTTAGCGCATATTTTTGAATATTTTTGTCCTAACAGCATATTTTTGGCATAACAGCATATTTTGTCATATCTTCAGAGAAAATCTGAAGAGCATAATATATTTTACAACCAATAGATTTTTTTGCATAATCTGTCATTAGTGAAATTTTCCTTTTATTTACTATCATATACTCGTATGTTTTTCAAATCCTATTCCCTAACAATTTTTACCTTATTAATTAATAGAAATTTTGTAATTTCCCGACACAATGTATTAGCTTTGAATGTTCTTAAGTGCAAAAAGAGAATATATTTTAGCAATTTCTAACAAAAATCAAGTTGTTTTAGGCATGATTGGTAGATAATTTAAAATTTAGCCAGAAAAAATAAAATTTTAATAGCATATTTTTTAATTATAAGGGCATATTTTGCAATTTTAAATTAATTTTTTTATGCACATAAAACACTTTCTTTAGAGAATATTTTTGGCCGCCCTGATTATTACAATCATATTAATTAATGATACTTAGTTAAATTGTCTTAAAATATTAATAAATATAAAATATTAAAAAATTTCTTTTGTTCTAAATTTAATTGCAGTTAAATTTAATTTCGCGGATTAATTAATACATATTATATAGCACTATTCTACCATATTTTACCATTTTATTCTCTAATCAGGATAACAATCTATTTATCGTTTTTAATATTTTTCTGAACCTCAGCAATTTTTGTTCTGATATAGAAAAAAAGGAAATTATTCATATTGTTTGCTTCCAAAGTATGTATGTGCCTATGTACAACTAAATATTTCCCAGTGTCCCATTGGTTTTCCTCCAATTCCAATCAATACATAATAAATTTTAATTTATCCCTTCTCCTATTAGTTATTTATGTTTTTGTATCCATGTATGCATGTATGTATGTATGTATGTATGTATGTACATATTTAACTTTTCTTTTTGTGACCACGTTGTTCCTTTCAACCATTGTTTCTAACCTGGTATTGTTATGATATATGTATTTGTAACTTCAAGTACATGTACTATATTTATACAAAGTACAATTCGATACAAGTACATATTTTTATTTTTTTATTATTATTATTTTTTTTGTGATGTTCCTTTTTAGTTTTGTTAGTGTTTTATTGTAAAGCTTTTATCACATTGACTAAGGTTTGATAGAATTCGCGAATTCTTCTGAAAATTATTTTCTTTTATTGTCGTGGGTAACCGATAAAACAGCAAAACGTTTTATGATACATTCACTGTATTATTATTTTGTTGGTTGCATTATGGTGTTTTAGTTCACAGTAAGGTTAAATACTTTAAATAACTTCAAATTAGTTATTGAAATTTATGAGTTTTAATTATATTTTTCAGTTCCAAAGCCTTTGAAATTTCTCTAAATAAAATATGTATTCTTCACTATTATTAAAAATAAAATACGTATTTAGCGCACCTTCAAGCCAACTGTTTTAATGGGACAGTTAAATTTTGATAATTTTAAATATAAAATCAGTTTTTCTAAAACAAATAAACAGTTGGAAGTTACATTTTATGGACCAAAAAATCGGAAAGTAATTATTTCCATAACTAGGTTTTAAATAAATAAAATTCGTAAAAAAGTGCGTTCTGTTAAGCACCTCGTATTTAAAAATCCAATTTCTTGTGGAAAAAGAAAAAAATCTAACCACATCTCTTTGGTATATAAAATTAAATTAAATAATAAAAAAAAATGACAACAAACAAATTCTGAAAAGATTTTGAAAAGTATGTTTTTCTGTGGCTCGTCAGTATGCAACTATTTTGCAATTTTAATTATTATCTGTTCTGTTATTATGAAAATTTGAAACTTTTTTACGAATTCCATATTCGGATTTAAAATACCTATTTGACGCGATACCGTATCCACCTTTTACATATTTTGTACGAACCAACTTATCCCTCGATTTTGATATTTAGTTGGACAAATTTTATTTTACCTGGACAAGCTACAAAAAAGCTGAAAAATCTAGCCCGCCTGGCAACCCTAGTCTGTAAGGATTCATATATATATATATATATATATATATATATATATATATATATATATATATATATATATATATATATACTTTAATATTAAGGTGGCCCTGTTTGTGTGAAGAAAAAACACGGACTCGGTGTTCTCAACTAAAATGAAAGTTTAATTCGTAACGTTTCTCAAAATGTTCGCCATAATCATATGCATATTTATGAAATTTCATTAAAATAGCATTCATCTTTTGTTCCAGATGATAACGAAGCAATTTTGAGGAATAATATCTCAAAATGAAAAATTTCATTTGAAGTAAGAACATCGATGCCTAATGTATATACGCACACGTATATGCATACATACATGCATGCATGCATGCATACACACATACATACATATATATACACATACACATATACATACAAACATTCATGTAGAAATCTATATATTTATCTATATGTTTTTTTTTTTGAGAATATTCGATTATTTCTTTATGATTTGTTGATTTATGGTCAGTTCTTGGGACAATTGTACAAAATGAAAAAGTACTTTGTATTTTTATAACGGTTTTTGGTCATTTAAACATGTTCTTCTTTCTGGCCTATGTATATATATATATATATATATATTTTGTATATAGAACAAAAATAAAATGACAATGTATTGCTACTAAACATGTAATGATTATTCTGTTACCAAGATTATTAGTTGCAATGATCTGGGGGATAGTTACGACATTCGATATCGATCGATTTTGTATCGACTTAGTTTTTTTTTAAGTAATAATTACAATTTATAAAATAAAACTATTAATAAATAAAAATTGAAAATCAAAAGGTATGGTTATTTAAAACACGAAATTAACTTTTATTAGAAAACCTAAAACTTTCAATTTTAAATTTCTGTTAACGAAAATTCTGTTAAATTCGATTACTGTAAGCACTGTACAGTTTAGAGAACAAAAAATTGATTTATTTCATTCCGTGTATATAATTACTGATGTCAAATTCGTGAAATTTAGCAGCGTAAAAATAACAAACCATAAACAAATCATTTCATTGGTAAAAGCATTTATATACATTACAACACATTTCTTTAAAAATAACACTAAAATATAGAAAATGAATAATAGAAAAAAATATGACAGCAATAATCGATTGCTTTCATCATTGAACTTTATGTGAACTTTATACTTTATACTTACTACTCACAACAAGGTCAGAAGTAATAACACCCACTACCTCATCTGAACATTGCACATAGATACGAGTATGAAATGTATAAAAACATGCACTTGATATATACATTAGGGTGACACCAATTTTTCAACAAAAAATTTACAGGGTACCACGTTATTGAAAATACTGTGATAATATCAGAAATAATTTTTTAAAGTTATTTTGAGACAAAAAACTTCCGCACAGCACAAAAAAACTTTTTAAAATGTTTTATTTTTAGGAACATTGAAGAAACATGCTTGTATATTAGGGGCATAGCTTGAAAAAAAAACACAGGGTACCACGTCAGAGCTCATGTTGTACTGATACTAAAAACCATTTTCAAAAGTTATTTCAATAAGAAAACCTTCCGCACCGAAAGCAATTTCTAAAACCATTTGAAATTTTTTTGTTTAATTATTTTTTTAATATTAAAAAAGTTTATATTGTCCATACTTGTAATAAAAATTGGCATTATACTTAATGTTCTGCTCAGTGTAAAATTAATTATTTCTTTAATAACCATTACAAAATACTGGTCACAAATTTTTCAGTTTTTGTTTAATTCAGCGATTTATAGAAATCAATATTTTTAACCGCCAAATATAACGAAAAATTAATTTAAAATGTATTTTAATATTAATGTTGACTAAAACATTAATTTAACATTATATTTAATGAATAAAAAGTTAAATGTTATTGAAAACAATGCCATTAGGGAGACAATATAATCTTGTTTCTAATAAAAATAATGCATATGCGAAAAAATTTAAAGAATCTTAAATTCAAAATTTTAACGCGTTTGGTGAGGAAACTTTTTTAATATCGCGTTTCTTAATATTTTTGATGCCCTATAACGCTATGCCCTCTGAATTTTGATGTTCGCATAATTGCAAAAAGTTATACCCCTATTTTATATTAACTGTGATTCTGACAAAAATTGCAATGTTTTTAATATTTTGTGCAATACATTTTTTTTAATTACCCAGCAAAAAAAAAAAAAAAAGATCAAATGCTTCCCAAAACGAAAATTTTCACTACCTCAAAAGTAGAACTGGCTTGAACAGATTTTTTTTCAAAATTTTATATAGTTTTATGAGAAGTACTTCAAAAGCATTGAAGAAAAACAATAAAAAAAAAAACATTTTTCCAATGACAACCATGGGTTAAAAAGGACTTCTGCAACTCTTTTTCAGCACTTAGTACTTCCTTTTTTTAATTCTATTGTTTTTTGCTTGGTCGATTTGAATTATATAACAAATAATTTTCTTACTAATTGCGCATATATTCACGAGGGAGGTAATTCAAAATTGCATACCTACGAAATTTAATACCAATTTAAAACCTAAAAAACGGTTTCCTGAAAAGTAATAAAAACCAATTATAAAGTTTTTCCTTTTTGCCACAGAAATAAATGGATATCATTACATAAAATGGAAACGTTTTTAAAATACTCGTAACACAGGTCAACACTAAAAAATATCGTGAAAAATATGTTGCAGACATTGTAGGTATAGTCATTCCAATCTCCAGAAACATTTCGGTTTCTCTCCATCATATCACACTTTTAAATCATTTTAAACCAACGAAAATACGTTTATTTAAGGAATTTTTAGGTTATATAATTTTCTAGGCAATAGTAAGAGGAAATTAATAATTCATGTTTTATAGAGAAGGAATAATACTACTCTCTTAATGGGTTTTGCAAATTATTAAAATTAGTTCTTAAGATATAATATTGCAAAAAATATAATATATTAAAGTAGAAAAGTCGTAAATGATTCAACTCTGCATTTGTAAAATTAAATTATTGTATAATTTAATGTTGTAATTTACCAATAAAGATGCAAATTACAAATTAAATAAATTAAAATTAAGAAATTATTCACTTCTTTTTTTCTTGTTAAAAATACATTTATTTTCACTTTTTTGGAAGTAATTTTTATTAACTGCCAAAAAAGTGCAAAAAAAAAAATTTAGTTCTACTTTTGAAGTGGTGAAAGAAAAAACTGTTTGATTTTGTAATTTTTGCAAATTTCTTTGAAACTTATACGATTAGTTTAAACCTTAGTAGAATTACAAAAGATATTACGTAAACAAAAATCGGGATGATTAGACACAAAATCTTTCAAAAAACTACACATAACTCATTTTGCTGGTATATTTTTAATAAAATTATATTTTGATTTAGAATATTTTTTACACATAACAGTTTTGGTTCATAAAACTTTACTTTGAAAATTTGATAAAGTTTCAAAGAAATAACTTATTCAATGTGGATATGGATTTCTAAGAATTAATTAATTTTTTATTTTAACTGTTACGTTTTCTCTAATGATATTTTTAATATTAATAATTGTAAAGCAGGAATAAGTTAAGAATATTATAAGTATAATATGGTCAACATAGACAGAAATTAGATATGAATATATTTAAATTTTTAAAATTTTACGATTTAAATCAGGATAAAACTATGATGTAAACATTAAAACATTTTTATGACTAAAATCGATTTTTTTGGTGAAAGTATTTAGACCACTTTCAAAATAAATGGCTCATTTATGGAATCTTGTTTCTAACAAGATTTTGGAATAAACAATTTCTTTGTTCCAATAGATTTTCTAAAATGATCAGTATTGATCAGCTTAATACAGGGAGAATATTGAAAAAAAAAAAAAAAAAAAAACAAATTTATCTTTAGTTATCTTATATAGTATATTTTGCTGATTATTTCAAATTTTGAATAAACTCTATGATGCATTATTCAAATATTTTAAGAAATCAATTCCAATGACGAGAAAAAGAATTGCACATGACCTTCTTGGAATACAAAGCAGCTCAATAGCTTGAAAAACTTGAAAAACAAATATTATAGAAAATACAAAAAGTCCGGTTTATATATTGATTATATGAGATATTCGATATCAAGATCAGTTTACAATTCAGAACATATCCAATGTTACAATATTATCTTTTTAAGGTGAAAAAAATAATCCAAAATATTTTTACCAGAATGAAATTTGGAAATAAAGAATCCTCAAACGATGCGGATATTTGCCAAATGTTTGCTGCTTACTTCTATCCACATACTATGATAATGAATTATATCAATTGTTCAACATTAGATAAATCGATGGTAATGTACAGAATCTAAAATATTCTGGTAAAAGTGGATCTGACGGAGTTCCATGTTGTGTTCTTATAAAATGTTTACATTCTCTTATATCTCCAATAACCTACTTATTTAGTGGTTACTTTTCTGAAGTTTGGAGGAAATCTTATATTATACCTTTGTTTAAATCCGGAAGCAGATCCAACATTTCCAATTATAGAGGTATTGCTAAATTAAGTGTTATTCCAAAACTTTACGAAAAGATAGTTACTGAAATTCTTTCGCATCAAGAATTTCTTAAATGCAAACTATCCTTTAATTCAGTTTCACAAATCGTTAATAAGGCAAAATGAGTTCTAGCTTTCCTCAAGCGCTGAAAATTTTAGAGAATTTAATCTATCGTAAAACAAATTCTGGATCCTCGATACGAAGTTCATATAAAGAAAATTGAATCGGTCCAGCAAAAATTTCTCTTATTTTGTCTTCATAGTCTTCCATGGAATCCTAATATTAATTTACTATCATATGAAAGTCGATTACCTTTGAAGATAGGAGAAAATATATGAATATTTTATTTGTAATTAATTTAGTATATAATTTTGTAAGACCGAATTCGTAATCCTAAATTGTCCAACTAGATATTATATTCCTTTAAAAATCAAATATTTTCGAACCAATTACGCCAACGAGACGAATATGCAATTAATTTAATAGCTTTTATCCATATATTGATTTCTCATTAAATCTAATCCACATTAAAAGGAGTATTTTTTTTAACTTAGTTAAATAATAAGACTTTATTATTGAATGATTATGAAAAACATTTTTTTATAAATAGCTTTAAAAATAATATTTATACTAGTTGGTAAAAAATTTTAATTTCATTGGATATTAAATAAATAAATCTAAGAATAGAATAAATAAAAAATCTTTCGGGTTTTTTTTGTAAATAGGTTTCTAAAAAGTCTTAACACAAGTCAACAAAGTGGTAGAAAAAATTGAATCCCAAATTATTTTACGTAATTCAAACTTCGTCTAACAAAAAAAAGTTCTCATTTTGAAATTTTCTGGGACACAAATTTTGTCTTTTTGTATTCTTCATGAGTCACTGTTTTATGAGGCCTAAAAACTATTACTATTTTTAATTTGATGCAAGCTGTATTTCTTTAACTGTGGACGTTAATTTTTTGTAACACTACACTCGACGTGGGGTCTCAAAAAATTAGACCAAAAATTCTCAACGAACTGCCATAAATGCTCTTCTATTATAGTTTTAAAAATAAATTTGACGATCATAAATTGTTTATTAAAGCGATTTCAACATTTGTATTACACTTGGAATTGGCTGCTATAAATTCCATTATTATAAATTCCATTCTTATCCCTCCTTTATAAATTTTAATATTTTTTTAAATAATATTGCCCACATAATTTTTCAACTGTAATTATGTTTGTTTTGTAATTTTTGTGATCTGCGATCATACAAGTAGCTCTGGATTGGGGACAACTCTGGCGTTGATGTAATTATATCGTAAGTACATTATAATGCATAAGTTAGTGATTTAAAATTTCATAAAATGAATTGTAATCTTTATGTATACATATTTTTTTTTTTCTTTTTTTAAGAACGTATACTGTTGAATTTTGATTCCTCTATTTTGGGTTTTGCTTCAAACAAAGATACAATTTTACTTTGAGGAGTTTTTATTTCTTTTTTGTGGTAATAGTTTCCAGTCATCTGAGTGTCCAACTTTGCACATTACTACAACTGTTGACATTGCTTTCTCTAGAACTTTTATTAGGTCTAATTGAATCGAAATTTGCGTAGTATTGCTGTACTTATTGTGGTTGATATTTTTTATTGTAATTACATTAAATTTTGGTCCATAACTTGTAAACTAAATTAGTGTTGAAATTTTACAAAAGAAGGCATAAGATCTATGTGAACATTATATAATTTTTTAAGAATTTCAAAAATACTGTCTTTTGAGATATAATTGTTGGATTTTTATACGTCCAACTTTGATCTTTTTATAAAAATAAAAATTTATAAATATCGTTTTAAAGATAATATCTTTGTCTATAATCTGAAATTAAAACCAGAGATCTACAATCTATATTTTAGAAGTAATGAGCGATTAAACAAGTAAAACTTTTTGGAATTCTTAAAAATTTCAAAGTGCCATATTTTTGGACCAGAGAGGGCCGTGAGTCTAAAAAAAGTTTATATAATAGCCAATGTCTGTATTGAATTTCATTGAAATCGGAGATATCAAATCTGAAAATTGCTGTTTTCTGTCCGTTTTATAAAATATGTTTTTTCTAATCGTTTACATAAATCTAATAGAATCTGTGAATGAAGTTTCTCCATTTGGAATAGGGAGCGATTTTTGTACTCTGTATTTAATAGCATATTTTGGGCTAAAAAATTCTTTTGTTGTAGAAGAATCATTTAAACATTGTTATGCTACATTTTTGTATAAAACAAACTAATAAATACATATGTATACTACATAAATTTATTTCATGTGGTTTGTCATTTATACAACACAATACTATACGATACTATATTATATTATACGATACTATACTATACTATACTATACTATACTATACTATACTATACTATACTATACTATACTATACTATACTATGTTGGTGAGAAAGTTATTCCTACAAAATATAAAGTCTGTAATAGTTTTTAAGACATACGATATTTAATATTTTCGATGTAAGGGCGGTACTGTTTTGCCTGGTTCTATTCGTCCTAAGATTCTAAGATTGGAGGTTGATGAGAAAGGTACGAGCATTTCCATAAAATTTCAAGACTTTTGCTGCAATAGTATTAAGGTTATCCGATATTTAGTATTTTCTTTGTATGGGGGATACTTCTGGTCCAATCCCATCCATTTTCATCTCAATTATAAAGGATGATAAGAGACTTATTTCCTCAAAATTGTAAAATATGTGCAATAATTAATATTTTCAATCGAAAAATAAAACAACCTATTTTAATTCTGGGGTTCACAGGATATTTTTTCTTTTTACAATGGATAAAAGAAAACCCAGTAAAATAGCTGTGTTCGCAAAAATTTTTAAATTACAAAATTATTTAAATTTTTTTTTTTTAAATTTTTGTATCAAAATATTAATGAAAATCAATAACATGTTTTATGTTTTGGAATTTCCGTGATTATTTCTACCATAGCGGAGTCACATACCCTAAAATCCTTGGTAGGATATTATTAAAAATTATGATTTTTTCATTACTAAATGAGCGAGAAAGCTTCTAAAATTATTGATTTTGTTTGATCAAAAATTTGTATTAAAGGATGTACTTGATTATTTTAAAACTTCCATATTATATTCCAAGGATCACATTCCCATCAAACTTGATTAGCGATTCAAGTCGTTATCCTTCCAAACTCTCTATAAGAGTGGAATATTTTACCCAGATATTAAATCCTAGCTCAAAAACTTCACATTTTTCTTTTCATTAAAATGTTTCACGCATAATCATTCCGACCAAAGACACTCACATACTACGACTTATTACCATAATGCCTTTTGTTCATATAATATGAGGATTTCTTCCTTTCAATCATCTTTGGTCGCTTTTTACATCTTTATTCATTAGATAGATTATTATTTTTACAATAAAATGATATAACGACCAAAAGCATTCATGAAGAATGTTTGGTGAGTCGGTTTTAAGATACAATTTGAAATAAATAAATAAGTTATTCCTATGATTAAAATTCTGGCTAAAATTATTAAATAAACTTAAGACAGTTATTTTAGGAGTATTTCAGCTCAATTAGTAAGAAAAAATTAAATAATTTTTAATAATAACGATATAATATTATAGCAAGAAATTTTAGGGTGTATATTTGTTAGCTATAGGAAAGATAACAAAGGTAACTCAAAAAAGTAATTATGTCTTCTCATTTTATATTATTGACGTTTTATTAATATTTAATTTGAAAAGTAAGAAATTATTTTGAATTAAAAAAAAAAATTTTGCAAACACACCTATTTTATTGTCCACAGAAAAATATGTGTTTTCTTCAGACTCCATTGTACATAGGTTAATTTTAAAATAATTTTTTTATTCCTTAGATAGTTGTGTTTAATAAATAAGACATAAATATAAGTGAATTAAATATTAAACGATTTATAGGTCAAAATGCGTTATTACGAACTTTCCAGTTCCTATTTAAATTATCATAAATATTTTTTTGAAATTTTCAGTTTTGTAAGTCAATCAAATCGGCACATAAACTTTCTAAATACCCTTTTTTAATCAATGTTGTCTTAAATTTGTATTATTGTTGTTTCATTAGCTTTAAAATTTATTAATTTTTCATATAACATCCCAAAATGGTTGAAGGGTATATAAGATTACGCACAACCGAATGTAGCATACCAACTTGTTTATTAACTGCTAAAGTCTATCACATTTTCATCGATTGGCAACAGCTGTTCTACCAAATATCTTTAAATAATAGAATGACGGTTAACCCACTGAATTAGTGTATTAATACACTAAAATTACTTAATAAAACAATCTTAAAATTACAAAAACTTGATGAATTTCATAAATTTGACAATTTGCTTCTGTTGTTCGTTCGTACATCAGATGCACACAAAAGCTTAATCAGAACACTCTAACATATAGGCAATAAATAAAATTGTGTACGTATTTTAAATAAACTGTAAGGATTTTAAATAAACTGTTACATTAAGATTAACTTTCCTTAAGAAAAAAAACTTCCTAATAAAAATTAATTTTGTATACCGGGGGTAAAATACAGAGTATATATTCCTAAATATGCTTTAAAATTTTTTTAAAAAAATCTGATATAATAAGCGGATAATTTTAAAATGTTCATATAATTTGAAAATCTAACTTATGGTTACATTTCAATTCACTAAACTAAGCAGTCAACAGCTTAAAGAGATCTGAATATTTAAAATTATTTAAAAATAAAATTGTTAATAAAGTCTCGAGTAACTATTTATTAAAATTGCAATCAGATGAATTTCGTGTGAATTATTATTACTTATTCTTTATTTATGTATTTATGAAAGCAATAACCTTCTTTATTCTGATTAAATTCACATACGTCTTATGAAGTACATACATATTTGATCTACTTTTTTCTAAGTTTGAACAAAATACAAATACATAGTTTTAATGTACTAAATAGTCAAGGTTAAAAAGTTATGTATACAATGAAGAGAGTCTTAAGAACAACTATATGTTTACAATAAATGCAAATTGATTTAGACCAAAACCAACGAAACCATTAAAAGAAAACTCATCGCTAATTTAAACCGTCATGGTTTTTATATAATTATTAATCCTTAAAACAATGAAATATTTGTTTATTTATTTACTTATTTAAGCACAGAAATTCAATTAATACGGAAATTTGTAAACAAAAATGTTTCGACCGTATGTTGTGATGCCATAATCAAGGTTGATTGATAATGATAGTGATAAAACTGAGGTAAAACGACGATTGCCACACAATGGGAGGCATAACTTGTTAATGTCGACGCATCTGAGATTAGCCCATATGTTTCTTCGACAAGTTCTAAGTAAATAAATATGTATATGATCCACTGCATTATTTTATTTAACAACTAAATACAAATAATTATATTTTAATGTAGATCCTAAATTAACCTGTAGCATTGTAGCTTACATCCTCTTGTTGATCCTTGTCAGTGTCATGACTGATTCTCTCTTGAATGCTGTCTTACAATTCATTATAAACAGGCGAGACAATAGACCTTTTAGCAATGCAAAGTACTGAAATTAACTCTAAGTAAATGCATAACACCATATGGAACGTCTTAGTGATGGCATTTCCCAGTGTCTTTTCTAACATCAATAATCGGAAATTCCGTATGGCTTTTCCGTATCATGAAGTTTTCACACATGTTTGTGAAAATTTCCGCAGCAGATTAAACAAGTGTCGGAAACCAGAGCAATCGAAACGAGAGAGTGTTTGTGGGTAAATAATAGTGTTGCCAGAAAATGTAATTGCTAAAGTACTGAATCGTCCAAAAAAAAATATGCTAAATTGTTCCACAGTAGGAAATGACAATGTTAAAATATTTTGTAAAGAAAAATTTACATTTTCGTTACCCTTGTTTCTTGTAAAATAGCTTTTCTTCAGAATTATTTGTAACGTTGGGAAATAAAGTGAAATTAGAGCTTATATTTTAAAACTGACAAATAATAAACCTATTCAAATGCTAAATCCAGCCCTGAAAGTGCTAAAATGGCAGCACTGGTAAATAACACTTTCAAGTAAGAGTTAGTAGCAGTTCAAGTAAAAGTTAGTAGCCAGTTTCAATATTTATTTTAGCTCATTTTCGAAAATTTAGAAATTTAAATTTTCGCATATACATGCAAATACATGTAAATGTTTTCGAACTCGAATTTGATCAACAGGTAAAAACACCTACGCATACACTCACTTTAGCACGAGTCATTATATAGCGTGTGCTGGCATTTTAACATTTTGTTTTGCTTGTTTTTACACTTCAACAAGCCCACTTCGCGCTTGTTATTGAAAGATATGATTTATTGTTTTATTGCAAAGGATTGGTAGGCGATATGTTTCCATTTTCCTTGATGAATACATCCTTGATTCAATATTATTAAAATCTTACCTGTAAGATCTCATTGTATTTTCTTTAAATATTCGAATGCAATATTTTATTCTTTTGTTTGCAATGTGACAGACAAATTTAATTATTTTGAATACATATTTCCTCTTTATGCTCACATTTTTTATGGTTACATCTAATTCGAACGGTAAAATTCTTCTTAAGCCTTGACTAAACAGATGTTTAAAATAAAATATCAGGGGTATTTATATTTTTCAGCTACATAATTTCGCTGAATGTTCATTTTTGACATTGAATTCATCTTTTATTTTTTTTACTTCCCTTTAAAAAAATAGCAATACTCGATGTTGGTGGTGTTGCTGGCTTTAAAAAATAATATAACTAATTCGAATTCTCTACTATTTATTTCAATGATAGAGCACAAAAATATTCCTAAAACACATACATATGTATGCATGTATGTATGTATGTATGTATGTATGTTTGTATGTATGTTTGTATGTATGTATGCATATACAATAAGCGACAAATAAGATCTAACATGGCTTTCCAAGAAGACCGCAATTTAGTAAAGGCAAACCATTTAATTAGTTAAGTCTTCGTTGGGCAAATATTTATTTCATGTATTTTTTTTTTTTTTTTTTTGACAGAAAACCCGCCAAAAATACTAAATTTACCACTGCGGTTCATACAATAATTTCCACGTTAAATGAAATAAATTTTTGTGATCTCTGGTTTAACACTAAAACCGACTAAGCTGTTTAATAAGAAAATTTTAGTTAATGAGTGGGATTCTTTGATCACCCAAACATAATAACACATCATGGTTTTTTTACTATTAACCCGACAGACAGACAGACAAAATCCCCAACATATTTTAAAACTGATTAATAATGAAAATACCATTAAATCTATTCGTTTATAAGAAATTTACAATCAAAGTTGTAGAGGTTTAAATATCAAAATATAACAAAAATCTTCAGCTTTAAGCTAAACATATATAAATGTTACATTTAAATGTACCTAAAATTATGAAAGCGAATTACATTTATAACATCTAAGTCAAATTTCAACTCCCTACGATAATTGGAACAGGATATTACATAGCCATTTATGTTGATGGTCACAGATGTATACATCCAACAGTAGCTAAAGAAAATTTCGTATTTGTTGCAAAAATAGTCGACGGAAAGGATAATAATGTTATTTTAATAAAAAGAGCTCATAAACAAATTTCATAGAAATTAAAAAAATAAACCTCTATTAAGAGATTTTAATTAAAATGTTATATTTATCCTTTACATAAAATCTTATTATTATTATTATTATAAATAACGAAATATTTGTGTATTTTTTCTTATACTTATTCTTTCTGGTCTTAGTGTTCTTTTAAACTTTCTAAAAAAGTGTTGAGTTTTATTAAATTCGTTAATATATTCTTAACAATTAAAAAACTAAAAACTCTCCAAATAATGCTAATAAATAAAAGGTGGTACCTTAATGTTAGTCATATAAATAAAGTTTTCGTTACGAAGAGTTCCTTTTATGTCCTGGAAAATGATAAGTTTAACAGAAAGTTTTTTGATATGAAGGTTACTTTTTTTCAAAAGTAAATCAAAAATCGCCTGCGTCAAAAAATCGATATTTACACTAAAAATTTGATTTCAATGATTTCCTCTGATGGTGTGCATGGACTGATAATGCAACTCCGACATGTGACCTATCATAACTTGAATTTACCAGTGCATGAACGTCCAGAACAGTTTTTTGTCATTGAACATAATTTAACAATCGTTCAAAATAAGATACTCGTTGAATGTTGCGAGGAAACGATGAAAACAAACGACTATGTGCTATAAAAGGTTTCTATGAGGTTGTACAGTTGAAAAAAATCTGGATATATGCGTATGTGCTCGAAGCGGAAGATCAGTCATCATCATTAATCTTCCATAGTTTGCCAATACGGTAAAAGTTGTATCCGGCCGTAACAGTACAAATTAAACAGTCGCACAATGAATTCAAATTTATTAATAAATTTACATCAAATGATAGCTAAGACTTTCAGCTTTCAAGATGTAACTCGTTTTTTATTGTGCAATTACTTTGTATATTCTCTTTATAATTTTAGATTAAAAAAAATGGTAAAAATATTAGCAAAAAATTCGTTTTTTTTATTATTTAGATGCTTTTATTATTTAGATCCCACAAGGAACAATATTACAAATAAAAACATAAAATATTTTCTTCTACACAGTGAAAAAAAATTGTGTAACTTTGGCCAAAATATCAAAATTTTTCTAAATGGAAATGGAAAACAACTTAAGTCTGAATGGAGTTCAATATTTTAAAATGCTTTCTATACAGCCTATATTACATTATATAATGCCAACTTTTGAAATAAGTTAGTTTTAAAAATTACTCATATTACGAATTTTGTATTAAATATTTAAAGTATTTCGAATTGTCTACTGAAAATATTATCTGTAAAGAGTATAAAGAGATGAATAATTGTAAGGAATGCATTCATAAGATACTTTAGGATGTCTTTTCAAAACAACCAAGAATAATTGTGATTTTATTAGAAAAAATAGCAAAGAAAATACAAATGTAATTTAAATGATCAAAATTTTAATTTCCGTAAAATCCCGCAGTAACAGTTCATCGATACATAACAAATCAAAACAACAGTATTAATAACTATTACGTAACCAGTAATTTTGCATTGAAAATGATTGCGCATATGCTTTCATTATTCAGAAAACTAACACATTCGTAAATTTTTGTAATACATATATACACTATATAATAATAAGTCGTCCTTTAATAAAATAATTTGCAAATAAATGTGAATAGAAGACGAAAAAGTTAAAAAAAAATTAAAGTAAATTTAAAAATTTTTATTATATTCAAAAAACACTATGGCAACACTGATTAACAATAAAAGTAAATAATTTATGCAAAAAATGCCATAATTAATATTTCCTTGTGTGTTGCAATAGATATATGTACTCTTATAAAACTTAATATTTAAAAGGGGGTATTTTGTTTAATCTTATTGATCCAATACAGTTAATAGACGGCCAATACAAACTTTCATCGGTGTATTTTGTTTCCTTCTATTTCAGAAATTTTGGTACTGCTACTAATACCATTGCACAGTGGTTCCAAAACGATTTCTTTTAGAAATAATTTTGTAACTTGTGCGCCGTTGGAGATATCTAAATAAAATTTCACATAGTCAGAGCCGAGGTGTTTTCGAATTGATTTTGAGGAGTATAGGCTCCTAACGGATCACGAGAGTTGGGTGTAGACATCCAAAATTGATCATCTCGGGTAAGTATTTTTTTAATTCGTCAAAAATTCATTTATGAACTGAATGTAAAAAAAATTACATATAGATAGTCCTTATAAATCGCTATAGAAATTTCTCTAGAGCATGACTCGGCTTTTAAGCATATTTTTAAGAAATAATGTTAATATTTGGACCTAAATAAAATTTAAATAAGTAGAGGTATTCCAATGAAATTTTGAAATATAGAAAAAATTATTTTACGATCAGGGAATTAAAAAAAATCTACTTTTTAGTACCAAAATACCCGAAATAACAGGTCGGGAAAAACTTTTTTGAATAATTGACTTTTTTCATTAAAATGATCATCCAGCCATTATAAGAGAGAAAATAATTTTTGTGTGTTTAATCAACATATGGAGGCATATAGCCATAGATTTCGGCTTTGAAATTTTAGAATTTTACAAAACAAAAACAAATTTAAAAACTGTTTTCAAAATTGACAAAGCTTGGATAGGCCTTGGGGGAGGGGGAACCATTGTCTAAAACGCATTTGCGTTAAGATTTCTTTTGAAACCACTTCAAAAATTCTGTAGTTCAGAAAAAAATATTGTAGAAGTGAAAGAATATTACCACCTTTTTGGAAAAAAAATTAAAAAACGAGACCAAAAATAAGGGTAAAATTTTCTACGAACTAAATATCTCTTAAACAGACAGAGATATCTTACACATGTAAGCATTTTTTATAGAGATTTACAAAGACTACCTAAATACAATTTTTTTTTTAATTTTTTACATTCAAGTCATAAATGAATTTAAAAAAAAATTCATACCCGAGGTGACTAAATTTGGAGGCGTACACTCTACCCCCGTAACACACTAGGTGCATGTACTCCTCCAAATCGAAAACACCTCAACTCTGACCATGTAAAACTTTATTTAGATATCTCCTACGGTTCACAAGTTACAGAATAATTTAAAAAAATCACAATCATTTACTTGCAAAAAGTCTTCCAAAAAGTTAGGAAAATCTATTGTCGAAACGGGACCATTAGCAACGCAAACATCGAACACTGCTTCGTTATCCAATAACTTTAATGTATTATCCAATATCAAAATAAATCGCTTGGCTTACTTGTTTCGATACCTGAAAATCGGTTATGGTAATAAAAATACATATTTTTGTTATGCGAAAAAAAAGTTGTATCAGTCACTTCCTAGAATGAAAGAATAGTTAAAGGCTTTTCTAAAATTTAAAAAATGTTCCAAAATACCACCCATTTTGTTTTTTGTGTTTGGCGTCGCCATTTTAAGTACGATCGTACCATTCGGTATATCATTGCTAATGGTTTGAGAATAGCTTCATTTTTCTCTTTGGTGATTTTTTTATATCGGATCAAAAATTCAGCAAAGAGATACGATCGGACTTAAAATGTTGACACTAGACACAAAAACGTGTCAGAAAATGTATTAATTTTCATGAATACTACACTCTAGGTAATAATGGCATTGTTTAAAAATAAGTATTTTTGATTTATATATGTATGTATTTTTGGCAAAATATAAAGGGCACCCCTCGTAAAATAATTTTACTCCCACACAACTAACTATTTATAAAAGTGTGTTGGAATACAATTTTTCTCCAATTTGTTTACTAAAACCAGAAAATTACGCTAATAAAAACAAACGTCAATTTCAAATTTTTATTTTCAGAACATAATAGATGAAATGCATTTATTTATAAATTTAAAAATAATTTTGTTTTAATATTAATGAAGGCTTTCAATAAATAATTCATTTTAAATAATAATGATAAAAGCATAATCATTCTATAAGCGATTTAATGACAAAATGGCTAAAAAAGTGTACATAGTACCACAAGTATCGTCCATTGTTTTATTAATGCGCAATTAAAACTAAATATGATGTTCATATCTTTAAATTTCCAGCGACCTTTGTTAATGTTATGAGTCAAATAGATATATTTTATTTACTCTCCTTTCCAAAAAAAAAAAAAAAAAAGGTACAAGTGGATGGATAAAAATAAATTTTAAAGTGAATAATTGTCAGTTAAGAAAAAACACTATTGATTTATATATATATATATTTGAGGTGGCTAAATTCTTCCATTCAATTATGTAAAATATCAAAATGAAAAAAGTTAATAAGAAAAAGTTAAAGTACAGCTAATAATATATTATCTAACTCCTTAAAATGTTTGTTATGGTGATTGTGAAGTTAAGAAAATCCTGATTTTGCTATTGATTAAAAATTGTTTTGAGTACTTTTCGATAAAGGATATTTCATGATTTGTAAAAACACTTAGAGTTAATTGTAAATATAAATTAAGTAGAAATTGTATGCGAATCTGTAGGAGAATTTAATAGTAAATGAATAAGACTTGCTGCTATTCGTATACAATTAAGTGCTTATAATGACAGCTGCCAGATAATTTGAGTGAAGCGCTTGCGTTAAAATAAAGATCGTAAAAATCGTTACGCAGCCGTAGTTCTCAAATAATAAAACTTCCTTATGACCTTGTTGCAATTCTGTTCTATGGCGTTTATATAAAGCGCCGCAGCGCTATGTCTCAAATCATTTAAGTAACGTTGTCATGTATTTTACTTATTCGTTGAATCAAACGGAATACGAAAACAAATGCAAAGCAAATTGCTAGCACTACAGATTAAACACGTTTGAAAATATCTTCTCGACTGTGGAAAACAACGTCATAAATCAATTGAAACTGAAAACTACGTGAAAACTGTTCAATGTAAAAATTTTAAAAAATTTTGAAACTGAAAATACAAATATAATAATAAAGTCATAAAATTCCATTCAAATCAAAAACACTAAGATATGAAAGTCCTTTGGCCACATTATATTCATTGGTATCACAGGGATTGTGATATCAAGATACTCGTTTTAACTTTGTTTTTTTTTTACAACGATAACCTTCAATGTGACTAGATAAGACGGGATGATTTTGGCAAAACAATACCTTAAGGTCATTACTACCTTTCCCATACCCAACATAGTTATTTGATTTACAACATCTCTGTTGATGGCGATAAATTGTTTTAAAATTTTACGCTTTAATATCGTATGATAGTTATTATATCTCCTTTACCTCATTTTAGATATATGTACATATGTACATATTTTGTAAGCAAACTAAAGGCAGCTTATAATTTGAATAAATTAAATTCAAATACTTATATTTATGTTATACAAATATATGTATACATAGTATAAGTATAAAATTAACTTTGATGGCAGATGTCTACATTTCTGTTTAGAGTAATTTTATTGATTTTTGGCTAATCTTGCGATTTAAAATGACTATAATCCTTTTTTATTACTTACTTGTTGCGTTAGTCATTTATATATGATAAAAGTAACAAGAACTATAAATTGTACCTGTTCTTAAGTATATTTTAATATTGGTGAGTCATACTTCGAATGCGGCCGTATTTGAGTATATTCAACAAGTGTCGACAAGTGATATTTATTTGTATTTGAATCCCAATTAGCCAAAGTATGTTTACTTTGAGTAATTAATTTCACTAATTGTCAGCTTAATTGACTTGTAATTTTTGTTTAATGACATCACAAAAATTTTAAGAAATGTAATTAATAAAAGATATTAAAGGTAGTAATTTAAAAAATTTGTGAAACACAAATTGTATTATTCTTTTGAAATATGTAATTTGTTCAAAGTAATTTATTTTTTATTTTCACTTTCCTGCAATGCAGTTCATTTTGAAAATGCTTTAAACCTCATAAATTTTGATATCCAACGGAAAATATATGTAATAACTAATTCCAACTTCATTCAAAACATTTCAATTTCCACAAGTAACTCCTGAATTTAAAGTGTATAAATCTAAAGTATAATTTCAATATTATAAAATATATTATAGGCTGAAAACTGATAAGTCTTTTACTATAAAATATAATAATTTATTTGTATTTCACACTGCCAAAATATTTAATCAAGTAAGCTCACGACAATTAAAAAATCTCTTTATGATTCACTTTTTGTTCAACAAATATTTATTTGTATTAGAATTATTTGAGATATGTATGTCCTTATCAATAAAAAAAGAAAAAAAAAATAAATCAAAAAGAAAAAACACACACACACACAGAATACAGTATCTACGCTTATTTAAAAAAGGTATTTCCTTTCTTTAAACATGTTACTTTTGTTGTAAGTTTAAAGATTATATAAATTTTCGATTCTAAAACTTCTCACAAGTTAGAAAAAAGTAGTTTAACTCGACATGCATTAAAACATTAATAATATATTTCAAATCTGCAAAGTTTTTTTTATTATAATACAATGTGGTGAATTTGGATTAAACTGTATAAAAAACAATGTTAATAAAGGAAAACAAATCCTACAAATACCGCAATATAACTTCATTTTAACACACTGCATTAAACTATAACAATAATTTGAACAATTTCAAAAGTTTTTGTTTAAATCAAATAAAAATTAAATTAAAATCAAATAAAAATATTGTTAAAATGTATTAATGAACGTACATACAACAACATAAATGCATGCATGTATGTATGTATGTATGTTTATAAATGTTAAATGAATTAAATGATATACATATATACATACTTACTCAACATATACTCACTCACACATACAATATTAAAAATATCAGGAAGAAAAAATCAAAATGACAGGAAATGGAATATAATTAAGCAGATATTTAAAATAAAGAAACTATACGAACATTGAATACTATTTCTATTTATGTGTAGTTAGTGAGAGTGTGTATATCTGCGGGTTGATAAGAAATAGAGAGTGTAAACTATTTTCTGGTGCCATAAATTTTCACAGCGGGTTTAAAAATCCTTATAGTTGATCCCAGACGAAACAAAAAATACGATAAACTTTTGCAAATTGCAGTCATAAATTTTAAAGTTTTTCCAGTAAAACGCAAAATATATGTACATATTATTAAATCAGGGGATTACAAGGATTCAACATTTTATTGGTATTTTTCCTCTTTAAAGGCGATTTTGTAATTTACCTGAGCAACAGGCTAAACCTCTAAAATATTTTTAAACCTGCATACAGGTATAAATTGGTGACATTTTACCTTTAAATTTCTTAGAAATTACGCGAAAAATTACACGCAGGCCATCGAGGTATAAATATAAGAGATTGGTACGTTGTAAGGTCATATTCAGTTAATAGTCAACATTTATCAAGTAAACATCGTTGTCGTATTCTAAAAAAAAAAAAAAGTAAATTAATTTAAAATGGGTTGCTGTTCAAGTGTATTTACCAAAAATAGTGATAAAAACAATACTTCTCTAAATGGATATTATGCCGCTTTCTCGGATCAAAGACGCAGTTCCAAAAGAAGTTATTCATCCCATATTAGTAACGGATCCAGTTCG
Source organism: Protocalliphora azurea (assembly GCA_932274085.1). NCBI lineage: Eukaryota > Metazoa > Arthropoda > Insecta > Diptera > Calliphoridae > Protocalliphora > Protocalliphora azurea. The sequence goes on from OW026523.1 coordinate 149,321,010, forward strand.
GGTGTATCTAGTGCATTCTCCACTTCACCATCTCGCCAAAGTATTTTAAGTCGTTGCAGTTCTACACCAGCATTTCATCATGAATCGAATACACCTAAATCAAAAACTCGGAATTTTATTTCAACCCAAAAGAATGTTCCATCAGCTTTTGAAATGTTATCGATTTGCGATGACTTTGGAGAAAAAGCAAAGCAATGGAACGAGAATAGATCATTCGGTTATTATTCCGAGTCAATGTCAACGGGAAGTGGTGTCTCAACTCCATCCCATTCATGTCTAAGACGTACACAAGATACAAGTCTACGTGCCGAATCGCCACCACTAACTGTAACACCAACGCTAAGTGACTTAGAAATGGAAATGTATATGATGTCACATTCGCAAGGTTTGATGCCAAAAACTTCCTCTCCAATTTTCCATCGCAGAGATGTAACGTTCCATGCTGTGGCAGTAGCATCTCCTCCATCACATTCATATCAAAAGTGGGCCAACTATTTACAAAACACTCCCACTTATATACTACATAACATCACCGATATTCCTGAAGCGATTGCAGGACATTTTAGTCCTTTGGACTTTCCAGCCTTCACAGACCTAGAAGATATGGAAAGTGCAGCCAAAAGATTTAAAGTAGACACTCATTTGGTCAACGAAAATGAAGAAAATGAGGTATTTTATCAAAAACAAATACCCAAGCTTTCTAATATAACACACACCATCACAACGGACTTGTAAGTTAAAGTTATACTACAATTCTAACGAACGACAAAAGTTATCATCAAACTTCCGCCTGGTTACGGAAGTAATGTTTGATATTTTGTCATTTTAAATGGTGCTCCCAACTATCACTTTCTAGCAACAGGTGTGCTAAAAGTCATTCTATTGTCTATTTCCTGAAACTTGAAAACTTTTGTAAATATTTCCATATTTGTTATGCAAAAAAGTTGTTTAGTTTCAACATAAAACAAAACTCAACGAAACAGCATCATGAATATGATTTATTATTATTATTTTTTTTCTACTCTCATCAACGTATCATCACCAACCATCGTAGATGCTTAGCATTCCCAAATATTCGAAGGAAAGTAACGATAATTCGATGAACTAACTGGGATGGGAGTAAAAATTACATTGAAAATGTATTCATGAATTAAAATGTTTAATTAAATTAAATTAAAATCAAAACAATTTATATAGAAATAATTTGTTAGTTACTTAGATATCAAGAATAAACATTAAATAAAATTATAAATATAATCATATAACAAAATTTTGTATTTTTATTTTCTTCAGATTATATTTAGTTCATGTTTAAAATATTTTTTATCATAAGGAGCTGTTTCAAAACTTTTAAAATCGTTGAATTAATACTAATAAAAAAATTTTGTGAAAAAAAGAAACTATATTTTAAAAGTTAGAATGAGATATATACATAGTTAAAGCCTTATGCATCAAATATCGTTAAATTTAAAATTCGTATAAAAATATATGAATAAAAATGCTGACAAGATCTAAATTGTCACATTTAAAAGATTCTTTGGCAAGCACTCATGTTTCTTTTTTTTTTTTTTTTTCTTTTCCACTGATCGCAATTATTATTATTATTTTTTTTATTTTATCCCAAAGTATCGTACGCAAAATGTGGTAAAATTTAGAAGATATTTGGAAACGTATCCAAGTGACCTAAATATTTTTGTATTCCGCAAAATATTTTATTTTTCAAGATTTTTTTTTCGCAATATTTTTTGTTATTTTTAATGAAAATTCAAATTTTTAAATTTTTGACTTGCTTAAAGATGTGATTTACTTCTGTCTGTTAAATTTTGATTTACAAAATAAAATGAAAAAAGACCTAATTAATGGTCATATCAGTAGACCCGAAATATTTTGGGAAACATCATATAACATATCAAGGTTAATTTTCATTCTATATCCATATTTTTATATTAGTAGTATTTTAATATATTTTTTTTTTAATAATTTGAAATCACCAACTTTAAAATTCGTCAAACTGTTAACGTTGCCATATTATATTTTAAAATATAATAATTTTTAATTATTTGGATTGGTGTCAATCGAGTATAAAATGCAAACACATTTGTTCAAAATAATAGATACATCTTATAGGATGATATTAAAGTGGCGATAACTTTAGAAAATTCTTCAGGAATACTCCAAGTATTTCTTTTTAGTAAACAATTTGATCTGGCAATGCTACTTCAACGACAAATGTGGCAAGTATATGTATTTAAATTGATTTACATATACGTTTTCAATATGTATACCAAAAATTGTTGCTCATAATAATAGATGCAGATAATTAATTTGTAGTTTTTTTATATTAATTCGAATTCTGACATAAAAAATGGGAAGAAACGATAGAAACTTGTGGTAGACCTCATTAAATAAGAACCAGAAACGGCAAAAAAGAAGTGAAGGTGAAAAAATGAAGAACATATTATTTAGTGACGAAACGAAAACTGCATTGTTTGTAAAAGACTACCAAAGAAGTATCAGCCGTTCTAAAGGGATAAAATTCCACGATAAATTCATCAAGATAACTGTTTAACAGGGAGGTGAGTATATAAAGGTTTGGGAATGCTTTTAATGAAATCGTGTTGGTCCTATTTGTCTCATTGATAATAATGAATGAATGTTTTCATAAGTCATAGAAAATAAGCCATTTACTTTGGACATTCGAGCAAGATAATGGCCCTAAACACAATTCGAGGTTAGTAAAGAATAGATTTTCCCAGAATAATGTCTGTGTTTTAGGCTGTCCAAATCATTTCCGAATTTAAATCCTACATATAACTTGTGGAATGATTTGAAGAAAAGACTATTGGAGAAGTTTTCAAAAATAGAGATCAATTATAGGGGAAAACATAAAAAATATGATACAAAACTCCATTGGAAATTTGTCAGAAGGTGATGTCTAGTATGGCCAAGTTGTCCAAAAATATGAATGTATGTACTGGATATTAGTCCTGGTTTAATGTTAAAACATAATCATTTGTAATAAAAAACAACTAGTTTTTAATTTATCTATTTTTCTATTAAATGTATCTATTATTATGAATATCAAAATTACTTACAGAATAATGCAATTATCAAATTAACTTATAATGCAATATTATTAATGAATTGTTTAGCTTTCTTTTTACTTTCTTAATTGATAAAAATAAGTATGGACTATTTTTTATTTTTTTTATTTTAATGAACGATAACGTGATTTTCTTCTTCCTTATATAAAACGAACTTAGGTGTATATATTATATTGAGTAGATGTGTAGTTTTTTTCAATTTCTTAAATTATTTTTGATTTTGTGCATTTTAATTCTTTTGTTTTTGAAATCTACGTATTAGAACATCTCAGTGTCTTAATATAGAGAAGACGTATCTCAAATTTTCAAATGAATTAGTTGTTTACTAAAATACGCCTCTAAGACCTTCAACATGCAATAAATGATATTCAACATGCAATAAATGATATTCTAAATTATCTCGTAGACATCTGCAACAAAAAATTTGTTTTTCAATTCACAGTAATAATTTGTAGTAAATGCTCTCACATTGCAGCGAAAATATAAAAAGAAGCAAAACAAAGCAAAATATGTAATAAAAATTGGTTGAATTGAAACGATGAGTTCAAAACAAAGCATTACATGTTTTTTTCTTTTTTATTATTGTCTATGAGAAATTTATTTTTAAGAAAGCAATAATGGCAACAAAAAGACATCAAATCAAAATTGTGATTTACTGTTATTTCCTTGTCGGTGTTATGCAAAAACATACATACATATGTATGTTATTATAACATCAATACCAAATTCACAAAGTATATTATTTAAGTTATTATGTTATACGAGTATGTTATTTGATATAACACATTAATTAAAATTTTTTTGTAAATTTGTATGGAAATTTGAAATAGCATTATAACACTGTGAAACCTATGTTTAAAATTATTTTGTTTAAAAATTTGTTGATTTGTTGAAACCCAAACTTACACAAAAAATTTGATTTTTTTTTTCATCAAAAATCCAAATTTTTACTAAAATTCGATTTTTCATTAAAAGTTGGATTTTTCACCAAAAATTTGATCTTTCACTAAAAATTACAATTTTCACCAAAAATTCCATGTTTCACTAAAATTTTTTCACTAGAAATTTGATTTTTTTATTAGAAATCTAATTTTTCATAAAAAATCCGACTATTTACCAACAATTTAAAAAATCGATTTATCCATAAAAAAATTTACGCTTTTTCTCATTTTTGAAACGTTATAAAATGACTAGTTATAAAAAACTAATGATACCTAATTAAAGATGATTATCTACTCGTATACTTTTGACTCGAATAAAAATTAAAGTTGAATTCTTATCCGCTTTGGAATAATTTGCGATTTTCTCTCAAAACTTTACCTTTTAATTTGGACACATACTAATGTATGTGCTACACAGATGCATTTAGTTAAATTCAAAATGTTTATACAATATTTTTAAGTATCGGAGAATCCTCATTTATTAGGAACATAAAATTTCTTTAAATGGTTTAGTTATAGTGAAAACATATCTCGACATATTTAGACTGATCGAGAAAAATAGCAAAATAAATTAAATACTTGACAATCAAGTCAAGTCATACAATTTTAGTTAGTTTTTTCTATATTAATTGATACAAATTGAGGGTGATATTTCTAAATTGCGTCATTTAGAAGTTTTTCGTAACATACTAGCAAATAACTAACTGAAAGAAGTAATTAAAAAAATATTAATAATTAAGCCCAAATATGTCTTGAGACTTGAATTGCTCTAAATAACACAAAAACTTAGACAAACATGCTCAGAATAATTTCTATGCACCAGATTTTGCAATACTTGATAATTTATTCATCAATTATATTAAATATTTAGAAGGCATTCAGATGATCATTTATTAGTATACAAGAGTATACAGTTTTTAAGATAATTTATAGACCATTCAAATTCAACATAAAAACATGTTTCAAATATCATTTTTAAGGTAATTTTATTACCTTTAACTATAGACCTCAATGAACATTGTAACATATATATTTTGGAAGATATTCGCATTTTTACAAAGACAATTTATATTATTTTAGGAGTATCGTTATTTTAGGAAATCATTAACCATCGCGGAAATTATACTAAACTCTGGATTGCGCGTTACCAGTGTTAAAGTTAATATTCTAGTCGAATTTCATTAAATTTGGATGATTTGTGGAAGCAACTGACGACTTTTCTGTTTGCTTATAAACGAAACAATACAAATTGAAATAAATATTTCGTATTTATTATGACATTTTTTTTTTTTTTTTTGTAATAATTCATAAATTATTGCAAGTCCCAGAATGCCAAATAGCAAAGGTATAGAAAACATTTTCACCATTAACATATATATTTTTTTTAACTTTTAATATTGAGAAAAAAGTAAAGGTAATTTTGATACCTTTAATATGACATTTCAATGAATATTGTATCATAGATACTTTGAAAGATATTTGTAATTTTGTGTATATAACTTCCCAGCAAAAACTTTGCTTTCTTAATATCTTTTTAGACATTTTGTTATAAAAAACTAACAGCTTCAGAATGGGGTTGTTAATCCGGCGCTTTAGACAACTCATCCACGTGATTGCAGTATTACTGTGCTATTATACTATTGAGTACTTATTAATGTAATACAGAGTAGGCAAATAATAATGACGCCTCATTACCAAGAAACTACTTTAATAAGTAGTTGCCATTACCGATAATCAAAAAGTATTTGCTGGTTTTGTACATTTTTTAGCTATTTTATTAAAAATGTTCTAGCAAAATGAGTTATTTGCAGTTTTTTAAAAATTTATTATTGCTCTCTTGTATCTAACAATTCCGAGTTTTGTTTATGTAATATCTGTAGTAATTGTACTAAAGTTCCAAGTAATCGTATAAGATTCAAAGAAATTTGCCAAATTACAAAATAAAACAGTTTTTTCGATATCCTGAAAACCTAATAAAAAACAGATAACTGTTTTTGTCAGAGCAGCGAAGATATTTTTTACAAGAAGATAACCAAATTATTTTATAGTTGAATATTCCAACCTTGAATAATATTCATAAGAATTTTATTTAAATACAAAAAGTTCAACAAGTTTTTAGGATTTTTTTCGAAAACAATATATTTAAATAGAAAAATTGGAAATAAATGTTTTGATATTTTTATTAGAAAAAATTCCAAAAAATAAAATTATTCAGCCACAAAAGGTTTGAATAAAACAAATTTATATAATTTTTTTTTTTTTCAATTATTTAAGTGAAACAGAATAATGTAGCGATTGTTTCAGCTTTTTTTCAGCAAACAATGTTTTTCAACTGTTTAAAAAGCTCTGTACAGAGGAGAATCTAATAGCTAGAGTCGAGTAAATAAAGCGACTAATAATCAATGAAATAAACTTATTTAAACGTTGGATAAAAATATTCAAGAAATTGTTTATGAATAAAAAAATTAAATGTTTCAAAACAGATTTTATGTATAAACACAACCCCGTTTCGGTAATTTCCATACAAATTTGTATAAAAAATGTGCAATGCGGCTCGTTTTAAAAATAAATTTTATTTTTAATTCTCTCCGGATTTTTTGTAACTTTCATTTTCTCACAAAAAATCTTACCATAGTTTTAAAAATTTATGTGAATTTAATAAACAAAATTGAAAAATTTTTAATGTAAAAAAAGAAATAAAAAAAAAATTTGTTTATTTTCCATTGCCGTAAAATAAAATAAAAAAATTAAAAGTTAAAAATTATATCAAAAATTAAAATTAAATTAAATAGTCAATCTAAAAAATAAAAAAATATTAATAAACCAACAGAATGAATATAAATATTTAAAACAACAATATTGCATTTGTTGCTTTTCTTCATATAATTCAATTCAATACAATTCAAAATGATTTGTTGTTAAAATGTGTTGATGATTCTCTGCACAATTGAATTTGGTACATTTTGGTTTGTTTCTCTTGCCTTTGCAATGAATTGATTTGTGAGCTAAAAAAGCAAAAGCAGTCAACAATTGAAAAGAAAGAGAATGAATTGAAATGAGTTACAAATGAATTGATGCAGATGTCTATCAACTAGTGCTGTTGTAAAACGATTATGAATTTGATATTGCCATCAAGCTCACATAATTCTTTTAAGGGCGGTGTATCTGAAAAAAAAAACTACCAGGAAACTAAAGTTTAAAAAAATCTAGGTACACCTTTTTCATATAAAGCCAGCGATATGTACTTCTACCTAGTAAAAGCGCTTTTGATTTTCACTAACTTTTCAGGAAAGCTAAAAAACTGTTTAATTGAGCTGTACATTTGTCACGCTTAATGTTTTAACAAAATTTTTCTTTTTAACGTAATTAATGTGTATTGAGAAAAAGAACGAAAGTTTTGATGCATTTTGGAGGAAATCAATGCAAACTTAACATACGTAGGTAATTTTGTGGATCATTTTTATTGAAGTATTCTTTGTTTTATTCTTATAAAAATAAACATTTACAAAAAGATAAACGTGAAAAAAATCATAGTGTTATAAGAAAGTGACCTCTTAAGCTCAGCTGATTTACAATTTTTTTCATGTACATATCGCACGAAACTGTCAAATCGTTTTTGTATTCATATATAGTATTTTCTGTCTCGTTTGTTTACTCTTCCTCATTTTCTCAGTTTTTGTTCATAGCATAACCCCATTTACATCTGCACAATTTAACTAAATAATTTTTAAGATAAAATGAGAAAATTCCTGTTTCAATAATTTAATATTGAGATTTTATATTGAGATAATTTCAATTGGAATTGAGAATTTTAAGTTAATATTGAGAAAATTCCAAATGAAATTGAGAAGTTTTTAAATGAAATTTGAAACTTATTTAACGATAAATAAATATAAATACTCAAAACTATTTATATTAACAATCCCACTTATTTTTTTTTTTTTTTCAATTTCATTTAGAAATTTCTCATTTTATTTGGAAATTTCTAATATTATTTAAAATTATCTAAATATTATTTGGATATTTCTCAATGTCATACCCAAATTTTTTATTTTATTTAGAAATTTCTCAATATCAAGTTGAAAATCTCTATTTCATTTGGAATTTTTTTCAATTTTATTTATAGTGTTCTCAATTTCACTTAAAAGTGATGTAGTTGAATTCGAAAAAAATACTTTAGAGAAATAATTTTCTTAAAAAATGTCTTAAATTTTCTCCATGCCACCCAAATGTATAAATCAGAGTTGGGTACGACAAAAAAAAATCAATTAAATAACTGTTTTTTTTTTAATTTAACTATTTAAATTATTTTTATAAAAACAAGTAAAAATCAGAAAAAAGTACTGGTTAAATGAAAAACCGGGGTTTTTCGTAGATGTAAATGGAGTATTAGTGTTAAATAGCAGGCCATCAAGACTGAACTTTACTAAAAAAAAGTGTCTGTTTCAACTATAGCGCAGTATAGAGCAGAGGTTAGTATTGGTGAATCTTTCAATAACTGCTACGTATTGGAGGAATCGCTCTTCATCCTGGCCGGTCATTGACAATGAGGTCAACTTAGTACCTTTCTGGTTAAATTTTTTAGTCCGTCTTTAATAGCCCAAAAACGCGATAAATATTTTTTAGCCCGAAAATAATAAACGCGCCAAATCTAGCACTTTTAACAATTTTGGTTTAGTTCTTTTAGCGCCTTTTTACTTTTTTCCAAATATAACAAAATTGTTGCATATTTCGATCCCGTTTTGTTTCGACAGACTTCAGTTTTTATTTTATTTTATTTTTTTGAAAATCAATAAAATTCCGAACAATATCAAAAGTTCATTCCCAATTTTTAAAGATATCTTAACAAATTGTAAAGAATATTAATATTTTGAAATAAAATTAATCTTTAGTAAATAAAATTTTTTGAGTGGAAAAATATGTAAAGAACCGAAAAATTTTGGTTCGAGGTTCACATTAATAAAAACTATTTAGAGTTTTTATACCCTACACCACCGTATGTGCTGATGTTTGTGACGCATAGAAAAAATTATCTAACACCTACCTTAAAGTATACCAATCGACTCAGAATCACTTTTTATATCGGTCTAACGATGTCCGTCCGTCTGATGACCGTCTGACATTTACTGACATGTAAACCTTGTGCACAAAGTACGGGTATCAATTTTAAATATATTTTTTGGCACGTGGGACTTTTATGATAACAGCACGAAGCCTATTGAAATTGGTTGTGATCGGTCCATTATTTCACCTAGCCCAAATAGAAATGCCCCCTGGAATAGAGTTTAAACACTCAAAAATGCCTTAAAAATAAGAATATTTTAATGAAATTCGGTGTAAAGAAATTCTGTACAAGTATCAATCTTTGTACCAAATTTTATAAAGATCGTTCCATAATTGACCATAGCTCCGATATAAACACCTCTTGCGAAAATCACTTTAACGTGAATAAATCCCATATTAATATTAGTATCAAGTTAATATTCGACACAAATAAGTTTTATGTAAGTAGAAACAACATTGCCAAATTTTATGAGAATCGGTCCATAATTTACCATAGCTCCCATATAAACCCACTTCCAGGAATAGCCATAAAGTGCATAAAAGCATCTAGATGTTAGTATCGATGCTTTATTCTGTGTTTGTATATTCTATTTTACATTTAGTAAACTTAGCCACAGATGTAATATAAGTCCCCTTCCCGAATTTTTATACTCGTACAGAATGATTTAGGGTATCATATAGTCGATCTTGACGGATTATATCTTTCTTTCTCGTTTTTTTTTTTCTTTTTTTTTAATTATGGCAATTTATTTTCTAAAAAAAGTTTTTAGTAAAATTTTTCCACGCACTATTTCCCAGACTTTAATTATAAAATTAAAAGTAGAGTATCCAAAAAATCGACTTTTTAGAAAACTGGTTTTCGGTGTAATCGAATCGAACTTCAATTTAGAAAAAATCGGTTGCCCGGTTTTGGACTCATGAAAAAATCGGTTAACCGGATTTCAGCCATTTGAATTTTTTAACAGGAAAATATTTGTTTATAAGTGCATACAAGTTTCAATCTGCAAAAATAATAAATTTCAAAATTTAAATTTTTTATTCACATTATAACTTTAGACATTTTTTTTTTTAAATTTGAAATTGTTTTTATTTATTTCATTTATCTTATTTATTAAAATTTCTTTAATATTTTATTCCTATTACTGTTATTTGAAAATATGTCTTTCCAAAATAAAATGTATTTTGTGATTGAAATACTTATAAGTGAGCACGAAAAAACTAGTGCATAAAATTGTGGTTATTGAAATTATGCCAATAGAACCATCTATTGGTATAATTTTTATGAAAGAAAGTTTTAAATTTTAAATAATTTCTTATTGATTTTAATAGAACTTGTAAACTTTTGTGCAAAACTTTTGCTGTGTATTCGGCAACTGAAGCTTTTAGTATCCTTTAAATATTTGACGAATAAGGCCCAATACATTTTAACTGATCGGAGTTTGAGGCAAGTTGTTTGATGATTAATAATGATAAATATATTTTATTTATTTTAATTTATAATTTATACACACATACATACAAGAAAGGTTAAAGAGTAAAAATTTAAACGTTTACATTTTTTGTGCACACTAAATAGTTTGATTTATTTCAACTATTTAAAGAGAATTGTCCAAGTTAAATAAACCAAGTTAATAAACTATTTATATTGTATTTAGCAATTTATATGAAACTTCTTATTTTTAATCATATAATTTTTATTTTTTGAACTCTTTTTCTGAGTAAAATTCAATAAAAAGTTAAATAAAATGTTGTTAAAAAAAACCGATTAATCGCTTTTAAAACAGAGGTTTCGAAAAAAATCGAAAACAAAAAATAAAAACCGGAAACAAGTTAACCGGTCATTAATGCCATACTTTTAGAGAAAAAGTCTTAGTGCGTGTCTAAAAAATGTGTTATCATAGACATTTAATATTGAAATTAATAATAGGTTCCTTCTAAAAATATGCACTCCTTAATTTTGTCTTCGTTAACAGAAGGAAGATCTATCAAACATGTATTCATTAATCCCTTAAAATGTATTTTATTTAAGAATCATTTTCAAAGGACGAAAACAAGATAATGATAAATTTTGTTTCTTTATTCTTTTGGATGTAAAAATATGTTGTGCAAAATAATAAGGTCATTGCATATTGTTAACAGGTATGGAAAGTTTTAGTGAAAAATTTTGGACTAATTTGGAACTGGTCCTAAATTTTAGTTATGTCATTAAATGCGCTTAACAAAGACCTTTCTTGCGTCAGGACGAAAATGTTGTGCAACGATATCAAAAAATGAAGTAAATTTTCGAGCTGGGAACATCAATACTTTTCATTTTGGGACCATCCTAATGTACATACATATGTATTTATAAATAATTAAAAAAAAAAAATAAAAATGAGTACGACCACAGTATTGATTTGAAGGGGGTTATAAATTAAATTAATATAATAACATTTAAACAATGTTGATTTTACATTAAAATAATATTAAAGTCAAAAGTTATTTTAACATGAATTACATTTTGATTCAACTCGAATTGTAATGTTAAATTAACATTTTTTCGACTTGTTTAAAAAGAAAAAAACGTATTTTCTATTTAATGTAAAAGAATGTTGAATTAACATTTTCAAATCATGACTAAGAAATGTACATGTATCATTCAAATATGAAAGTTCATCTCAGATGGATTTTTCTTTATTACCTTTAATTAACCGATATAAGATTTGGGAAATTGATTAAACAGTTAAAAAATACCTCTTTTTAATTTATTTTTTTAATTTAGTTTTTAAAATTAATTTAGGTGCATTAAATAATATTCTTGAACCTGAATTAATCAATAAGAAACCATTTGGAATGAATTTTGAACTTGAACTTTAATAGTATTATATTTTTTTTTTTTTATCTATTGAAATTACGATCGATATTTTTGATTTTGTCCCACAATAACGTGAATTTTATTTTACAATTACAAATTTGATCAGTTCAATGTATTTGGTTACAATAGTTCTAAAATTTTAAGCTTTAAAGCAATTTTATTAAGATGTATTAAATAAAATTTAAATATAAATTTATTACGAAATTATAAGCCTTATTTAGATGATTTGAATAAGCTGCTATAAATAAAATTCGAACTTAGGATTCTTGGTGTTAAGAAAACAAAATACTATGAATTATAACATTATGCACTTAAAACGCATTGTGTTATAAATCAGATTGTCAGTCGCACCTACAGTATAAATAGTAAATCCTTATATCCTTAAAATAATACATTAAGAAATTCTAAACAATCATTAAACAATCATACTTAGGAAATGTTTATGAAATTTTTCAAAAAAAATAAATAAATAAATAAATAAATATATTCAGTAGATATCGAAATAAATCCTGTTTAAAGGTTTTAAGTGATACGAATTATACACTAAAATGCTCAGTCTTACATGCAAATGAAACTATGATAAATTAGTGTCTGGGATGATCATGATGATTACGATGATGCAAGTAAGGAAAATATACGTTGAAAAAATTACTTAGACTTCGGTTGAGTTATTTATTAACTCAGTTCTTTCTGGGAGGAAACGTAAAAACCCTGATGTGACAAAAGACAAACTAGCTTAGATACACATATTAAAAGCATGTTATCTCCTTAGAAAAAATAAAGCTTAATCCAAATCCGACAATCGTTGGGAAAAAAAGAAAAAACATCTTTGTCTTTAACTGCATTTATTTCATATTTTGTATTATAGTAATAAGTATTTTTAGTTAATTGTTGTTGGACACTGCAGTCGCTGTTGTTGGTGGCTTGTGGTTTAGTGGCATTTCCTGCGGTTACATTGCAATCTTAATCCTCTGTATATTGTAAATTTACGCCAAATGCTTTCCATACTTATATAGTGTTTTTTGTGCTCAGTAGAAAACACTCTATGAAGAAACGTTTTATAGGGATTATATTTTAAGTCATATAGATTCATTTGGGTTTTTATTAATCACTGTGATTATGAATCAAAAGGAAATTTCACAATGCATCTGAATATTGTAAAAATAACATTCTTTCGTATTTTGTATCTAAGATAACTAAACATAAATGAAAATGCATTCAGAAATGAAAATATTGTGAAAGATTTGAAATATGTTTGACACTGTATTTTTGTTTTGTATCTAACACTTCATAAAGACAATACCTCAAGTCGAGTACCATTCGATGTTAGAATTGTCAACAATTTCTGAATTACATGTTCGAAAGTTTTTCTTTTCTTTTTGCTCTAATTTATACATGGATATGCCTTTTTCAAGTATTTTAATCTACAGGAGATTAAAGAGAAAAGAATTTACTCAAATTGCTCTAGTTGTTCTCAATTTAACAGTTATTTTAGAATTTAAGTATTTTTATTGTTGATCATTATAATGAGAATTGGGATTAAAACTTTGTTGGTGATCATTTAAAAAAAATGGTCTTCGAAGAGATTAAAACAAGTGCACATCTGTTAAGCTAGAGTTTTTAATTTTTGTTATTTACATTTCACTCATTTTAGTCGTCGGCTCCCAATGAATAACCTTGTTGCTTAAATTTATGTAAATTTTGTAAAGTACAGTTACGATCAATGCAAAAGTTAACAAATATGTTAATAAATTGAATACATATTTCTTGTTGAATTAATGAACTGTTAGTTAAGACCACTTCACCGATTTTTTTTTTTTTTTGAAATTATGGTTTCCAATCGAAAAAAAACCAAAAATATTTGATACATCAAAAAAAAATATTTTAGAATGTTTAAAAATGTTGAAGTTAAATTAAAAATTGATTAAAAAATTAATAAATAATTTTTAACTGCAGATCAATGTATTTCATTTCAAAATGAAACAAGTGGTTTCCTCCTTATTAGCAAAAACTTATTTCCTTTAAATTTATAAACTTTGTTTGTTGGATCATATTAATGTAAAATTACTTTTTCTTCAAACTTTATATCACAAATCATATTAAATATCAGAAAAAAAATTAAATAATTAAATAATATATATAATATAGTAATATAAATAATATAAAGCCATATTTAAAAATTGGAAATATTTTATACAAATAAAATAAGTATCTTTTATAATTTTTTTTAACAACTGTGTCTGAGATTTTTACGTTAATGTGTTTTTGACGCTAAAATTTTATAAACATAATCCGTAATCTATTATATATCCGTAATCTATTACATATCTACATACGTATATCGCTTTTCTTGCTTGTTTTATTTATATTTTATTTCTCTATCTTACAATATTTTTTTTATGTATTTTACCTAACTGTATAATTCTTACTAAAGGGTGATCCGAAGTGCTTTTGTACTATGAAATAACTAATCTAATAAACCATGATTTATTTGGAACATAAAATTTCTTTAAATGATTCAGTTATATCGAAAACATATCTTAACATCAAAACTACACGAATTGAAATTTGGGAACGTATAACCCATATATTACAATGACTGATCGCCAGAAATAACCAAATAATAATACAATTTTAGTTAGTTCTGGTTATATAAATTAGTACAAATTGAGGGTGATATCTCTAAATTTCATCGTTTAGAAATTATCCGTAACATACCAGCAAATAGCCAACCGAAAGGATACTAGCCTTTTAAGTAATTAAAAAAAATTATTCCTAAATATATCTTGAGACTTGAATTTCTCTAAATAACTCAAAAACTTGGGCAAACATGCTCAGAATAATTTCTATGCACCAGGTTTTGCAATACTTTATAACTTATTGATCAATTATGTTCAATATTTAGAAGGCATTCAGATGGTCATTTATTAGTATTATAGTGATCATGTATAATCAATTAGCCAAATATACAATTAGTTAGAACAAACTATTTTTTTCCGCTTAATAGTCAAATTTATTGTAAATTTAAAATATATAATTCTTTCTCCCAAATATACACGTAAGAATTATAATTGGCTCCATTTTAAATTAGACCATAATTTTTATCCAAAATGTAAAATTTATTTTTCTCCGTTCTTCCTATATTTGTTATAACTTAATAAATACGACTCCGACCAGTATAATATTTTTCATTTATATTACTTGGACTTATATCAGTTAGGTTGTGAAAGAATTATAGAAATATATTTATTAGTTTCGGAGTTTTGCATTTGGAATAGAACAAAAATCACTTCTGATCACCTTTAATTTTTTTTTTTTTTTTGTAATTAAACATGAATTTGGGAAATACTAAAAATTGGCTCGCAACCAAAATTTTGGGATCAATCATAGGGTTCAGAAATGGGATGAAAAAATCATTTATATACGCATACATCATGAGGTTAGTTTTTTTTTTTTTGAATACCCAGTTTTATTTTGGAAGTTATATCATTTACAGATTCATTGCTTGGATAAAACATGTAATGTCAAAATAAAGTATATTATTTCAATAAAAAAAAAAATCCCCCAATATATATATATATATATATATGAAATTTATATGTTGCACAACAAGTAAACGTTGTACTATTTGGTAAAAAGTTATACAGAAAAAAGTATGTGGATAAATATAAGAATTTACTTTCATTGATTTTAGTTCATAATATTTAAGAATAATGTCTTAAATATTAACACTTTTTTACATTTTTTAAAACGAATCAAAAGTCAAGAAGACTTAAACAAATTATTTAATTTTTCATTTATATTTTCAATTTGTAAATTCACTTTGTTTAGATACTTTTTAGTTTTTAATTATTTTTAGACATATGTTGGGAGGCAAAACAACATAACAGAAGCGTTTTTTATTACAATGATGCATTTACTATAGAATTACTTTTTACCAGCATTTTATTTAAAGGGATTTATTGTTAATATTTTCATGCATACGTATTTTTATTTAGCATTTAAATCAAATCTATTGAAACTAAATTAAAATTTTAGCAGCATTTTTGCAAAATTCGTAAAATTGTCATTAAGTACAATTTAATAATATCTATGAACAAAATTTTCTTTTTTATGAAAAAAGTTTGGGACAAAAAGTCATGTTCGATTCATAATATTTATGAGAAAAAAATTTCAAAAAATTTTCTCTGTGTATGTGGTGATAAAAAAATTAATCCAAAATTAATTTTTTTTTTAATTTTACAGTTTTTTTGACAACAAAAATTTAAAGACGAAGTGATTCTCTACAATTTGAGCTATATCTCGTTGACGACAGGAAACCAGGCATAGAGTACCATCACCACAAACTTCCATATAATTGCCATAAATGTTTGTAAAATGTATGTTTTTCGCTAGTGACAAATACCGTTTTTACATAAATCTCCCAAAATATCGCGTAAACAAAATTTTTTAATAAATGACATTTTCGAGTCAAAGGTGCGTTAAAAAAATTTTAAGTACACAAATTTTATGCGCTTTTTCAAATTTTGGTAAAAATTTTTTATTTTAAATTTTTGTCAGCATTTTTTGATATGGCTTTCGAAAAAAAATAATAATAAGAAACAACATTTCATGCAGCAGTTTTCTTTTCCAAACACATTTCGCTTGCTGACATCTACCGCGAAGCATAAATTATGCTAATATTGATGTCAAATGAAAGTATTTTATTTGTTTAATATTAAAATTAAGGGGCGTCAAAATATTTTAAGGACATAATTATATGGAGCATAAAAGATGTTCTAAACCTTAAAAATCAGTTCCATATATTTCACATTATGGTAAAACTTATCACCAAATAAAATACATGTTTAAAATTTTGCGAAAATATACTTTTTACAAAAACTAAAATCGCGCTTTTTGTAAAGAATATTATCATGAATAGTAAGGTTTAAATGACTATATTTTTCAAATCAGTATTCATTTGATTTTGTTCAGCGAAATGTTCCAAAATGTGTCTCTTATTATAGAGATTCTTAACTAATAAACTTGTGCTATTTACAAAAATGTGCAAAAAATAAAAATACATTTTTTTCTTTTCAGTGCATATCGATAAATATTAAAGATGCAATAATAGTTTGGACATGTGCTGATAGCACTTTAGGAGCTCTATGAAACTGCGTTATTTTGGTTTCGATAAAAGAATACCTACATTTTTAAGATTTTTTTTTAAGTTTCAACTTTAAAGCTTTACAAGCTTTACACACTGATAAAAATGATTACGAGAACATACTTTGCATGCGTAAATATGGTTTTGTCAATAAACCCAAAAATTGACGTGTCAGAAGAAAAAAAATATTTAAAAATATTTTTGCCAAAAACATACCGAATGTCTTTCGATTTTTATAAAATTTTTTACCCCAATAATCTATGGATCCCTAAATCGATTTCAGTATAAAAAAAAAAAAAATTTAGATTGACTGATTGTAGTTTATTAAAAATGTTTTTCGTAAAGTTAAAAACATGTGAGAAGTTAGTTATTTTAGAAAGAAAACAATTTTTTAACTTTTTATATGTGTTATTTAAAAAATAAATAAGTATTTTTGCTTATATTTAATATTTTCAGTAACTATTGATTGTAATAAACTAAACTGAGTTATCTAAATTAAATGACAATTTATGTTAATTTAAATGAACATATTATAGTATTTTAGTTCTTTATTTATTTCTTTATTTCATATATTTTTTAAGAAAAATCTTGTCTTTGTTAAAATAAATAAATAAATAAATAAGAAAATAAATACTTTTTTGATTTTTTATTTTCTTATTTGTTTTTTAAATGTTGGAAATTGAATTTTATAAATATGTACATATTTACATCAGTATAATTCAACATATTCCTAAACAGCTTGGCGTGTGGCGGAAATCCTTTTTCATCAAATAAATGGTAAGACTTGAATCAAAATACACTCTAAAAACTTACTAACAATTATTTTATTTTTTTTTTTTTTTTTTTTGTATTTCCATAGATTGTGCCACTTAATGTCCAGAAACTTTCCGAACACGTTAGGCCAGCCCAAAAATAGCGAAATTTTATTACGCCCAATCTGAATTGCATCATTTGAAGAAAATTTTATAAAATAAGGGTTCATTTTATGATATAAATTTGTACATATGTATGTAACTAATATTTCTTAAATTGTTTATTAGATTTATTTATTTTACATAATTTTGTTTTCAACATAATTCGTAATAAATGCAAATAATTTACAAATGAAATAATTATTTGTCACTCTTTTTGGGGTTAAATATTTTTTATTTTAAACAAATGATAGAACAGTACGATTAATTTCTAATGATTTGGTAAATAATTTTTTATGAGTTGAAATAACTGACAAAACACTAGTTTTTAATGATTTGTATTGTTGAAATTATGTAGAATAAAAAAACGAAAAAATCATTTATATTTACAAAATTTCTTAGTTAAAAAAATTAGCTTTGAAAAATAATAAAAAAACTTCTTTGTATCAAATGAAATGTAAGCATTCCGTTTTTTAAATGAATTTACATTTGTTTAAAATTAATGTTCTGTTAAATTTACGTACATATTTTTTGAGTGTATGTTAGTTACTTTAAAGAAATAAATGATTTAAACGGCGTATAGAAGGGAGAAATTTAGAAAGATCGCAATTGATTGAAAATTTAAAATTAATATTTAAAAAAAAGTAATTGATTCTAAGTAAAATAAAATGAAGAATCATTATCTGTTAAAAATTTGTTTACTCTCCGTATAGTGCACCGTCAAAGTCACAAATTTTTTGTAATTTTTAATCACAATGGTAAAAACTTAAGATCGAAATTTCTCAAGTTTATATTTTTGTGTTTTATTTTATAAAACGTATTTTTTTTTTTTTTTTTTTATATATAATATAGTTGTTAAGCATAGGTATTTTTTAGAAATACATTTACGTATTTTTTGTTAAAGTTAATTGCAGAAATGTTTTTAGTATCTTTTTCCGATTTTACGAGCTTGGGTGAAAAATTTTTTACGTAATATGAGTAGTATAAAAATCCTGAAAAAGAAAATTTTGCGGATTTTTTTTTTTTTGAAATTTAGAAGAAAAAAAGTACTTTCAAAAAAAGTTCATAGTAAATATGGTTGTTTTCTTAACAAAAACAAAATAAAATTAAAGAAATAAAAATGTATAATAAAAATTTTATTTAATTAATTATAAAACAAGCAAAAAAGTAAAAGTAGAGCAAATTTTACCATATTAAGTCACTTTAGCACGCAAACGTAATTGAGAATTTGCATTAACGTAACAGGGTCTTATAGGGAATCCGTGGTCATTTATGGTTCAATCCTTCTGAAATTTAGTTGTAAGATTAATACTTAAATGGGATTTATTTTTATAAAATTTTATATTTATGCGATCATGTATATAGGAATTATGAAGGAAATCCACTAAAATTGGTAGTATGTTTTTTGTGTCGACAAAACTCATCTGTGATGATTTTTTTTTTTTTTTTTAATACTGATATATTTAAAATATTTATGAGTATTTGACCTATGATAGGCAAATAATTCAAAAACTTCTTTTTTTTTTGTTTATTAAATTAAATAATATAACACGACAAATACCTGGACACCAAAGAAGTAGCCCATAATGCACCTAAAAGACAATTATTATGAAGTAAATATCAAGAGTAGAAATAGGAGAGTATACAAATAAAGATGCATACTTTCTATATTTTGTTAACTTTTATACAAATTAAAATCATTTATTCAAAAATAATAAAAATAACTTAATAACTGAACAATTATAAACATGTTTTTGTAAAAATTATGATTAGTAGAAGTGAGTGAGAAAATTTTGAAATTTTAATTTAATGTAAAAATTCCATATATTCTTATTATGCTAAACGAAAAATATATTTATAAAATGCTATTGCATTAGAATTCATTTTTAAAAAATAGTTCTTATTTTGAAAATGTTCATATTATAACTGATATAAGCACAATTCAAACGTTAAACGGCATTTATTTAAATGCATAAAGCCTTCACAGAGATATTGTTATTTAAGGTTACAAACTTTTGAAATTTGTGATTTTTTATGGAAATCGAAAAACACCAGGTGAAAAATTCTCTTTTCTGACTGTTCTTTTTTGAAATTGTCGATATATAAAAACTTTTACACAATGCAAGAAGTGCTTTTTATGGTTTTCGATATGACAACAATACTGGACATTAATTAATTATTAATTAATTATTAACATTTTGCCTTTGATTAACTTTAAAATATATTCACATTTATTAATTATTGTTAAACATATATAATGAATTGTATTTAAAACTTTCTAAACAACTAAAAACGAAAACTTTAAACCAGGAAACTACACAAAAATTTATGTTTTATTTTTAACAACTGTTCACTTTTTTTTAACTTCCGTTTCATTAAACCACAAAACTATAAACTTTTCTCATTAAGTGTAGAACATTCGAGTGTATGATTATGAGAATACATATCATGGAGAAATTCTAATATAATGCCAGCATAAACTTATCCTTTAAAAGAAAAGTTTTGTAAGTTAAATTTTCAAAAGAAATCAATTATTATATTAAATATATGGTCAAGATATTATTACTTAATTTTTTATATTGAGAAAAGAATTTAGAAAATTGAAAATGAGATGAAAATCGATTATTCTTTCAAAACTTTTTACGACATTATTTACTTATCTTATGAAGTTAAATTATTGGATTATTTATTTAAATTCTGTAGAAAATACTAATAAATTTCTAAATTTAAATTTAAATAAACATTTCAAAAGAAGTGTATGAAACTAGTTTTTATTTCGAGTAGTGAAACTGAATAAGTTGAACCACATTTCGTTTTTGGGGAATAATATATTATTAAAACATTTTTTCTTAAAAGATACATTATCCTAATCGAAAAATTTTACGAGATGGATACTGGACCACCCAAGAAATGTGTGAAATTTACAAAAGTTTTGATTTTGCTTGCTCCACCGACAAGCAGTTCCTATCAAGTGGGGCTAAAAAAATTATTGGTGTAAAAATAGGCCAATCGACTTTTACCTTTGTCCTAAAAAAGGTCTTATTTTGCGAAAAAAAAACTATATAAGCTTTTTATTAAAAATAAAAAGCAGCAATTTTTTTCTTATAACTTTTTAGCCTACCATGATTTGTTGTGATGTTTATAAGGTAAGGTAAAGGCCCTCGTTTTAATATGGATCTAGCCTGTTAGCAACGCTTTTTATTATTTTGTAGAGTAAGATTTGTATTTTTTATAAATCAATACATTTGCCACATATGCTTACTGTTTTAGCGTAGATTGACCAAAATCTAAATTTGGAGTATAGATTTTTTACTTATTATAAAAATATTGGTATTAAATGTAGGGTGTAACATGAAATTTTGGATCACTACGGCGAGTATTTTTATATTCTTATCGGAATAAACAGTCACTCGAAATTTAGGTATTGCCGATTCACCAAAAATTATAAAAGTTGAAATGTTGATATTTTTACACATAAAAACTTTTTTTATTTCTTGTATCTTAAAAATCGATGATACATTGCCTGCCACTTGAATAAGGAATCACATTTTTCTTTAATTAAGTATATTTCCTAAACTAAAAATAATTGTTTGCGCAACCAAATTTCAAAGCGTTGGCTTTAGTTTCCTGAAGAAATAAAAAAGATACATATTTTGTTATACTAAAATTATGCATTTATTTAAAGACATGTATTTCGTGGTACTTTTTCGTGTGTCGCTTGAATGAGGAATATTTTAAAACTAAGCAAACTGTAATTTATTTTTAAATTTTAGGTTATAAAAAACAAAGTTATTATCTTCTAGCATTCAATTAATAATGAGTACTGCCACCATTTTTAGAAATAACCTCAAAAATGCGATATGGCATCGACTTGTATAATGACTCTAAGTAATTTAGCGAAATTGAACTCCATGCTTACGTTATTGCATCCTTTAAGGATTCTATCGTCTCAAATTGTTTTCCTCATTCATAAACTTTTCTTGCAAGCCAACCCCAGATATTTTCCATTGGATTCAGGTCTGGTGAATATGGGGGCCAATCCAAAAGTTGAACACCTTGTTGAATAATCCATTGTTTACTGCTCTGGCGGTATGAATCGGAGCGTTGTCGTGTTGGTACCTCCAAGGTATGGCTCCAAAGTAATCATTAAATTTTGGAAATGCTTGCTCCAGAATGTTTTTGTAAGTCGTTGTAGTCATTTTGTTGGACACAAAAACCAATTATATGGTACCATAATACGAAATGGCACCCCATACCATTATTCCGCCCTCTCGGTTGTGTCTGCGGCTCAAAAATAATTCCTCCCTATTTAGGTCATGGAAGTAATAGTTGTACCCGTTGGGACCATCAACATTAAACTTTTTTTTATCGGAAAATACAACTTTAAACCATTTGTCGAACCATGCCATTGTATTTTTGGCAAACTGTAGACGTTGTGATTTGCGTTTTTTATTAAGTGGTGGTCTTTTTTGCAGTTTTCGTCGGACTGTGTATGGGCATGACTTTAAAGTATCATAGCCTTCCTGATTAATATTATAAGAATTCCTTATTCAAGTGACACACGAAATAGTACCACAGAAATACTTTAAATAAATGCAAAAAAAAAAAATATTTTTTTCTGAACTTTAGTTTAGGAGATATACTTAATTAAAGTTAAAAAAATGTGATTCCTTGTTCAAGTGGCAGGCAGTGTATATATTAAGAACAGAAAACATTTTTCACAATAACTTTCAAATAAATAAAAATATATTTTCAAAAAAACTTCATTTAAATTCATATAATATCGGAATTTAGTTTTTTTTCGATTTCAACTGAATTATTTTGTGTCTGTTGTTTTAGTATTCTTTTAACAAGAAATAAGTATGCACTTTATTTGATAATTTACCTCTATTGAGAGTATGTGACATTATAAAGATTAATTAACCTTAAACCATTTTATTTCCGTAATGCCTTACTATAAACATTCAAAATATAATTTTTCATCCCATCTTTAATATCTTTATCAAGAAGTATATTGTATTATAATATTTAATTAAATACCAGAACTATCAACTAAGCTACTTTTATTCTACATTTAGTACTACGTCATCATACACTTGCTGTTTTAGTTTTAAAATTTTATGAATATTAAAGAAAATTTTTATTTTATTTACACACAATTATTTATCTATTTTTGAGCTGTTGTAAAAGATATTTTCTGTTTTCAATATATCTCGCGGATTTTAAAGGTAGAAGAAATAAAACGAGTGTTTATGTGTACATGTCAATTTTTAAAATTTTAATCCAATTAAAAAATATAAAAATCTCACTGTAATGATCCGAAATTTCATACTACACCCTATATTTAATGTCAGTATTTATATAATAGGTAAAAAATCGATACCACAAATTAAGGTTTTGGTCCATCTATGCTAAAATAGTGAGGATATGTGGCAAAATGTATTGATTTATAAAAAGTACAAACCTCATTCTACAAAATAATAAAAACTGTTGCTAACAGGCTAGGACCATATTAAAGCTAGTAACTTTTTAAAAAAGTTCATGTATATATTTCTAATTTGATTGGTTATAACAACACAACAAGTCATAATAGGCTAAAAAATTATAAGTCAAAAATTGCTGCTTCTTATTCTAAATAAAAAAAACATACAGATTTTTTTCGCAAAATATTAAATTAGAGAGTTATAGCGCAATAAAGATGTTATGTACTTTTAAGACCTTTTTTAGGACAAAAGTCGACTGACCGGTTTACGACCGATTAACCCGATTTTTGCAAAACATTTGCCAGAAATTGCCGGTGGAGCAAGCAAAATCAAAAATTCTGTATTCATGTGCATTATAATGGGAACGTATCGGATAATTCGATGCCGCTGATTTTAATAACGCTTGCCATTTTTTAAAATTGGTGCTTGTTTTCGGTTTATTTGGGTTTAGCATTTGAAGCATGAACGCATGTAAGGACGTATAAACCCGATTTTTTTAAATGCGTGTTTTAAAAAATCGTCAATTTCACCGAAAAAAGTCTTTAAAGTCACGTTTTTTTTTAATTTTTATTTGGATTTTTAGGTGTTTTTGAATAAATGGAGTACAATCCATTATTGAAATGACACATAAACTTCAAAATAGGAAGAAGACATTTAAAATTTATGTAATATTTACTCATATTGCAAAAATATTAATTATCTTGAGGGTTTTAATGCATCAAATTAAGTACAAGTAAAAATGTATATGTATATCCATCATTTTAATAATACACAGAAAAAATTAGGTAAATTAATGTACGTCCTTATACGCGTCCATGCTTCATTAAATATGGATGCAGGACTAATAATGTAAAATTAAAATCAAATAGTAATAAATTATAGATCTAAAACAATAAATCGATTTAATATGCAATTTAATTGCACACTGATTATATCCCACACCACCATATTTGGTTGGGGTATTATGTGCTTGTGGTGATGTTTGTAAAGCACAGAAAAAATCATCTAACACCCACCTTCAAGTATACCAAGTATACTAAGAATCATTTTTTGAGTCGATCTAATGATGTCCGTCCATCAGTTTGGCTGGCTGGACGGCTCCTTAGCTGTCCATGTGAACAAAGTACAGGCCGCAATTTTAAAGATAATTCAATGAAATTTGGCACGTAGGACTTTCATGACACAAGGACGAAGCCCATTGGTTATGATCGGTCCATTATTTCACCTAGCCCCCATATAAATGTCCTCCCGGAATAGGGAATAGAACAATATTTTAATGAAATTCGGTTTAAGGAAGTTTTGTATAAGTATCAATCATTGTGCCAAATTTCACGAAGATTGGTTCATAATTGACCATAGCTCCCATTTAAAACCCTCTTCTGAAAATCACTTTAACGTGCATAAATCACATACACATACATAAGTTTAATATATGTAAGTAGAAATCACAGTGACAAATTTTATGAGAATCGCTCCATAATTTACCATAGCTCCCATATAAGCCAACTTTCGGGAATCACCTTGTTATCACAATGTTAATATTAACGTAATATTCTGTATTCACATATTTTACTTTACTTTTTATTTTAAAAGTATCGGTTCATAAATGTCCACATGTCTAATATAAGATCACTCCACGATTTTTTATGGACATACACAATAGTGTGGGGTATCATATAGTCGGGCTTAACCGACTATATCGTTCTTACTTGTTTTTTTTATTAATAATTTTGTTAAATAAACAAATTGAAAAGGTTGCCCGTTGGTAACACTAGTCTGCTTACTTATAGGAATGTGATCAAAATTTTTGGAGATTATTATTTTTAAAATACTTCAATAGAATTTTAATTTTTTATTTTGTTTAATTTTAATAAACTTTGTTATAAAAAACAACTTAGTTGGGTGCCCAATATTCTGTTTTAAAGCCATAATTAAAAAGGAAAATTTGCTTAAAATTTGTATGTGAATATCTGATTATTCAACAAAAATTAATCGAATATTTTTTATTGTAAACAGGAAAATTATATTCATTCGATAATGCAGTGTTTTGTTGTTAACATTCAGAGGCAATTTCATAAAAAAAATTTAATTTATACAGTTTAGTAGTTAACGTGTAGAATTATATATGCCCAATAAGCACACAATTTCAAAAATTCAAGCCTTGGAAAATTTTGCTAGATTCCGACATGAATTCAAATATAAAAATATTTTAAACATGAAATATAATTGAAAAAAATAAAAATTTTCAAGTAAAATAAATTTGACTTGAATTTAATTTTACTTTTCTTTGGAGAACGCTGTTTAATTAAAGAGTAATACAAGTTTAATTCAATGCTTTACACTGGATTCAAAGCTTGAAATACACTTGATTTCACTTGAATTCCAACAAAATTGGGCTTATTGGGTGTTAACTTTAACATCGATAAAAGTGCTCCCAATTTATGAACAAAAATACAATTACGAATATAAGAAAATGACAAGAAATGAAAAAATATAAAAATTAAATTCAAATAAATTTCAAAAAACGTGTAAATTTACAGATAATTATAAAGAGATACCAAATCGGTTTAATTTCGTATTTTAGCTAACAATTAACGTTTACATTCAACGGCAGCAACAAAACAAGCTAATCTTGATTCCGAACAGCATCAAATAAGTTATTTTTACAACTGAAAATGTATTTTATTATCTACCTATATTAGCTTTATGTGTCAATAAATTCCTCAAAAGTCATTATAATTAAAATATTTTGAAACTGACTTATATGTATCGACAATTCCAATTCGAGTGTTTTTCAATTTTCATAAAATTTTATTTAGCTTTCACAATTTCTCAAAAAAATAAAAAAAATTTCAAAATTATATAATTGTAAACATCAATATATCTGGGAAGCCTTTGTGAATTTCAACGATTTGAACGATTACTTATGACAGTTTCAATACGAACATTTCAAAAAATAAGAATGATTTTTTAGAAATGCATTTTAATGCAATTACATTTTTATTAATTTATTTTTCGTTAAATATTCTACTAATTTTTTTTGATTTTTTAATACATTTGGAAAGTATGAAATCATTGCATTAAAATAAAAATCCAAACTTTTGGACGCGCACATCTACTATACACAATTTTGTTTCTTTAAAACCATTTACATTTTTTCATATAAAAATTCTAAACATTTTTCTGGTATTTTGGAACAATTGGAACACGCTTTTTTAAAAATTGTATTACGCTTTGTAGGTTTGCGCGTCCCAAAAATTAATTTTTTTTAATTTTATTTTAAAGACTTTATACTTTCCAAATATGTTAAAAAAAATCAATAATTTTAAGTAGCATATTTAAAGAAAAATGTATTTAAAAAATGCATTTGTAAAAAATCGTTCATAATTTTGAAATTTTCGTATTAAAATTAAATCATTAAATTTTACAAAGCTTTCCCATAGATATCGACATTTAAAGTTACATACTTTTGAAATTTTTTTGGTTTATGAGAAACTGAAGAAAATAAATAAAATTGCGAGTTTTCGAAATTTTGCGAAACTGAAAACTGAGATCGATAAAAGTTTTAATGAAGTTTGTGCGTAAAAATTTGTATTTAAATTGAAAGACACTAAGTAAAAATGAATCTCCATCAAAATGAATCTTGAACTCGACACTTCACTTCAAGTGAATTTACAGGAATTCTGCAAAATTTTCGATTCCATAATCCATTGAATTAAATTTTTTTGTTTTCTGTTAAAAAAAAAACAAGAACAAACGTATAAAATTACAAATGTACTTTGTAAAGATCGGGTTTACTTATCTGGCCTTACCTATACCAACTAGTAACTGGTGGAGAAGAGTTTATTTGTATAGTTTTTTTTTTTATTATTAATTTATTTCTTTATAATTACATGATACTATACTGTATAATATAAAACAAAGTAATGCTTTTAAGATGAATAGGAAATTTAAAGTAGGTCAAGGTCATAGTTAATAAAAAAAAAACAAATCATGTCCAAAAAATAAGTAAAAATAGCAAAGAATTGATTTTGTTTTTACAATTTAGTTTTGATAAGTTTAATGACTACATCGTATGGCAATAGATGTTAAATGGTTTCAAAGTTTTAATATTACCGTTTTCGATGAGGAAATTTTCTTCTAAAATACATCCTGTATACATAAATATTTACACTTTTGTCTTACATTTGGGTTTTGCTACAAGAAAAAATGAATTTCATTTTTTTTTTATTGTCATTGAATTTCGCGGAAATTGTATTTTAGTAGAGTTTTCTAATGTGTAAAGAACATAAGAACATTCATATGTATTATGTGTGAACGTGAGTTTTAAACCAATATTCTTCTACTAATATTGTTACTGTCTCATTAAATTAATATTTTTCTCCGAATGCCATTCTGCATTTACATAGGTATGTATGTATGTATGTACATATGTACATATGTTTGGATAAAAGTAAATACGAGTATTTATGTGAGCAAACATAAATGTGTTTTTACCAAATTCATTCATATAAAAACTTACTTCTTTCAGCGTGTGTGTTTATTCATTCATACTGACAATCACTAATTCTCTTATGAACATATGTACATACATACATACATACGTAGATGTAATAGCATAAGTGTTAATTTGTTTTTTTAGTAATTAATTTAGGTAACAAGAGGTAATTTTATTTATGATTTGTTTGCATTTTAATACCATTTGTTTACAAATTTAAAATTTCTTTAAACTTAATTGTGGATTAATAATATGCAATAAAACATGTCACATTTTCAAAATGCCAGGTAATGGGAAAATTATCTCGTTAATATGTTTATTAATTATAATTTTTATTGGTAGAATGTTTTAGTAAATATAAAATATTTAAAGTTTAACTTGTTGATACATTAGTAATTTTCATTTTTATATAAAACATATTTATATAGATAGGTTCCTTTAAAAAGTGGTATATTGAAGCCATTCATGAGCATTAAAACCCTTTCCGAGATTACTTTATATGGTAGCTAGACGAAATGATAGCCAGATCATAGGCAATTTCAATATATGAGAAAAAATAAAACTTTAAGGCCCGGTATTATACTTAGTAGCGAAATCGTATTTAAGTTCTAAAAATTGTTTTATGATTGAAAACTTAAGTAATCTTTTTCTACCCCTTAAGTTTTTCCTTAGTATAGAAATTGTTTGATGTCCTAAAAAATATATATTGAAAATAAACCAAAATATATATAAATATCAAAATGTAAGAAAATTATTTAAAATTTTAAAAAGATTTCAAACTACGCGTTATATTTACATTTTCTTTGTGGTTACATATTTTTTACGAACAGTTTTTATTTTAATTTTACAGCTCATAAGCTTAAGATCTCTTTACTTCTTTCAAGTAATTTCAATTTTTGTTTTTTTAATTGTTGGTTTTTTTATTTATTTTTATGTCACATTGGGGTGGCATTTTAGGTATTGTGGACCGGGAATTCCCGGGAATTTTTTTAATTTTCCCGGGTAAATGGGAAATTAAAAATTTTCGTAGATTTACGATTCTATAGCAAAATGTTTGCTATAGATTTTAGCCCATCTATAATGCAATTTTTTGAAACAATAATTTCTTTTTCTATAAAAGAAAAAAACTTTCAATTATTTTATTAATTCTATATATTGGCCATAATGTACGAGTACTAACTACACTGCATCCAAGACTCGGAATACTAAACTTACAATTTACACAAAAATATTATATAAAAAATTGTACTTAGAAAATTCAAGGGACCGAAATTTGAACCACTTTAAAATATATTAGAAAAAATCAAAATTATCTTTGAAAAATGCATTTTTTATATAAATTACAATTTATTAATTCATCTGAATTAAATGACGGATATTTTTGTGAGTGTTACGAAATTTTACAGAAACATTTTTAATCCTTGAAGTATGGTCAATAATCATCTAAAGCGTCGAAAGGAATATACAAAATTTAAATTCGTTTACAAAACTTAAAATTTTAATTACTCTGCGAATATTGAATATCAAATAATGAGTAATTAAGCAAGAAAATTTTTTTGCAAAAGAAGAGTTGAAGTTAAAAATCATTTTATAGTCTATAAACTATCTGATAACATATAAAATAGATATTATTTAGATATTATCTTATGCAAAAAAATTGCACTTATTTGTTTTATGAAAAATATTTAATAGTTTTATTAGAATTCTAGTTAAAATAAGAATATAAATTATTGGCTTATCTATGCAAAATTGAAAGGAACTTTGTTTAAATTGTTCGTCTATTTTTTTAAGATTTTTATTTTTAGATTCAATTCGGTGTATTTTTACTCTGCTTCTTTAAATTGTATTTAGAACTTGCCACTACTTGTAAAGGTTTTCAATCTGTATAGTATAACATTTAACAACTAGATTTTATTGTAGTAAATACTTAAGTATGTTAGAAAGGTTTTCTTAATTCTTATTCAATTTTGAAAATTCGCAATTTAACCAAATATCTCGTTCTTGTGTACGGGTATGAAGATTTTGTATTATTTACGATACCTTGAAGCATTATTGACCATTATTAAATGATTGTTGCAGTTTTAACCAATTTTCGTAGTGCTTTTAATCGAATTTTTCACGATCTTTACTAATTATCGAATATTCGATTTTTTTTTATAAATTTTTTTCATAAATTTTACCGTAATATAATTAGATTAGATGTTTAATATTACGATGTATGTATGTATGTATGTATATTGATAAAAATATATAAAATAATACGAATAAACAAAGCTTTTGGTGAGGAAAAGAAACTAATTGATTTCCAAGATATTTAATAAAACCATTAAAAAAATAAAATTTTAAGATTTCTCACATAACAAAATTAAATAACCCATGCAAATAAAAACGGTATGGAAGCTATTTTATATCTCTGCTTTACCTTTTTTGTGAAATAATACCAACTTTCTGCTGATTTATTTATTTTTAAATTTTTTTTAAGACATTATTTTAGAGCGTTGCAAAATTCAACATAAAAGTTATAAAACATTTTTATATTATGTGGAAAATTCATGTTTTATATTTTCCATATTTTTGCTTTAATTTAGGGTTTATCCTAGATTTATCGCGTAGATTCCAATTTGCCTCGAAGAATTCCACACACACTTATATTGAAGGTCAACAGGTAATTTGTCACAAGAATTTAGGAACAATAAATTAAACAAAGAAACGGAAAAGGAAATTTCAAATCTGACTTGGTTAAGTAATTTCTAAATTGTTGAATGTTTAAAATAAATTTATAAATACAGTTTAAAACAGTTTTCATCTAATATAATTTAAAATCCATTCAGAATTAATTTTACTAATATTGAATGTTTCATTTATTTGCTACCCATAATCAGCTTTTATAATAGATAGCGTTTAATATGTACATATGTACGTATATTATAAAATCGGAGACGACTGTCTTCCATATTTGCAAGTCCAATTATTTCTAAAGCATTTAATTTAAATAGACTTTAAAGATAATTGTTTTGAATGTCGTCATGCAACCCTTATTTTATCCTTTTGGCATATTTTGCTGTTTTCATGAACAATACTCAGTTTCTAGATACGAGTTTATAAAATAAATACAAAGAAGAAAACAGTATAGATAATTGCAATTCCAATGTATGCATATATGTATGAATGTATGCATGTATATGTATTTAACAAGAATGCATGACACTGCATATTTATAAGTATCCTGTTTGTTTTAATACTTGTTCTCTTTTACATTTGTATTTTTTGCCTTGGTATGACTTGGACTGACTTTTATTTTAAGACTTTATTTGTATTTCATTCTCAAACTTAACACTCCATTCATTAATTATTTCACTCTCTGCAATCGATATCAACGACACCATTAGACATACAGACACACAAATAGTCTGACAAACAGTTTAGTCTGAATTTATAGATTTTAAATAGGAAGAAATTGTGTTTTGTAAGCCACGACATGTTGATTAAATAAAAATGGAATGTAAAAAATATATTATTAGAAAATATGTAGCAGCAAAATTAAAGTTCGTAAGAACTTTCAATACAAATTCTTTTTTGAATTAAGTTCAACATCAATTCAACTTCGAACCACTACTGGATGCCATTTATATTATTGGACCCAGAACTAATCTTCAAAAATTTCTTCTCTCTAATAACAACGAAATTTATATGATGAAAAGAATATAGGACAAAAATACATATATAAAAAAATAAAGATATACATACGTATCTTCAGCGACTAAAAATCATAAATGTTTCGAGTTTTATTTCGAAATGGATATCAACAAATTCGCAATTTAAAGCTTCTTATAAGAAAAATCTAGAACAAAATGTCGCAAAAATTTCAATCCATAAACGGTCATTTTTACACATTACGGGAAAAATGTTCGATATATTCTTTTCCTAAATGGAATATATATATATATATTCGCTGGTAGGGAACCGAAGACCAATTTTTTTAATTTTTCCTGTATTCAACTCCTCAATACGCATCTATCACATCACATCCAAAAAAGCAATAAAATTAAGAATGTTCAAAATTGCCAAAAAAAAAACAAAAATCAATCTTATTTTTCAAAAGATAACTTATGTTATTTTTATATTTCTAAAATTTGGATCACTTTTGTGCACTTTTAGGGCAGTTCTGAAGGACTTTTTTATCATGAATTTAAAAACTCAATGTTGGAACTTTTCGAACCTGTTATTCGGTTATTATACCGTACAACAGCATTTTTCACACATGAGCTAAACCATATACACATGAAAGCAGGGACATTTTATGATAGGACTACGTAGTCAGTTTTTCTTTTCATGTCCGAAAATCCTTTTAAAATTCAAAGTGAATATTTTTTTTATAAATTATTTTAATATCTTTCACTTGCTCGAAATAAAATTTGTCACGATTATTTTGTATTTAAGTATAAATCATGCTACGAGTATTAAATTTCGCGAATATCGGTCACTAATTGACCATATCTCCTATACAACAGCATTTCCAGAATGTCAATTTAAGACACATAAATGGCATATAAATAATTTATTTTGTGATCTTATATCCAACAATAAAAATTTATATAATTATAAATGGCATTACCAAATTTCAAGAGTATCGATCCATAATTGAACATAGATCACATATAAGATTCATTCCAGAATCAATTTCATAAAAATGTTCGATTTTGAACAAAATTTGGCATAAATAAATTTTGTATAAACCGCTGTATAAATTTTAACAACGATCAGTCCATATATAATCATATTTTCTGTATAAAGCCTCTCCCGAAAATAACTTTCACGGGCATACAAGGAAATTTATGATATAATGAGGTTGCGTTTGAATGACTACAACTTTTCTTCTAAAATTTAAAATTATAAGTAATGCATTTAAAGTCAAATAAATATAAATACCGAATTTATCATCGTTTTAACTTTCAAATGTATTTTGATGTCATCCGAATAATGTTGTCATGTTACACATAAAGTAAGAATTACTTAAAATTTGAATACTATGGCTTCAAAAATGGCTTTATTGGTTTTACATGCACGATGTCTCATTAAACGGAAAATTAAATTTGTACATTTTTTCTCAGAAATAATTTTCAAATCGATGTATAGATTAAAGTAATAATCTATAACCTATATCAATAATATTTTAATACTCGAAACTGGATATAGGCGTCTTTAAAATATATTATTTTGGAAATTATTTCTCAGAAACTTTCAAGGATATCAGAGGATGAAATATTTGAATTTTTTGGAATATTTTAACAAGAAGTTATACGTTATAATGCCAAAATTCTCCTCTTTTATTTGATATCCATATCACTATATAATAATTAATTATAATATAATTAAAAATTAACTCCTGAATCCTGCGAAACTTAAAAATCTTTAAAAAAGGAAAAACGAACACAAAATAAAAAACATGTATATGGAATTTATCATGTGAACTAATTTTTTGATTTTTGTTTGTACTTCTCCGAAGCACTAAAATCCATTTCTGTTGCTTAGAGGCGACTCATCTCGAACAAAAATCATGTATTATAAATGCGCCTTAGTAATGCTTATATTATCCTTTTCATAATTTTATGAGGAGGTTTTATAATGTATGCATTACTGAAGCACATTTATAGTGCATGATTTTTGTTCGATATTAGACGCCTAGAAATTTTTCCGAAGCATTATGGTAGGGAAGAGTGGCTTTCGTTCTCAGTCAATAACTTACGCTATTGCATTCTTAGAAGCAATCTATTGATTCCTTCAGATGTTATTGCTTCTAAATATTGAAAAAATTGATTTTGCTGGGATCAATCGACTTTAATTTAAAATTATTTGGAGATTTTTAATTTTTACACTTTTATTTAATTTAGAGATTTTTCCTACCGTACACTGGTCGAAAAGCCATTTTTTTTTTTTTTTTTTTTTTTTTGCAGAAATTCCAAAGTAATAATTTAAGAAATCGTAAAAAGTAAATGTATTTTATAAATAACAATAAACCAAGCAATCAAAAACATACATAAAAAAAGTAATGGGGCAACTTTGACAGTCTGCCAAGGTCTAAAAGTTTGTAGTTTAAGATTATTTATAACACTTTTATTAAAACGGAGCAAGAATTAAAAATGCTGCACAGCATAACCAGAAAAATATATATAAAAATGATGTATAATTAGGGTTTTTATTCCGAGAATTCCCGGGACAAATTTTCTTGGAAAAATGTGCATTTTTACAATTCTTAAAAATCAAAAATTCTATAAAAAAGTTGATTGACCATAACCAAGCAAATATACGATTAGATGAACAATTTTTACACACTAATTTTCTTAAGTTTTCGAGATCCATGTGAGATTTCAAAAAAATTATTCTCGAAGACATCCTTATGTATGGTTTCTTAAGAAATGTTCTTTGGCTATGACTAACGATATCCAGGATTCTTTCTTAAAATTTTTATTGTCGATGATGAATAAACAGATACTTAAATAGTAAAACATTTATTTTTTTTTTATTGATGTAGATATGAATATATTTTTTAATATAGCCATGAATTTCCAAATAAATATTTCAAAAATATTAATACTCGTATTCGCAAACAACTTTTAAATTTAAATAAATTTAAATTAAAAAATAACATAAAACAAATTTTCTATAAAAATGTCTCGTGAATGTATTTAAGATATAAAATTTATTTATGAATACCAGTATAAATGTATTATTTTATTTATTACGTAACAGATTCATTTATAAAAAACTATTTAACTATAATAAAAAAATCACCTTCAAACGTTTATTGTTATTTCAAAGTAAATATATTTGCGTGCAAATTACATGTAAAATATCGATTTTTTTTGTTTAGTTCTCATGTTTTTTAAATAATATTGTATGTTTCCCGCATTCCCGAGAATTTCCAGGAATGCCTTAAATAAAATCCCGATTCCCGGGAGTTGAAAAATGTCGGGAAATTACAAACCCTACTATGATGCCATCTGAGTTAAAATATAAATAATTTTGTAGTAGTGTCTGTATAGAAATAATCAAAAAATTTACAAAATATTTTTCAAGGTAGTTCGTTTATTATTAACTTTTTGAAGAAACCATACATTCATACATACATACATACATACAAAAAATTTTTTATTTAAAAAAAGTTTTGTATCAAAATCGCGTCCTGTGAGTAAACTTCGAAATTGTTTTTAAAATAGGTTTTTGTTATCACAAAATTATTGGCTATAAGATAGTGCTATGATATTTTATCACCCTAATGTAAACGAATATCAATCAAAATTTACATGGCATAGCCATGTAGGCCATGGAAAAACATAAAGAAATACGATATTCCATTTTCGCGATCTTTAAAAAAGTTTTCGCACCAAACGCGTTGAATTTTTTAAATTGGAAATCTTTGTAATCTTGAATTATTAGATTATTTTTGGTCCAAAATGATTTCTGATATCTGTTCATAGCGCGGTACCCTTTAAATGTATGTAATTTGGATTAATCCCTCACTTTCCCTTTTATTTGATACCTATTTTTAAAGTCACGATTTGCGGTTAGAAAAGTAGAATTTTTGAACTTATATGAACTTATTATTTCATTACAAGCTAAAAAATAATCCAATATTTTATTGCAAACAAAACATAAAAATTTAACACAATTACTAAAGTCAATTCCGTTTTTGTTACATTGTCTAAAGGAAGGTCTGTGTTAATATTTTATTAAGTCAAGAAGGTGAAATACTAAAGGAGATTTAAACTCTGTTTCTATAAGACATTTTTCATTATTTTGAATAATTGAATAATCCAAACAAATTCCCCTTAAATATTGCGTATTTATATTACAATTTCAAAGATGCGCTATCGGCAGACATGACATTTTCTTTAATTGTTCCCAGTATCAAATAATATATATATATATATATATATATATATATATATATAATGCGATATTTTTGCCAAAACAGATTTTGCTAAGACACATCGCATGAACAGCACGAAATCAACCACAATTGGCATAATTAGATTGTGTTTGTAATGCTTAACGGAAAGATATAAATTTTATGGACAAAAAAAAAGGATCACAATATTAAATAGTATTTCTTTGTGATAAACTCTAATAAAATATATTCTCATATAATAGGTTTTGATATTGCTCATAATTTTTATCAGAATTACACATAAACTTCTAGTTTGTAATAATTTGTGTCCCGAGAATCTGCATTTTTGCGATACTGATTTAGGAAGACCACTCAAACGATGCATATTAATCATTGAAAGGGAACCGAAGATGTATATTTCAAAATTTTTATAATATTTTTCCTATATTCAGCTTAGCAATTTGTCTTCTTACAAAATTTGTGTAACAGAACTGTACGCTAACGTATCTATAAAAAATATTTGAAAAATTTTATAAAAATATTTGAAAAATTGTGTAATTGTGTTTAAATTATATTTATGAAAAAAATTTATTATATTATAGTTAAGTATAACTTATATGTATTGTATCACAACCAGGTTGATATTATAAACTTCTAAAATTATAAGCTTAATTACTCCTAAATAAAGACCTTAAAATCTTAAAACTAAAAAACAATTTCTCTTAATAGCTATTTTAAATGGAATTTGAATTTAAATGTGTTTTGATTTGTTTAGCTCAGCTTTAAAGAAACACTAAAATATGAAAGAATCCATTTCTGTGTCATAGTGCGATTCCAAATTTTTTATGTCACGGAAAAGTTTCTCGATAATTAACGCTTGTTTCTTTTTTGACAACTTGGAGAGAAGGTTTAATGGTGCCAAAGTATATTTCAGTTGCGTGAAAGTTTTTAAATCAGTGTGTGGAATATTGTTGTTGAACGCTGCAACTGATGATGACTGATATGGATGAATATTTTGATGTTGTCCTGATGAGTTTTTAAAATTGGAATGCATTACATGTATTTTGCGATCAGTAAGTGGACTGTCATCTAGTTGAGGCAACTGCAAAAGTTTCTTTTTTGTATATTGTTTTTGATTTAAACAATTTTGTGGAGATTTTCCATTACGGATTGTTCTTAAGTTAATGTATGATGGGAATCCTTTTGGTGTAATGTGACCGCTAATGGCAGAGGTCATATCATGAACTCTTTTCTTCATACGTTTCAAATGGGCTTGTTTAACTGAATCTGGTTTATCCCGGGGACATTCGAAGGATTTTTTCCACAACAAATATGTTGGATCATTTTCGATCTTTTTCGATGAAGACAACAAGGATGACAAATCGTCAAATGAAGAACATCTAGGCATTGCTTTCATGACAATTCTTTTTCTATATGTCTTGTTTGCTTGTGAAGGTGATGATATTTTTTCACGTCTCAAACTCATGCGTTGACATGTCCGTTTCATTAGACTAGGAATATTATTATTGACATCTTGTTCTGATGCTGGAATACATTGAGCTGTATGAGTGTTTCCCATTTTCTTTAGTTTTACTTGAAAGACTTCTTGTGTTGTCTACTGTGAATACAAATGAATACTGCATAAAGTTCTAAATATTTACAAACTATTTATACATTTCTTCCTTTACATCTTGACTCAGGTACATCATCATAAGACATCAACCCATCCCATCCCATTGCCTTATGAAAATGTCTGTTCAACATATGTACTAACTTTACCAACCTTTGGCATCCGACACACAAACAGAGCTCAGGTAATATATGTAAAAAATCCATTAATATTAGCATACAACATCCTTTATCTTATTAGAATCTTAAACATAAAGTACATTCATTACATACTAGAACGCCAACGTCTTTGTCGTCTCGTCGCATTAATCTTAATCCAATCAGTGTTTGTCATCATGAGGTGACTTGACGTAATTAATCCTTTCATCGTTTGTCAATACTTTCAAAACATTAAATGGGAATTTTTCCTGTGATTTCCCTTTTATCGTACCATATGTACTCGTAGTAGCTAAAGGGTCAGTATCTATTATCGTTCCTTGGTAAATACGCTATATTAGCGTAAATTACGCAAAACTTCCCTAAACTTTTTTCTTTGATGCCAAATATTTCAAAATAGATTTGTGTGTTAGGCTTTGTTTGGTTAAAATTTCTCGTCTTTAAGTTAAAATTGTGTAAACAAACTCTTTAAACTCAAAATTTTCGATTGGATTTGAATTTTTGCATTAATAATGTTAACTTAAAAAATAATAAGCCAAAAAATATATATTTATTTGTATTTATATTTTCTTATGTCTTTAATTCGTATAATCTCTTTATCATATTTCCCTTAGAAATCCAATGGACGTTGATATGAAGTAGTATTTGCTACGGACACGTATGGATCCGCGGACCCCCATTTGGGAAACCTTGTTCTAAAATGTAAAATGTGAGAAGAAAATATATGTTTGATGGAGTTAGTATGGAATATTTTAGTAACTTTTAAAAAATTTTCATTATATTAAAATCGCGATTTTTAAAACTTTTTCGAAAAATACAGATCGAAACTAAATTATTTTTTATTTTATATTTTATTGGAGTTTATTACAAAGAAATGCTATTTCATACAGTAAACCTTTTTTAACATATGAAAAAAAAATTTTTTTTTCTGGTCCATTAAATTTTTATCTTTCGAAATTGTTTCCAGTAAGCGTTATATACACCATTTAATTGTGCCAATTATGGTCAACGACATTTGACTTAAATTTATTATTCCGATCAATTATATCTATCGCTGTTCTTATATCTATATATGCAATATTTGTACGAATTGCAATTTGTTATATAAAAATATAAAAACAAAAGTGCAATCTGCGTAATTTTCAAAAAGTCCACACAATTTTTTATTAAATTTATTTTTAATGCTCCTTCAATTTTATTGTATAAAATAACAAAAATCTAAGTGCATGCAATAATACATGTTGTTCTATATGAAAATCTGAATGTCCCTCGCGAAAAACTGACTTTTTAAAAAATGTTCGCTCTTGTTTTCCAAACTTTGAGACTATCTACAGCGTTGGCTATTTCGGACACATCAACGACATATAGCGCAAAATACACATAACTACAACAAGTATCAATTCCTATTTCAAAATTTGTATTCTGTTGAGGGGCGCAAAGACCTCGCCCAAAAAAAAAACAAAAAATTTAATAATTAAAACATGTCAAAATTTGATCACAATGTATTCAACTATTGAAAGTCTGCACAATATTAAAGACGTTTTTCTAAGTTTTTGAACTTTGAATAACAATCATGATAATAAAATGAAATCTATGGTGCTAAAATTTTGTATTCTATTAGTTTCAAATCTTGTGAGTTCGTTTTTTTAAAACAGTATTATCACAAAACTTATTAAGGATTAAAGTCAGTTTCAGCCAGGTTAATTTTTTTGATATACACATATACACACAAAGTTGACATGAACACCCAGTACGTGCTGTCATTTGTTTATAATTTAAATAAATTCACAAATTATGTCCCATTTGTAAGCTTATGGACAACCAAAGTGTAATTTTACACATGTACACATATTTACAAATAAGTGAGTGTTTTTGTTTGTGTGGGTATACTACTTTCATATTCATTTTATAATTGCGTGATTTCATTAAAATAAATACACACATAAACTAGCAATTGAAAACTGATGGTAATTTGTTGTAGTTTATTTACCCTTATAAATTGTAATGTTAGTAAACCCTTTTAGGGTCTCAATCGACACTTTACTGTGCCCAAGTTATTGACAGTGTTATTAGTTTAAAAAATATTATACAGAGCTATAAATAAAATTGTTGAATCAAATGTCTCTTATTGACATCCTTCTCAGTTGCGTCTCAAAATCAAGGACCCAAAAGTCATCATTATGGTAATTATTAATATGATTTAATTGTTAACATCAAATTTGATCATAATTATTACTGATCTAAATCAATAAAAGTTGAGAAATAGTTATTACACCATGTTTCAGTGAAAAATAACTCTAAAAATTACAAATTAAAAAATGTATAATAGACC
This sequence comes from Protocalliphora azurea, assembly GCA_932274085.1. NCBI lineage: Eukaryota > Metazoa > Arthropoda > Insecta > Diptera > Calliphoridae > Protocalliphora > Protocalliphora azurea. The sequence continues at coordinate 149,361,016 of OW026523.1, forward strand.
TTTGTAAATCATTCTTTAAAAATTTAAGTCCACCCTCAAAATGTTTAGTTTTACTAGGTTCCTATGTATCGGGTAATTCAAAAAAAATTTCGACCCAGCTCGGATTTTTGCCATTACCGATTTTAATGAAATTCAGCGCATATAATCTACTCATCTATGTGCTTCATATGGCATATTACAAGCACCATATCGTTAAAGGTTCATATTATATGATTATATTATATGAAATGAAAGTTTAAATCCTCAATTTGGGAACAGATACTCTCACCTGACAAAACTGTTTATATGCATTACCTGATCCTGAAAAAATAATTTGATATTATTTTAGAAATTTCAGGAGCACATTAACAAGCCTTTAACCCAGTGTAACCCACTTTACAAAATCCGCTGAATTATTTGTGATGATTAATGAAATTCGATTAATGGAGTTACTGAAATTGAATATGATCGGTCCATTATTTTACCTATACCACATACTACATTTCTTCTCGGAATAGTGGTTTAACGCATTTAAATATAGCACATAAGTTTTGCACCGCAGACTAAAAATTACTTAAAAACGTAAAAATTCCACATTAATGAATAATAACACGAATACAAAATTTTATATATTTTAGTGGTAACATGGTAACCATATTACCCCGTTCCCGAAAATCATAAATCTTATATAAATATCAATATCGAGATAAAATCTAACACGAATAAGTTTGGTACAAATATAGATAGCTCCACTAAATTTCATAATGATCAGTCAATCCAAAATTAACCATGGCTTCCATATAAAGGATAAGCGATTTTTTTTTCATTTTAGAGGTCCTTGAGCCAAGAAGATGTTTAACTTTTATGATTTTATGATAAATTTCCATCGATACCAATTTTATTAAAATCAGCACATAAAATTTATTTAACATTAAACTTTGTTCATCTTTAACAAAAACGAAAGAAAATGATAATTTAAAGGTCCATAAAACATGAACCGTAAACTATATAGAACAGATTTACACACGATAAAATGTACAATAACTATTTTAATGAACACCCCAAATTAAAAAAAAAAATCAAAGAAATAAAATTTTTAACACTGAAATTTTAGTTCGAAATTTTTTGGAATTACCCTACCTGTAATCCTTTTACTGTTTTGTTAACTTTTATTTACTTTATTTTATTTTATTTTATTTTATTTTATTTTTTTAATTTAACTAAGTATTATGTAAAGTTGAGGAATTAAAATTTTCTATTTTCATAACTCAAAAAAACTAATCGTAGCTTTACAGAAATCGCATTCAAAGTTTTAAAATGCCATTTACTTTAATAGAAATATGACTAACATATTCTCTTCTCAATCAATAGAAGATAAATCTTGATATAACGCGTATTTCCACATCATTAATTCTAAAATCTCGTTTTTTAAGTTATGACGTTATTGAGGTAAATGAGCGATATTTATTAAAAATGTTTTATTAAATTTAGCCGATTTTAAAAAGGAATTACGCATTAAATTTTAAATAAAATAACATATAAGAAGATACGAGTATATACATGTTTCGATATAAAGAAAAAATTTTAATTAAGTGACATCTAAATAAAAAATCTGAAAAGAAAAAGGAAATTAAATTTAGAATTTAAAAATTTAATACAGTAGAAAAGCTACGATGTTTAGCTTTCTAACACCATTTTTATTGCTCAAAATATTTTGTTCGGAATATCTAAAAATTTAGCGGGTATTTAGGAACTTTTAAAAATTGTTACATACAGTGGCAGACATAACTAAAGCACAGATTATCATTTATTCAATATAGACGTATAACGATGGGGAAATCGTTTATTATTATTATATTGGTATTTTACTCCAAATTCTTTAAAATTAAAGCAAAAAGAATTGAGTTTCTTTATATAAATTAACAAATTTCAAATATGAAATATACATTTTTCTTGCGAGACAAAACTAAAGTACATTTTTGATTTGTTAAATACAAATGTTAACCCTTAAACATCGAATTCAATTATCGGGTAATATGATTTAAATTAATGCAGTCAATATTACTCTTTATCAAAATTCAATTTTAGCTTTCTTGTGACTTATTTAGTTGACAGCAAGCGTTCAAAGTAGTCGAATGCACTTTTTGAACATAATTTCAAAAGTGAATTTCACACACGCACATACACAATACCAAAAATTATAGATATAACAGTCATTATTAGTGTGGTGGTATATATTTTGAATCAATGCTGTTTTTTTACCATTTATAATAAAATCTGATAAAATTTCATATATTGAAATATAATTTTTACATATTTTCCAATGTACCATATGTACACAGTGCATTTTGGCATGATTTTTAAAATGTTTTTTCACATTTAAATACCTTTTATCGATGCAAAAAAGTGCAATGCCGATGAGGTAGTGAATGTACTTTATTATTACCCATCCGTTTTTGGTAACTGTAACTTTTGGAGTAGACCTGTCACAATACTAGTTACTTCAACATATAATGTACTGAATGAAGTTAATGGTCACCTTCGTACTTACAAGGTGACTTTTATTACACAATCCTTTCAGTTAAATATTTGTGCAATCAACACTTTTGAGTTCTTGGTGATTGTAAAATTATAACTGTCTTCATGCACGTTTTCGGAAGGATCAATAAAGTAGTAAATAGTTAAAATACTCGTTCAAAAAAGACACACAGTGACAATTGGCTTAGTGCTCGTTCACAAAGGTACAAAAGTTATGAAAGAAAAAATAGCATCTTGCTATCTAAATGGAGCCAATTTAAATCTATAAAATAAAAGATTTGCTAGCATTTACTGCTTCTATATTCAACTGTTGATACTTTGTATGTCTTGGTTGGCACCTCCTAGGTCTGCCTTATAGATTCTAATCTATTCTAATTCCTGGTGAGCATGCCCGATCCATCGCTATTTTCGCCTCCTAATTTCCAATTCATATCATGTTTTTCCGGCCCGAGCCCAAAGTTGCTCGTTGCTGATATTATATGGCCGTGAGTATTTTTTCGCAATGATTCTCATGACGTTGATATTAGTTTATGGCTATAATCAAGAGTGGCGCATAGTGTGTCTACTTCGCCTTAATATGAACGAAAAATGGAGTTGTTTTGTTCACTAACACACTATATGAATAAGGAATTACATACATTTTTATTTTAATATAATTTTTCATCAGTTTCCACTACAATTCAAACAAATAATATTTTATTTCAAATGTGTATAGAATGCGTCCTTTACCATATACGATATGCATCAGAAAACGTTATTTTACGGATTTTCCGAAGCATTGAATTTCTAAGGAAAATTAATGCAAAATTTGTGTCCAGCGAGCATTTTTAGGTTAGGGTACCCAAGTCTCCATTCTAGTACCTAATTTTTTTAAAACTTTTACACATCTTCGTAGCACAAGAACACTTAAATTTGAAAAACCTCTTTAAAAACTTCAATCCTTGCCATTTCAACTACTTAGGAAATTTCATCCTTGATTTTTAAATTTTTAAATTATTTCCCACTTTTTTCGTTGATTATATGAATTTATATCGGTCGTTGCTATGTTGAAACCCCCATTTAACGGGTATTTCCTTTTCATATATACAAGAAAAATATCTTTTAGGGCAATGTAAATTGGGTCGATATAGTGACCGGCAAAACAGCCACAGACGTTTAAGACGTTTTCCCGTTTTGTCAAAATACATCAGAACTTTTCAATTTAAACTTCACGGGAGAAAAGTATGGGTCTCCATTAAACCATGGAGTAGTTAAAGTTAATACGTCCACCAGAATGAAAAGGATTAAATGCATGTTTGACTAATTGTACTAAGAAACATGTAGGAGGTTTGTAATGGTCTGGGTTTTTTTGCGGTCATAATGTCGGGCCAATTGATAAAATAAATGTAATAAAGAAACATTTTATATCTAACCATGGCCCAAAAGATGCTATTCTTCCACATAAGGAAGATGATATGCCCGTTAGGAGGAGGTATCAACATAGCAACCGCTAAAAATTAATATAATTTTTTGAAAAAAGTGTGTTATGACCAAAAAAAAAATTCAGTTTTTAAGTGTTTGAAACAATTACTTATTTCACAGAAAATATATTGTGGATCATATGGGAAATTGTATATCGCGAAATAATACGCGTATAATCTAAAAACATATAATCTAAAAACCTATATGAAATAGCAAGGTTTAAAATTTCTGAGCAGATTTTTTAAATTGAATTGAAGTGTCTCTATGTCACACAGATGTGTAAAAGTTAATAAAAAAAACAAAATTGGTATGTGATATTAAATATTAGTGAAACTAACATTTGTATTTAACAAATTTAATATTTAAATAAATTTCATATTTTTTTGAATTTTTTTTAGTTTAAATAAAGAAACACAATTCTTTTTTTTATAATTACAATACAATTACAAATTATATTCTAATTCTAACCGAGCGGAGTAACGAAGACCATAGCTCATTGTAGTGACATAGACCAGAGTCTCTGGTGGGAATCGAACCCACAACCTCCAGACTGACAGACTAGTTCATTACCAACTAGGCCATCGGCTTTGTTTTAAGGAATTTGGATCAAGTGAAAATAAATGCCCAAAAATAATTGAAATCAAAACGGTTTTCCCATCGTTATTCACCTATATTTCAATAAATGCTAATACGTGCTTTAGTTTTTGTCCGCCACTGTATATCCACACTAAGCCTGTGTATAATTATAAGTAACTTTAAAATTATTTTTTAAATATTAATATTTTTTTAAGATAATATATATTAATTAATTAATCAATAATTATTACGAATAAATTAAAAATTAAGAATTTATTTTGTTAGTTACGATCATTGGATCTTAACCATTATGTTCATACCTTTAAATGGGCTTTTAATAAATAATAATCTTAAGGCTACTATTTTCAATAAATTTATTCGTTTACTTCTCTAAGGAATACATCTATTTATTTTAAAATACGAGACCGAATTAAATATTTGGTAAATTCTTGTCTTTTACAAAAATATTTTTATAAAAGAAAATTAATATTAGATGATTATATCTGTGATCTCTTGGCAAAACATCTTAAGTTGACATAAGACAATTTTCAGATTATTTAATCATTAAATTAACATGATGAATATTTATCATTTAGACCAATCGGTATTTTCCTACTTTTATTAGTTTAGGAGATATAGTTGAAAAAAATTTTAGTGCACCTGAAAAATTTTAAAATTTCAGTTAAGTTATTTTGTCAAAAGTCCAGAGATGTTCACTAGGGTTATAAACTTTTTTAAACCTCAAAATGTCATATCAACACTTTATTGCCAATATTGCCCTGCTAATAAAAAATGAAGTTTTTAGTCGATTTGGAAAAAAACTTCACGCACCTAATGCGATTTCTAAAATGCCTTTGTAAATTTGTTTTAATATTTTAATTTGAAAAATGTTTACATAAGATTCTAAATATTTAATTTTAATAGGAATTATTAAATTTAAATAGGAATTATGTATTGCGTATGGATCATAATCACTTTATTTTATATTCCTCTTCCACCTAAATAAGACAGTATTCAGAAGAAAACTACTTAGAATTTATCGGTTATCGAATAAAATATAAAAATGTGACAAGAAATTAATTTAACACATTTTAGCACATATTTTGTACCAAATTGGTAGTAAATCATTTTTCATTTAAATATAAATAAAAAATAAAATAAAAAGTGTCAAAAACTTAAGAAATTTTGCGAAGAATGTAAATTTATTGGTACCAAAACAATATTACCTCTACAAAATTTTTATAATTTTTAATATCATATCCCTTTATACTTTTCCATGCTCTACAAGACCTTGCTATGGTATTTTGGATATTTGCAAAAATTATAAAAAGTTATAATCCTAATGTTCACTCCCCAAAATAATATAAAATATACTTTAAGAACTCAACATAAAAAGCAATGATAGGGAAAAATAATAGACGTTTATCTATGGCAAAAATGTGTTAAATTCATTGCTTCTTACGCTCTTTTTTTAGTCAGGGAAAATAAGGGTTCGAGCTCCGAATTTAATGAAGAGATAAGAATTTTAGCATATAGTTTCGTCTAGTCGTTTTATACATACTAATAGCTTTTCGAAACATTCGATTTTTGATTGAAAAACTACATAAATTTCATTAGTTTTTCCATACAATTTAAAAACCATTTTCAGCAAAATTTTTCTAAAAACCAAATAAAAACTACTGAAATAATTATTTATGAAACAGCCTGTTCAATTGATTTCAGGACAGTAAGCTTTTATATATAATGAAAATGAAAATAATATATATAATATAATTAAGATGAGCTGGCTTAAGCAACTGGCGAAATGCGCATAGGAACTAGTTTCCCCCAACAAAAAAAATTATGGATTTATTCAAAGTAATGCTTGCGATTATTAGCACAATGTTAAAATATTAAATTGAAAATATTTTGCTTTTATTGACTTTTTCTATTTGTTATACAAATTTTATTCATAAATAATTTCTAAAATGTTGTTTTAAATATTTAAAAAAAGAAAAATAAGCCAAATTAGTTTTAAATAAAAAATTATACAAAATATGTGTGTCAACAAAAACCAAATAGAGAGTTTTTTAAATTTAGTTTTAACAAAAACCGAATAGTTTTTGTTTTGTATAAATGGCATATTATATATAATAACATTGAAAAGGAAACTTAAAATTTTTGAATTTTTTATAAAAATGTTTATATATTTATATTTAAGTACAACCCGCGCTAATTTCATCTTATACAATTTTAAATTATTCTTGAATCATGAATTCTCAAAATATTTAAATCCTTTTTTATCCTTTCGTTTACATAGTGTCTACATTAGATATTTTTTATCAAGACAAACGTCAAACTTAACGCGAATTTGTGGAAGGTGGCAACAGTTGCACAAAAACAACAATATGGCCTATTCATTATTGTTTTTTATATATGCAGTTTGACAACTGTAACAACCAAAATAATAATCAACTGTTTAACTAAGGTTACCTTGTATATATTCGCACTGATTTTGACGTTTGTGTTGATATAAATTTACCTAATTCATAATATAAGCTTTATTAAATGTATTTTTTTTTTTATTAAAACAACAAATGATGACCTTTATATGAAACAATTCTATCGCTTTTAAGAGGAAATTTAAAGTAAAGCAAATAGAAAATAATATACATACAATATTTTGTTCTCAATCAAAATTTTAATATGCTTGACAACAAAAATATTATATTTGGAGGATATTTTTATCAGAAACAAAATTTTATAAACATGCAAAAATTTAATTATTTCTATAATCATTAAACCAATATTTTTATTTGTTTTGTACAACTGTTAAATTTTTGTTATTAGAAATGTTATGTTTTCCTCAAAGATAGAATCTTAGGCCTTGTTTTGTTTTCCACAACTATTGAATGTTTGCTTTAAAACATATTTTTTCCCCCGACTATTGGATATACATTTTTGTGTATCAATCCGGACGTTTGTCAGTAAGCAATCAAATTATTTGTGAAAAATAACTACCGTATTTAAAAGAATTTAATACAGCTTTACTGACCACTGTTAAGCACTGTTGATTCGCTTAATGTACCCTTAGGAAGCCATTTTTAACTTTAAATATTTTAAAGTACGTTCGACCTTATTTCAAAGCTACTTTAAACTATTGCCGTTACATACATATTACAATAAAAAAAAGAATTTTTGTATTCATCCGTAAATTTTTGAAAAAAATGTCACATTTTTTAATTTCCGGACTTTAAGATTCGTTCCAGGACAATATAATATTTTCCTCACATATGTTCTATTTGAGATATTTTGTAATAAAATCATAAACATAAACAAGAAAAAGTCTAATTTTCCTGTTTTGGATTAAAATACCAATATGTATTGCGGCTGCCCGCATGTCAACTAAATGTTCGTCATAATCACATATGTGCGACTTTTTCGTTGTTTGTTGTTTCCACGTAATTCTAAATAGTACATTAATATGTACAAGTCTTAAATTAAGGTGTCGTTAATGTAATGTGTCAACTCCGGGTTAGAAATTACGAATTTTAACAGAAATAATTATTAAAATAGTTAAATTTTAACAAAATTTCAACAAAAATAATGTAAACAAAACCAAAAATGAAATAGTGATGTTGATTTTATCACAGAATATTCGTTATTCGGATACTTATAATTACAACCAACAAATACTAAATAAAAGTATTTAAGTTATACATAATTATATTTACATAAGCTAAATAATGATTTATTTTTAATTGAAAAACTTATTTATCATTAAAAACGTCCTAGAATATCAAAAATAATAATTAAATAAAACAGTTTACGAATAATTTATTCTAACTATTCACAACACTGACAATATAAATGAGAGAGAAACTGAGAAGGGTTGTCTACATAAGCAAAAAAAAAAAAACAGTTCATTAGTTAATATAGACTGCAAACAGTTTTTTGAATACGATTTGCTTAAAATGGACTTAAAGGGATATATTGTATATTAGCTAGTTTGTGTTTTATATATAAATTATTTTTTTTTTTTTTTTTTCTGAATACGGCTGCAAGTGTTTATGTATTTACTCGTATTAAATGTTCGCAAATAAAATAGTGAGTATTTGTAAAAATAAACTAAATGAATGCAAATAAAAAAAGATAAAAACTTTAAACTTTCAAGTTGCATTTTATACTACATTAAAAACTCAGATAATCAATAACATAATTCTACTAATTCCATTTGCACTTAAATCGCTTTATATTATTTTTAAGTTTTTAAATACGCCATCAATAAATCAAAAAGAATACGAGGATGCTTATTTTTCATGCTTAAATCATTAGAATCAAATTTTATGGTCTACATTTCCAAAGAAAAAATAAAAATACTGAACTCAGTTCCCATGTAAATATTTATATGTAAGTAATTAATATGTAAAGAATTAATATGTAGATTAATATTTATATCTAATAAATAAAACATGTAATGGAATTAATAAAAAATTAATAAAAATAATAACTTATGTATTTCATTTTAATGATTTTAATTATTCTAATTTTTAACTATAATCATATATTCCAATCATAGTATGTTGCTCTTAGATTATAGTTACAACAACCATATTTTTCTCTGCGTGTAAGTTCGTAGTTTATCTAGACCTTTTCAATAGCGGATTTCATAAAGAATTCCAGATATATTGAAGTACACTTGGCAAAAATTATCTGTTAAGACGAAGATCTCAATTCGACTCCTCTAACTATAAGATCCCATAATCCCATAATTATTAAACATTTTTGGAACCACGAATGCTCTTCGTAAACTTCGTAATTATTGAAAAAAAAAACTATTTTTATATTTAAATATTTCATACTTATAATCAAGAAAAGAAGTTAAAATTAATATGACAAACTTTATTTTTTTAGGTTCCAGAAAATTTTCTACCAGCTTCGATGAAGGTTTCCGGTAATTGTCATATTTAATATACTTTATTAGGTATTTAATAATTTACTTCAATTTTATGTACAATACCGATTTTCTATAAAGGTCCTAGAATATATCTAAATTGATATCGAAACTGACTATAAGTAATATTTATCTCATTAACGATAATAAATAAAAGTATAGAGATATTTTTAATATATAATATATAATATATAATATATAATATATAATATATAATATATAATATATAATATATAATATATAATATATAATATATAATATATAATATATAATATATAATATATAATATATAATATATAATATATAATATATAATATATAATGTATAATATATTTGTTTAAATAAAAAGCAAACCATAATAAAACATTTTCAAAATTAAGCGATTAAGATGGATGTATTCAATTTATCAAAGATAAATGTTTTCATGTACAAAAGCACATATTGTTACTTATGTATCTAACAAGTTATTCCATTTTATATCAAAATTTAGTTAATATTTTTTTAAACAAAAATAAAATAAAAGAAATATTAAAAATAAAATTCATATAAGCTTTTTTTTCTCATTTAAATTTTTAATTCATTCCATCATTTACTTGATTGGTTTAACGATTTTTTGATTGGAATATTTTTTCTGTTTTTCATTTTCATATTTTTGGTGAGAGGTGCAAATTAAAAAAAAATGTTTAATTGAATGAATTATTTTGGTGATTGCCGACTTTTTTCTGTGTACATAACGTAGAAGAAGAGCAATTCCTCATGATAATCTCAACTAATATAATATTTGGAGTAAAAATATAAAATAAAGTCCATGGAATTAAAAAAAGAAAAGATTACCATTAAATTTTGAAAACGAAATCCACCATTAAATTGAAACGGCGAAAAAAATTATTTATTATAATAAAATTTTATCTACATGTTCTCATATACATACATATGATATAAAAAAATTGCAATAGCTCTGCGGACGTTTTGTTTTGCTTCAAGCTTGTCCAGAAAAAAAAAACTGAAATTAGTCCGATTAGTTGTTGATAATATTCACATTCACTACATTTGCGACTAATTTGTCCTGCAAACAATTTACAACTTTGGACTTACATTTAGTTAATATTTTTTTAAACAAAAATAAAATAAAAGAAATATTAAAAATAAAATTCAAATAAGCTTTTTTTTTCTCATTTAAATTTTTAATTCATTCCATCATTTACTTGATTGGTTTAACGATTTTTTGATTGGAATATTTTTTCTGTTTTTCATTTTCATATTTTTGGTGAGAGGTGCAAATTAAAAAAAAATGTTTAATTGAATGAATTATTTTGGTGATTGCCGACTTTTTTCTGTGTACATAACGTAGAAGAAGAGCAATTCCTCATGATAATCTCAACTAATATAATATTTGGAGTAAAAATATAAAATAAAGTCCATGGAATTAAAAAAAGAAAAGATTACCATTAAATTTTGAAAACGAAATCCACCATTAAATTGAAACGGCGAAAAAAATTATTTATTATAATAAAATTTTATCTACATGTTCTCATATACATACATATGATATAAAAAAATTGCAATAGCTCTGCGGACGTTTTGTTTTGCTTCAAGCTTGTCCAGAAAAAAAAAACTGAAATTAGTCCGATTAGTTGTTGATAATATTCACATTCACTACATTTGCGACTAATTTGTCCTGCAAACAATTTACAACTTTGGACTTACATAGTTCTATGAGCTTGGATCCAATATATGTGTATCAAATGTAGGGCATTATATTAATGATCTTACCCTCATTTTAATTTGTTTTCGTTTATTCACACCAGCTATTAAATTTTCACTTTAAAAATATTAATTGCTTAGTGTCATGTTGTTTATAATTAAAAATTAAAAATTAAAAAATAAACAAATTTAGTTCGAAAGTAAAATTTTATGAGTATATAGACATTTACAAATGTATTAGTGATATTTAGATTAGAAAATTTTTAAATAAAATATTATACAATGACCTTGTATCAATTAAGATTAAAAAAACGAATTAATTTTAATCAAAAGAGCAACAGCATTAAAGTGAATTGCTTTAATGAAACAAAATCATACAAGTGAGATGTTTTATATTTTGAAATGGTGACAAATAAAATCTGAACAAATCGAAATTGTTTACATTAGAGGTATAACTTTTTGCTACTTTTGAGAATACAAAAATTTAAATGGCATAGCCGTGTGGGAAATTGACAAATATTAAGAAATGCGATATTACATTTTGATCGTTAAAAGTTTCCTCACCAAACAAATTAAAGTTTCCAAATTATGAAATAGGTTGTATGACACAACTAGTCTATGCTTTCTTGAGTAAAATCATTTTCTTACACCCGTTACCACAGTTATAAAGGGTATAAGTTTGTCATATATAATATGTATATATTCAGAGAACGAAGTGCCTAGCTTACATAGGGGCTTCAGAAAATCCATTTTTAAAAATATGTCCGCTATTTTTGAACCGGTTTATTCTGTATAATTAAACACTTGTTTGATTTATTATATTTACATATTTGTATTAAAAATGTTTTAACTTACAAATAATACAAATAGAAACAAGTGTCATTAGATGTTAATACAAGAGTTAGCAAATATAAACATTTTGCACAAAACAAGTGATTCCGAAAATTCCCGCATCCTTATCCGGAAGTACGGTATTACAAATTTTGTGATTCATGTGATTTTTCACACTATAAGTAAAAATGTTTACCCAAAGGGAAAACATTTTAAATTTATAAAATCTAATATCGCATAGGTTCTCAAACACATAAGTATTTAAGTTGAATTCCTGGGACAATGATACTAATTCAATAACATCCAAAAATAAAATAGAAAAATACTAAAGCATATTTTAAAATTAAGAATTTATTATTAATTTCAATTAACAATTAATAAATGAATTTTTGTCCATAAAATCTTAAAGTTTTGTAACTTTTCAGAGCATTTTTAGCCCGTAGAGATTCATTGCGATAGCTTTAAAGCATGAAAATTCAAATTCATTGCAAGTTTTTACTTTTGAAACAATATTGAAACATAGTCTGAAAATTTTGCAAACTTTTCAAGTGGTCTTTAAATATTTTGAAGGGCCCACATATACTGAACAAAAAATTAAAAATATATTAATAATTTAAATTTTTAAACTGATCAGAATTTCTTTATTAACCACAACATTAAGCTAATAGTAAATCCTTTTCACACCTTAAAACATTATTTCGAAATATTGTCTATTTATAACGTGTATAAATTAAGTAAACTTCGGAAACCAAAAAAAAAAAAAAAAAAAAAACAAATAAAATAAAATAAAATAAATATATACTAGTGGAAAACAAACAAACAAAAATTAACACACAATTTAAGTTGACAAATATAACAAAAATGGAAATCTTCAAAAAAAAAAAAAAAATATTGTACAAAACAATACATAATGAAAATCAAACAAAAAGCTTTACAATTTCAAACGAACAAACACTTTCACTGAAACGAATTACGAATTTTAAGTAAAAACCTGCAAAGTTAAACCTGATTTACATATTTATAGTGTGTTTATCCGTATTGCTTCGTAAGCTCTATGAATTTATATTTTATACTTACAAATGTTATAAAACGTTTCAAACGTAATGTCAGAAATATTATAACCCCATTAAACCAAGAAGGACATAAAACTCTGCTGTAAAAAAAAAAATAATAATAATAAAACTACAATAGAAAAAAATACAAAACAAATTTGTTTAAAGAAAGTAAAACAAACTTTTGCTTTTGTATTTATATTAAAAAATGTAAATGTTGACAAGGTTTTTTTTCATATTTTACATTTTGTTCTATAATTTTGAACAGAAAAAAAATATGGTGACACAGACAGAGTCCTTGAAAAGAGATGTGTATGTATTTACACAAACCTGCACAAATTACACAGCCATTCGAACTCGAATACACCTATATAAACTCAACAAATACTTATTATTGTCTTTTTCGAATTCGAATATTTTTATGTCGAATAGTCGAATAAAACGAATAATTTAATTTGTTTTCAATTGAGGTGATTTTATTAAATTATTTATATAAAAATATCTAAAAATGTTTCCTGGTGATAAATTTAAATAAATGACAATTTCGTCAACGACCCTCTTCCGTTGGTCGATAGCGTTAGTTTCAAAATCAAATTTTATAAAAACAAAAAAAACAATATTTAAAACCATTCACTCAAATTTTATTTTTTAAGCTAATTTCTAAGGACTTTTGACAACTAATCGTAATTTGCAGGTTTTTTTTTTTTTTTGATAAAGTCCGATGTTTATAAAAATTAAGTCCGATGTTTATAAAAATCGGTGTCATTCTGCGATTGTTTGCTTTAGAGATACAGCTCAAAGAAAATTAATTATAGTATTTGTTGATTTTTCAAACAGTTTTTTAGCTCTCCTAAAATTAATTTTAAAATATTCCAGGAGATTTAGAGACAATTTACTTTGGGGATTTTCCCTGCGGCTATTAAGTTGTAGAAAAGCAGGCGGGGTAAGAAAAGTTTGTGTTGGATTTTTGATCGGATTGTTGTTTTTGTCAAAAAATGTTTTTAAAAGTTTTACAACACAGAAAAAATCACCAAACTCTAAAATAATTCACTCAATTAAAAATTGTCTAAATTTTCACCTCTCATCAAAATGATTATATCAATTACTAATAACTGTAAAAAATGAAAAACCGAAAATTTTTCCAACTAAAAAATTTATTAAATCAATCAAGTAGATGATTGAATGAATTAAAAATTTAAATGAGAAAAAAACTCACTTGAATTGCTTGAATATATTAATTAAATTTTGATGTAAAATGAAACAACTATATTGAAATATAATTTTTATGAATACAAATTTATATGTGTAAATGTAAAAAAGATTTCGAAGCAACTTCAGAAGAAAATAATATAAGAAAACGCTGCGATAATCCCCAATATAAATAGGCTCTTACATACACATTTTATTGATTTTTTAGTTTGTATAAAAATTAAAATCTTAAATAAAATTAACATCTTGAATGAAGAAGATTAAATTACATGTAGTACACCAAATATGATCAAAATCTGATGAATGTTAAAAAATAGCATTTATTATGAATCTTTCCTGAAGTAGACGATATTGTAATTATATTAAAAATACCCTAATATTATCCAAATTTTATTAATTTACATCACTAATTAAATGTCATTATTAATTAACAGTCTGCTTCCAAATTTTTTATCTTAAATCTTTCAATTTTATTAAAAAAGTTGTAATTTTAAATAAAATCGGATAATATGGACCTCCCTAATCCGGATAATTTGGTAATCTGGGCAACTCATCCAACTCATTACATACTCTATAATCGGCATTGAATATTAAAAAGTAATTTTATACTATTTTTTTTATTTTAATTATTATATGGATGAGTTGTTTGTTGTTGATTCCTACATTTTCAGTTAAGTTTTGTACCCATGTGCAACCTTATTTACATTTATTGGAAGAAGTTGAAATTGTGGAAAAATTTTAAATACAATTTGTATTATTTAAAAAATATTGATTTAGTATTTGTTTGTTTTTTAATAAATAACATGATAATCCGGATTGAGGTCTGCAATCAATTATCCGGATTATCGAATTTATATTGTATGTATTTTATATACATACCTACATACATATGTATTTAGATGTATATTGGATATGACGTTAGAAAAATTACCCTACAAGCAGAAAAATTATCAATAAATAAATTTTGAAATAATATAACAAATAAAGAAAATTTTACATCTTGTTAAGCATGTACATAAAACTTAATATCATAAAATGTCCATTTTTTTTTCTAAAAGACAAACAAATTTATTCAATATTTTTTCATTTTTGAACAATTTTTCCACAACTGAAAAATAAAAGTATTGCATTAATTTCTTCCAGATGATCTCAGTGGGATATCATCAATTTATTGCGGAGGTGATAATGACCTTATTAAAAAAAGGGCGATATTTTGAGGATAAAAATAATAAAAAATTTTAAATTTTATATATTTTTTGTTGTTTTTGCCTAATTTTCTTTAAGCTGATATAAATGCAATATTAGAAAAATATTGCTTTGATGATTTACGTTCAAATAATAAAATGAAGATATTGCGTGAATTTCTTCCAGGAAAATATCTTCCAAATGTTTGTAGGGTATGTTTGTTAAAAATAAATAAAAATTTTAATCCATCTATCGAAAAGTTTACACATACAAATGAAGCCAACTTATTAAACTTACACTTACATATTTTTATACCTTACACCACCATAGATAGGGAGGGTATTATGCGTTTGTGCTGATGTTTGTAACGCCCAAAAATATTGGTATAAGACTCAACTTAATGTATACCAATCGGCGTAGAATAATTTTCTGAGTCGATTTAACTATGTCCCATATAAGGTTCACTTTCATAGAAATATACAATACTCTTAATATAAGTATCGGCCCACGATTGGCCCCAGGTCCCATATAACTCCCTTTCCCAAATTTGAATGCACATGCACAAACATATACACAAGTATATATCTTTCTTGTTATATGTGTACTTTAAACTAATTATTCTGTTCTATGATATATTTTTTTTACATAAGTTTGTCATTTTACAAGAAAGTCTTTAAATATATATCCAGGGTCTCAAATTGAACAATATTCGTTATTGTTACGATTAATAATATATAAATGTTTTTGTATATATATATATATATATATATATATATATATTGTTTTATAATTTATCTTCAAACAAAAATTAAAGTTTTGAAATGTTATGTTAAGGAACTGTCAACTATATTTTTAATTAATTAAAAATGTTTCTTTATAATTTATTAAATAAAAATTACATCTCTGTTCGCTAGATTTGAACCCATATGAACATTTTAAAACTCCTAGCTTTGAATTCTTACCCGCTAGGCCACATGGCATTTTGAAATTTCGAATTGAAAAAACGGTTATACTTTAATTTGTATAAAAAAAATTATTGATCACTATTGTTGAATTTTAAATATATTAAACATATAGTGTTATAAATTGATTTTTATACTGTTCACTAGACTACCCATAAATACAAAATTTTATATTTTGCTTGCTCCACTGGCAGTTTCTGGTAAATGGGGCTAAAAAAATAATATGGGTGCAAAAAATGGGTCGATCGGTCGTAAACCGGCCAGTCGACTTTGACTTTTGTCAAAAAAACAGTCTTAAAAGTAACTAAAACTTTTATTGCAGTATAACTCTTTAATTTTACATTTTACGAAAGAAATCTAAAAAGCAGAAATTTTTGACATATACTCGTAATTTTTTACCCTACTATGTATGACTTATCGTGATGTATATATGTGCCCAATTTTATTGATTTATAAAAGCTACAAATCCTACTCTACATAATAATAAAAACCGTTGCTTACAGGAAAGGTCCATGTTAAAACTAGGGCCTTTTTAGAAAAAGTATAAATTTGACGAGTTATAGTAGGCAAAAAAATTACATGTCAAAAATTTCTGCTTTTTGTTCTGAATAAGAAAGCTTATGTATTTTTTTTTTTTTCTTTTTTGTAAAATGTTAAATTAAAGTTATAGCGCAATAAAAGTATTAGTTACTTTTAAGACCTTTTTTAGGACAAAAGTCAAAGTAAAATCAAAACTTTTGTAAATGCCATATATTCTACTGTTCACATATATGAGGAGTACATATAATTGTTCCTAAACAAAATTTCTATGGGTATAGATAGTCTAGTGGAAGTGTTCTAGATTACAAATCTTCAAGCAAAGTAAATCTGAGTATTTGAAATGTTTTTCTTAAAATATTATCACTTAACTGTAATTATATTTTAGGTTTTTAAATGTAGATAACGAGATGGCATATCATGTTTGGTGAAATTGTGTCTTAGAGCCCCAAAGTTAAAAATTCTGAAAATTTTAAAATAACTAATTCAAGTTTAAAATATCTAATTCTAATGTATCAGGGACTCTTTATGTTACAAATTTTCGTTGTCATGCTTAACACCAGTTTACAAATATAAAATTTATTTCCAGACTAAAGACATAATTACAATATGTTTATATATTTATGAAATATAGATTTTGTGAAGGGTATAAAAATTCGGCAAAGCCAAATATAACACTTCCTTTTTTTTTTTTTTAAATTACTTTAATAATACATAGTATGTACTTCTAAACATATGGCTATCATTCTCATGTAAATTATTAAATACATATTTGACATTTTATTAAACTTTTGATAGTATATTGTATAGTGATTTAATACAAAAAGAAACATATTTATGATTTTAAGGAGTTATTTCATTATATTTTATATTAGGGTTTGATTGTTGAAACTAAAAGTCGAATTTTCAACTTTTTGACTTTTTCAATTTTTAAATAGTCGATTTTCGACTTTTTTCAATATTAAAATTAACTTAATGTTAATCTTAACTTAAAAATATAAAATATATACAACGTAATCAAATATATTAAATAATTAGCATACAATGCAATGAAATTGCTGGTTCCACATAAGAATATATTTTTACGATACTATTTCAAACAGTTAGATGATGTAGTTGGAATAAAAACTGCTAAGAAACTATTCCTTTTAAATAAAGTAATCTTTTTCGACTTTTTCCGTCTACTTTTGACTTTTTTCGACTTTTTGAGTATTTGACAAGAAGATTTATCAACAATTTTCAAGCCAAAAATTAGATTTCGACTTTTTTCAACAAAAGGTCAATTGTTCGATTATACTAAATTCGATTTGATGAATATTATACGATAAAACAAAAAATTTCTTTGATATGAAAAGTAAAAAAGGTGGATTCAATATATACATATATACATCCAATAACTCTAATGTAGGCTGTTAACACTAGTAAAAAAGACAGAAAATGATCTAGAAGTGCACAAACTTGGAAAGAAAAAAACTGAATGGATCTAAGAAATTGTATTTTCATGCGAAAGACTTATAACGTTATTTCTATGAAACCAAAGTATCGCGTTATCTTTTCTTCACATTTTAAAAGAACTTAAATTTATTAAAAGTACGTCAGTTTAATTTTAGTTAAGCAAAAATTGGTTTTCGTAAAAAAATTGCATCAAAAGTGTTCGTGAGCTGAAAACGCGATATCTTGAATATTTAAACATTACCGAGGCACACCAAATGCGGTAATTAAAATTGGTGAAACAATATACTAATCTGTAGCTCTTATCATGACTAACATCGAAGTCCATACGCCATTTAAAAAATATTGATTTTTCATTTAATACAACTTTAAAAATTTTTAGTGTGTATTAAAAAAAATAATAATTTATATACATACTACTAATTAATTATCCATTAAGATCATTATAAAATATTTTACTTTACTGGTTATTTAAAGTTATTAGGAAATGTTTAAAAAAGCACTATGATCGCTGCATTCTTCAGTACTTCTTTTATTTGTATTTTAGCTATATTAATTAGGGTTATGTAAGTTTAATTAAATTACGAAATATAGAGAAAAAATATAGTTGTAGTGACGTTAACCTAAGAGCATCATAATACAGCGAAAAATAGAAATAATTATAAGTTATAATTATTGCGATTCCACTTTGTCATATTGTGCCCGAATTTATAGTTTATTTTTATATGTTATGATTCTAGTTTTATACATATATAATTGAACAATCTTACTACATAATTATCCCATTCTATCAGATTATATTTTGATCCCATGTTATCAAATATTATCATATTATTTTTTCACTTTGTCATATTATTATTCCATCTTATCATACATCAAAATAAAACGTATTGTTACGAAATTGTATTTGAATTCAAATATAACGGTTTTAACGGCTGGTTTAAATCTTTCTCAATACTTCTAGACATTTCTACTTATGTTAACAGCAAATAACATATCTGTAGAAATTATTAACATAATTATTAACATATATTATTAAAAATATTTTTTTTTATAAATTTTTTTTATTTTTTATTGAAAATTTACATATTATTTGTTCATTAATTACATTCATTTGTACCACCATATGAGTTTGAAATGCAAGATATGTTTTTTAACTAAACCCTTTAACGGTAGTTAATCAATATCTTACATTGCATGAATCACACCGAGTATAACCAAACCTTGTATTTATATTTGTTCATTACAATTAAAAACAAAATATTTGAAACATTCTATTGTCATGGGAATAATAATTTTAATATAGTTTAAAAACAGAATATGGTTTAAAAACGAGGAAAATGGTTATAGAAGTATTGATATTTTTCATATTAATAAAAATCTGTTTTTGGTAAAATTATTTAAAAACATATAATTGTTGGAGTCAACCATATTAACGTTTTTATTGAGTGTAAACATTTAACAAAAACATTGTAAAATTTAAACAAAAACATTGTTATCATGAACAAAGAATTACTGAAATTCAAGGAATTTAACAATAAGTACATAATATTGTTGTAGTGATAATGTTGTAACCATGTTTTTTCTCTGCGTGCATATACTAGAGACCAGATATAAACTTAGCAATTTTATTTATTAAAAAACAAGTACTGCTAAAATGGAAAAAATTTAAACTATAAAATTAAAGTATAATTTCTAAAGGTTTATACTTTCTCAATTAAATAACACAGGATACCAAAGTAAAGACATTTTGGCGGAGATATACATACAATTTCTATAGGTCATTATGTCGACATTAACAAAAAATAAAAGTTTTTAAATATTTTAGTTAAAAAAGTGCTAAAAAGATAAAAATTTTACCCCTAAATAATAGGATTTTTAAAAAGCGATAACAACATGTTTGATATGAATGTGGTAAGACAACAATACGTTTTAAAATTTACTTTTATGTTTTTTTCTCTTAATTTAAAATAACCGAGTGTACATTCTAAACGTTCGAAGTTTCAAAAAGTTCTTATTATCAAAAAGACTTATTTTGTCCCTGGGACTGAAGGCTTAAAACATACAAAGGGCTTGTGAATTCTCTCCCATGTAGAACCACATATGAAAAAAATACCATTTGAAGAAGAAAAAAGTACCACAAAGCCCCCTCTTGTGGATTTTCACTCACTTAGGACTATGTGCCTTTAATTTCACATAATTATTAAAAAAATAAAAAAGTACAATTAGAAGAACAAAAAGGTATTACAAAATCCCCCTCTTATAGATCCTAATTCAATTAAGACCATGTATCTTTAATTTCATGTTGCTAGGCTCAATATTATGGAAAATTATATGAAATTCAAAACTACCAACGAAAAAGTACTGCAAAGTTCCCACTTATTGATTCTCACTCATTTAGGGCAATGTATCATCATGTTTGGTTCTTCACTATTATAGGAATTCGAAAAGTACCATTAAAGTATCGAAAAATATACATTTAATATTTTTACGTCACATTTTTTTTTTTTTTTTTTTGTTAAATAACTCATTAAAACTATAATATTCTAAAGCAACCACAACAAGCAACTTTATTTAATGACAATTCTATAACATGTATATCATACATTCCATGAAACGACTCCCAAAAACATACATCTGGTCTTCATATTATACTGACATTCGACATAAACATGCCCTATGGAACAATTTGAATTTATTTAGAATGTATTTCAAAAATCAAATTAACTTAAAGAAACATATTACAATAGTTTAAAGTAATTGCAATAAAATCCGATGTATAGCTAAAGTCTAATGATTATTTTTATGTACGTAATATTTAACTATTGATAACATGATAAACAACCTCAAAAATAATATAATAATAAAGATATTTAATTTTTGTATGAAGAAAAATGTTAGACATTTTCTCTGAAAAATTATCAAAACTATTAAACCACCGAGTCCATGAGTATTTTTTGAAAATTTTTTGTAAAAACTAAAAATTAAAAAGATTTGAAAAATTCATTTTGAAATTGCACTTGCATTTTTAAATGGATATTTTACATTCTCATTTATGCTTTAAAGCAATAACGACGATATGAAGATATAAGAAGGTTTAAAGTAAATACTTTGTAGATTTTTTAACTTTTAGATAAATTTAAATCTAAAGTCTCAGTTTTTTAAATTGAAACTTTGTCATACTTTTTAAAAATCTTTCCTGGAATGGGTAAAGAACATTGTGGCGGCACCAAACTAAAATAAAAGTACAATTCATTTCAAGATATTTATCAGAATTTTCGCCCTGACGACGAAAGAAAATATTTTAAACAAAATTCAATTTTGTTTTTTATCAGTATAATTAAAAAAAAAAAAAAATATATATATATATATATATATATATATATTAAAGAACCTCACAAAAAAAGTTGCAAATATACCCCTCTAGAAATAAAGACTGGTCTGTTCTTATATGATTCTCAAAACATACGTCTGAATGTTTAAATTTACGAGAGCTGAACCATTTTCAAAACACCTCTAAAAATACGTATTTCTTTCAATATCATTATCAAAATTTTCGTTAAAAGAAAATTTACTTCAAATGGTAATATTTTCATACTAAGGTCCATCAACCTCAAGACGGTCAATTTTCATATCATAGAAAATCATAGAAAATATTACTAATATTTTAATTTCTCAAAAATGAAAACGAATTAATTTTTTTTTTTTTTTTTTTTTTTTTTGACAAATAGTTAAAAATTATGTACACTGTTGATCGAAAATTATATTTTTGGAGGTATTTTAAAAATGGTTCAAGTGAACGAAATTATTAAACCGAAATATTTTGGGGATTACTTTAAAACATATCAGTCTTTAATTTCAGGGGGTACATTTGCAACATATTTTTGTCTTCATATAAGTCAATGCAATTTAATATACATATGCATATTGTTATAATGCTTTCCTTTATAACGCAGTGAATGTGTTATATAATTTCATGTTGAAAAAAGACAGTTCTTTATTATAATATGACATGATATTTCAAAGTGAAATATACTTACTTTCATTTTAGTTGCAAACAACGACAACTTTTAGTTTGGGTCATCCTAATGTACATACCTACATACATATAAATACAAATATTATCTACAAACACAAATACTTACACAAACGTACTAACTTTGCTTCTTCCTTGCCTAATTGAAATCATTATTAGAGTATAATATTCAAGTTTCGAAAAACTTTGCGCCAGGCATTATGTGGTTGATATTTGTAAGAAAATTTAATATCTAAGGAAATGAAATCACTATCTATTCCGTTCAAATCCTTCTGGATTAAAACATCTTCAAGTTGAAATGTGTCAAATGGCCATATTTACCCGCCCTCAAACACATTAATTTCATTCTGTTGGTTTTTTTTTTTTTTTTTTTTTTTTTTTTTTTGTTATAAGTAAACAAAGAGCTGAGTATTTTTATTTTATTTCATTTTATCTCTTTAATTCTTTTAAATTAGAAATTTGCTACTTTTATTATAATATTTTGTCAGTTGGAAATATTGTTTTAGATTAGTTGGAATTTGCTAAAATACCAAGTCATATCACTTTATATTTATTTTGGTTCAGTTTTTTTTTTTATTTTTTATAACTAAAATGCATATTTTCTTTAAATTTAAATTTAGAAATTGTAAATATTTCATATACATATATTTTGTTTAATATATATATAAGAAAAGTTAATTTTTACCATGAACGTATACGTAATAATAAATATATAGATTAGGAATTAAAATTATATATTAACAATACGCTCTGATGTCTTTATAAACTTTTCGTTTCTTTCGTTTATGATTACTTCATAATTATTATTTAGTTTATTTTTGATAATTCTAAATCAATGTTAGGAGAATTGAGAACACACTTTATACGTACATGGATTTGTGAGTTCTTACTTTTAAAGAGAATAAATTGGTCCGTTTGCACTGTAGGAAATTTATATTATTTTCTTACAATTGAAAATGTGCATGTCAGTTGAAAATTTAGTAATCGAATACTCGTAAATTAATAAACGAATTCGTTTGTGCTTATGCAAACATAAAAAATAAATAACATAAAACACGATTCGATGTTACACAAAAAAAAAAAAAAATAAATAATAATAATAATAATAATACTAATAATAATAATAATAATAAAATAATAATAATAAAATAATAATAATAATAAAATAATATTTTTTATAGATGAAAAAATTTTAAAATCACAAGTTTAAAACTTGTTTGTGTAATATTTCTTTTGTATGAACTGAAACAAATAAATATATGCAAATACATAGCTTCTGTTTTTGGTCAAATCTTCTCAGTGTAGCATTTTTTTATGTGTGTGAAGATAAATATGCGAGTTAAATATGTTTTTGACGTAACGACTTACGTAATGATATATGTGATGACGTAACGGCATATTTAAATATGGCATATTTAAATATGACATATTTAAATATGAAATATTTAAATATGACTATTTGGTAGTAAAAAATGGTAATAAACAGAATTTTGACAAAATTTAATGAAATTTTAAAAGCTAATAAATTTATAATAATATAATATAATAATAAAAATTTTTAAATTTTTGTTCTGAGAAAATATTCCAAAATTCCAGTTTGTGTATGTAAAACCTCTCAGAGGTTCGTCAACCGTTTTGGACACTGAAAAAAATGAATAATGGAATCAAAGATAAATAATATTCTTGAATATAACCAGGCTTCCTGAATTGTATATGTAATTTTTTTAAAGTGTCAACTTTGCGAATATAGTGTCCGTGGATACAAGCAGGATTCCTGAATTGTATTTGTGAATTTTTTAAAAAATGTTCAAAATATCAACTTTGCCAATATAGTCTATCAGAAGTCTGTCAAGGATTTTGACCACTGTGGCCAAACGGCGAGTTGGCATGCATAACCACCATATGGAGAATGAAGCCAAGGATGAGTACTGTCCGTGGATATAAGCAGAATTCCTGAATTGTATTTGTGAATTTTTTAAAAAATTTTCAAAATATCAACTTTGCCAATATAGAGTCTATCAGAGGTCTGTGAAGGATTTTGACCACTTTGGCCAAACGGCGAGTTGGCATGCATAACCACTATATGCAGAGTGGAGCCAAGGATGAGTACTATCCGTGGATATAAGCAGAATTCCTGAATTGTATTTGTGAATTTTTTAAAAAATTTTCAAAATGTCAACTTTGCCAATATAGAGTCTATCAGAGGTCTGTCAAGGATTTTGCCCACTGTGGCCAAACGGCGAGTTGGCATGTATAACCACCATATGCAGCATGGAGCCAACGATGAGTACTATCCGTGGATATAAGCAGAATTCCTGAATTGTATTTGTGAATTTTTTAAAAAATTTTCAAAATGTCAACTTTGCCAATATAGAGTCTATCAGAGGTCTGTCAAGGATTTTGCCCACTGTGGCCAAACAGAGAGTTGGCACGCATAACCACTATATGCCGAATGGAGCCAACGATGAGTACTATCCGTGGATATAAGCAGAATTCCTGAATTGTATTTGTGAATTTTTTAAAAAATTTTCAAAATGTCAACTTTGCCAATATAGAGTCTATCAGAGGTCTGTCAAGGATTTTGCCCACTGTGGCCAAACGGAGAGTTGGCACGCATAACCACTATATGCAGAATGGAGCCAACGATGAGTACTATCCGTGGATATAAGCAGAATTCCTGAATTGTATTTGTGAATTTTTTAAAAAATTTTCAAAATGTCAACTTTGCCAATATAGAGTCTATCAGAGGTCTGTCAAGGATTTTGACCACTGTGGCCAAACGGCGAGTTGGCACGCATAACCACTATATGCAGAATGGAGCCAACGATGAGTACTATCCGTGGATATAAGCAGAATTCCTGAATTGTATTTGCGAATTTTTTTAAAAATTTTCAAAATGTCAACTTTGCCAATATAGAGTCTATCAGAGGTCTGTCAAGGATTTTGCCCACTGTGGCCAAACGGCGAGTTGGCATGCATAACCACCATATGCAGCATGGAGCCAACGATGAGTACTATCCGTGGATATAAGCAGAATTCCTGAATTGTATTTGTGAATTTTTTAAAAAATTTTCAAAATGTCAACTTTGCCAATATAGAGTCTATCAGAGGTCTGTCAAGGATTTTGCTCACTGTGGCCAAACGGAGAGTTGGCACGCATAACCACTATATGCAGCATGGAGCCAACGATGAGTACTATCCGTGGATATAAGCAGAATTCCTGAATTGTATTTGTGAATTTTTTAAAAAATTTTCAAAATGTCAACTTTGCCAATATAGAGTCTGTCAGAGGTCTGTCAAGGATTTTGCCCACTGTGGCCAAACAGAGAGTTGGCACGCATAACCACTATATGCAGAATGGAGCCAACGATGAGTACTATCCGTGGATATAAGCAGAATTCCTGAATTGTATTTGCGAATTTTTTTAAAAATTTTCAAAATGTCAACTTTGCCAATATAGAGTATATCAGAAGTCTGTCAAGGATTTTGCCCACTGTGGCCAAACGGAGAGTTGGCACGCATAACCACTATATGCAGAATGGAGCCAACGATGAGTACTATCCGTGGATATAAGCAGAATTCCTGAATTGTATTTGTGAATTTTTTAAAAAATTTTCAAAATGTCAACTTTGCCAATATAGAGTATATCAGAGGTCTGTCAAGGATTTTGCCCACTGTGGCCAAACAGAGAGTTGGCACGCATAACCACTATATGCAGAATGGAGCCAACGATGAGTACTATCCGTGGATATAAGCAGAATTCCTGAATTGTATTTGTGAATTTTTTAAAAAATTTTCAAAATGTCAACTTTGCCAATATAGAGTCTATCAGAGGTCTGTCAAGGATTTTGCCCACTGTGGCCAAACGGAGAGTTGGCACGCATAACCACTATATGCAGAATGGAGCCAACGATGAGTACTATCCGTGGATATAAGCAGAATTCCTGAATTGTATTTGCGAATTTTTTTAAAAATTTTCAAAATGTCAACTTTGCCAATATAGAGTATATCAGAAGTCTGTCAAGGATTTTGCCCACTGTGGCCAAACGGCGAGTTGGCATGCATAACCACTATATGCCGAGTGGAGCCAAGGATGAGTACTATCCGTGGATATAAGCAGAATTCCTGAATTGTATTTGTGAATTTTTTAAAAAATTTTCAAAATGTCAACTTTGCCAATATAGAGTATATCAGAAGTCTGTCAAGGATTTTGCCCACTGTGGCCAAACGGCGAGTTGGCATGCATAACCACCATATGCAGAATGGAGCCAAGGATGAGTACTATCTGCGGATATAAGCAGAATTCCTGAATTGTATTTGTGAATTTTTTAAAAAATTTTCAAAATGTCAACTTTGCCAATATAGAGTATATCAGAAGTCTGTCAAGGATTTTGCCCACTGTGGCCAAACGGCGAGTTGGCATGCATAACCACTATATGCCGAGTGGAGCCAAGGATGAGTACTATCCGTGGATATAAGCAGAATTCCTGAATTGTATTTGTGAATTTTTTAAAAAATTTTCAAAATGTCAACTTTGCCAATATAGAGTCTATCAGAGGTCTGTCAAGGATTTTGCTCACTGTGGCCAAACGGAGAGTTGGCACGCATAACCACTATATGCAGCATGGAGCCAACGATGAGTACTATCCGTGGATATAAGCAGAATTCCTGAATTGTATTTGTGAATTTTTTAAAAAATTTTCAAAATGTCAACTTTGCCAATATAGAGTCTATCAGAGGTCTGTCAAGGATTTTGCCCACTGTGGCCAAACAGAGAGTTGGCACGCATAACCACTATATGCAGAATGGAGCCAACGATGAGTACTATCCGTGGATATAAGCAGAATTCCTGAATTGTATTTGTGAATTTTTTAAAAAATTTTCAAAATGTCAACTTTGCCAATATAGAGTCTATCAGAGGTCTGTCAAGGATTTTGCCCACTGTGGCCAAACGGAGAGTTGGCACGCATAACCACTATATGCAGAATGGAGCCAACGATGAGTACTATCCGTGGATATAAGCAGAATTCCTGAATTGTATTTGTGAATTTTTTAAAAAATTTTCAAAATGTCAACTTTGCCAATATAGAGTCTATCAGAGGTCTGTCAAGGATTTTGACCACTGTGGCCAAACGGAGAGTTGGCACGCATAACCACTATATGCAGAATGGAGCCAACGATGAGTACTATCCGTGGATATAAGCAGAATTCCTGAATTGTATTTGCGAATTTTTTTAAAAATTTTCAAAATGTCAACTTTGCCAATATAGAGTCTATCAGAGGTCTGTCAAGGATTTTGCCCACTGTGGCCAAACGGCGAGTTGGCATGCATAACCACCATATGCAGCATGGAGCCAACGATGAGTACTATCCGTGGATATAAGCAGAATTCCTGAATTGTATTTGTGAATTTTTTAAAAAATTTTCAAAATGTCAACTTTGCCAATATAGAGTCTATCAGAGGTCTGTCAAGGATTTTGCTCACTGTGGCCAAACGGAGAGTTGGCACGCATAACCACTATATGCAGCATGGAGCCAACGATGAGTACTATCCGTGGATATAAGCAGAATTCCTGAATTGTATTTGTGAATTTTTTAAAAAATTTTCAAAATGTCAACTTTGCCAATATAGAGTCTATCAGAGGTCTGTCAAGGATTTTGCCGACTGTGGCCAAACAGAGAGTTGGCACGCATAACCACTATATGCAGAATGGAGCCAACGATGAGTACTATCCGTGGATATAAGCAGAATTCCTGAATTGTATTTGTGAATTTTTTAAAAAATTTTCAAAATGTCAACTTTGCCAATATAGAGTCTATCAGAGGTCTGTCAAGGATTTTGCCCACTGTGGCCAAACGGAGAGTTGGCACGCATAACCACTATATGCAGAATGGAGCCAACGATGAGTACTATCCGTGGATATAAGCAGAATTCCTGAATTGTATTTGCGAATTTTTTTAAAAATTTTCAAAATGTCAACTTTGCCAATATAGAGTCTATCAGAGGTCTGTCAAGGATTTTGCCCACTGTGGCCAAACGGCGAGTTGGCATGCATAACCACCATATGCAGCATGGAGCCAACGATGAGTACTATCCGTGGATATAAGCAGAATTCCTGAATTGTATTTGTGAATTTTTTAAAAAATTTTCAAAATGTCAACTTTGCCAATATAGAGTATATCAGAGGTCTGTCAAGGATTTTGACCACTGTGGCCAAACGGCGAGTTGGCACGCATAACCACTATATGCAGAATGGAGCCAACGATGAGTACTATCCGTGGATATAAGCAGAATTCCTGAATTGTATTTGCGAATTTTTTTAAAAATTTTCAAAATGTCAACTTTGCCAATATAGAGTATATCAGAGGTCTGTCAAGGATTTTGCCCACTGTGGCCAAACGGCGAGTTGGCATGCATAACCACCATATGCAGCATGGAGCCAACGATGAGTACTATCCGTGGATATAAGCAGAATTCCTGAATTGTATTTGTGAATTTTTTAAAAAATTTTCAAAATGTCAACTTTGCCAATATAGAGTCTATCAGAGGTCTGTCAAGGATTTTGCCCACTGTGGCCAAACGGAGAGTTGGCATGCATAACCACTATATGCAGAGTGGAGCTAAGGATGAGTACTATCCGTGGATATAAGCAGAATTCCTGAATTGTATTTGTGAATTTTTTAAAAAATTTTCAAAATGTCAACTTTGCCAATATAGAGTCTATCAGAGGTCTGTCAAGGATTTTGCCCACTGTGGCCAAACGGAGAGTTGGCACGCATAACCACTATATGCAGAATGGAGCCAACGATGAGTACTATCCGTGGATATAAGCAGAATTCCTGAATTGTATTTGTGAATTTTTTAAAAAATTTTCAAAATGTCAACTTTGCCAATATAGAGTCTATCAGAGGTCTGTCAAGGATTTTGCCCACTGTGGCCAAACAGAGAGTTGGCACGCATAACCACTATATGCAGAATGGAGCCAACGATGAGTACTATCCGTGGATATAAGCAGAATTCCTGAATTGTATTTGTGAATTTTTTAAAAAATTTTCAAAATGTCAACTTTGCCAATATAGAGTCTATCAGAGGTCTGTCAAGGATTTTGCCCACTGTGGCCAAACGGCGAGTTGGCACGCATAACCACTATATGCAGAATGGAGCCAACGATGAGTACTATCCGTGGATATAAGCAGAATTCCTGAATTGTATTTGTGAATTTTTTAAAAAATTTTCAAAATGTCAACTTTGCCAATATAGAGTATATCAGAAGTCTGTCAAGGATTTTGCCCACTGTGGCCAAACGGCGAGTTGGCATGCATAACCACCATATGCAGAATGGAGCCAAGGATGAGTACTATCTGCGGATATAAGCAGAATTCCTGAATTGTATTTGTGAATTTTTTAAAAAATTTTCAAAATGTCAACTTTGCCAATATAGAGTATATCAGAAGTCTGTCAAGGATTTTGCCCACTGTGGCCAAACGGCGAGTTGGCATGCATAACCACTATATGCCGAGTGGAGCCAAGGATGAGTACTATCCGTGGATATAAGCAGAATTCCTGAATTGTATTTGTGAATTTTTTAAAAAATTTTCAAAATGTCAACTTTGCCAATATAGAGTCTATCAGAGGTCTGTCAAGGATTTTGCTCACTGTG
This sequence comes from Protocalliphora azurea, assembly GCA_932274085.1. Classification (NCBI taxonomy): domain Eukaryota; kingdom Metazoa; phylum Arthropoda; class Insecta; order Diptera; family Calliphoridae; genus Protocalliphora; species Protocalliphora azurea. Next base: position 149,391,132 of record OW026523.1, read on the forward strand.
GCCAAACGGAGAGTTGGCACGCATAACCACTATATGCAGCATGGAGCCAACGATGAGTACTATCCGTGGATATAAGCAGAATTCCTGAATTGTATTTGTGAATTTTTTAAAAAATTTTCAAAATGTCAACTTTGCCAATATAGAGTCTGTCAGAGGTCTGTCAAGGATTTTGCCCACTGTGGCCAAACGGAGAGTTGGCACGCATAACCACTATATGCAGAATGGAGCCAACGATGAGTACTATCCGTGGATATAAGCAGAATTCCTGAATTGTATTTGCGAATTTTTTTAAAAATTTTCAAAATGTCAACTTTGCCAATATAGAGTATATCAGAAGTCTGTCAAGGATTTTGCCCACTGTGGCCAAACGGAGAGTTGGCACGCATAACCACTATATGCAGAATGGAGCCAACGATGAGTACTATCCGTGGATATAAGCAGAATTCCTGAATTGTATTTGTGAATTTTTTAAAAAATTTTCAAAATGTCAACTTTGCCAATATAGAGTCTATCAGAGGTCTGTCAAGGATTTTGCCCACTGTGGCCAAACAGAGAGTTGGCACGCATAACCACTATATGCAGAATGGAGCCAACGATGAGTACTATCCGTGGATATAAGCAGAATTCCTGAATTGTATTTGTGAATTTTTTAAAAAATTTTCAAAATGTCAACTTTGCCAATATAGAGTCTATCAGAGGTCTGTCAAGGATTTTGCCCACTGTGGCCAAACGGAGAGTTGGCACGCATAACCACTATATGCAGAATGGAGCCAACGATGAGTACTATCCGTGGATATAAGCAGAATTCCTGAATTGTATTTGCGAATTTTTTTAAAAATTTTCAAAATGTCAACTTTGCCAATATAGAGTATATCAGAAGTCTGTCAAGGATTTTGCCCACTGTGGCCAAACGGCGAGTTGGCATGCATAACCACTATATGCCGAGTGGAGCCAAGGATGAGTACTATCCGTGGATATAAGCAGAATTCCTGAATTGTATTTGTGAATTTTTTAAAAAATTTTCAAAATGTCAACTTTGCCAATATAGAGTATATCAGAAGTCTGTCAAGGATTTTGCCCACTGTGGCCAAACGGCGAGTTGGCATGCATAACCACTATATGCAGAATGGAGCCAACGATGAGTACTATCCGTGGATATAAGCAGAATTCCTGAATTGTATTTGTGAATTTTTTAAAAAATTTTCAAAATGTCAACTTTGCCAATATAGAGTCTATCAGAGGTCTGTCAAGGATTTTGCCCACTGTGGCCAAACGGAGAGTTGGCACGCATAACCACTATATGCAGAATGGAGCCAACGATGAGTACTATCCGTGGATATAAGCAGAATTCCTGAATTGTATTTGCGAATTTTTTTAAAAATTTTCAAAATGTCAACTTTGCCAATATAGAGTCTATCAGAGGTCTGTCAAGGATTTTGCCCACTGTGGCCAAACGGCGAGTTGGCATGCATAACCACCATATGCAGCATGGAGCCAACGATGAGTACTATCCGTGGATATAAGCAGAATTCCTGAATTGTATTTGTGAATTTTTTAAAAAATTTTCAAAATGTCAACTTTGCCAATATAGAGTATATCAGAGGTCTGTCAAGGATTTTGACCACTGTGGCCAAACGGCGAGTTGGCACGCATAACCACTATATGCAGAATGGAGCCAACGATGAGTACTATCCGTGGATATAAGCAGAATTCCTGAATTGTATTTGCGAATTTTTTTAAAAATTTTCAAAATGTCAACTTTGCCAATATAGAGTCTATCAGAGGTCTGTCAAGGATTTTGCCCACTGTGGCCAAACGGCGAGTTGGCATGCATAACCACCATATGCAGCATGGAGCCAACGATGAGTACTATCCGTGGATATAAGCAGAATTCCTGAATTGTATTTGTGAATTTTTTAAAAAATTTTCAAAATGTCAACTTTGCCAATATAGAGTCTATCAGAGGTCTGTCAAGGATTTTGCCCACTGTGGCCAAACGGAGAGTTGGCATGCATAACCACTATATGCAGAGTGGAGCTAAGGATGAGTACTATCCGTGGATATAAGCAGAATTCCTGAATTGTATTTGTGAATTTTTTAAAAAATTTTCAAAATGTCAACTTTGCCAATATAGAGTCTATCAGAGGTCTGTCAAGGATTTTGCCCACTGTGGCCAAACGGAGAGTTGGCACGCATAACCACTATATGCAGAATGGAGCCAACGATGAGTACTATCCGTGGATATAAGCAGAATTCCTGAATTGTATTTGTGAATTTTTTAAAAAATTTTCAAAATGTCAACTTTGCCAATATAGAGTCTATCAGAGGTCTGTCAAGGATTTTGCCCACTGTGGCCAAACAGAGAGTTGGCACGCATAACCACTATATGCAGAATGGAGCCAACGATGAGTACTATCCGTGGATATAAGCAGAATTCCTGAATTGTATTTGCGAATTTTTTTAAAAATTTTCAAAATGTCAACTTTGCCAATATAGAGTATATCAGAAGTCTGTCAAGGATTTTGCCCACTGTGGCCAAACGGCGAGTTGGCATGCATAACCACTATATGCCGAGTGGAGCCAAGGATGAGTACTATCCGTGGATATAAGCAGAATTCCTGAATTGTATTTGTGAATTTTTTAAAAAATTTTCAAAATGTCAACTTTGCCAATATAGAGTATATCAGAAGTCTGTCAAGGATTTTGCCCACTGTGGCCAAACGGCGAGTTGGCATGCATAACCACCATATGCAGAATGGAGCCAAGGATGAGTACTATCTGCGGATATAAGCAGAATTCCTGAATTGTATTTGTGAATTTTTTAAAAAATTTTCAAAATGTCAACTTTGCCAATATAGAGTATATCAGAAGTCTGTCAAGGATTTTGCCCACTGTGGCCATACGGCGAGTTGGCATGCATAACCACTATATGCCGAGTGGAGCCAAGGATGAGTACTATCCGTGGATATAAGCAGAATTCCTGAATTGTATTTGTGAATTTTTTAAAAAATTTTCAAAATGTCAACTTTGCCAATATAGAGTCTATCAGAGGTCTGTCAAGGATTTTGCTCACTGTGGCCAAACGGAGAGTTGGCACGCATAACCACTATATGCAGCATGGAGCCAACGATGAGTACTATCCGTGGATATAAGCAGAATTCCTGAATTGTATTTGTGAATTTTTTAAAAAATTTTCAAAATGTCAACTTTGCCAATATAGAGTCTATCAGAGGTCTGTCAAGGATTTTGCCCACTGTGGCCAAACAGAGAGTTGGCACGCATAACCACTATATGCAGAATGGAGCCAACGATGAGTACTATCCGTGGATATAAGCAGAATTCCTGAATTGTATTTGTGAATTTTTTAAAAAATTTTCAAAATGTCAACTTTGCCAATATAGAGTCTATCAGAGGTCTGTCAAGGATTTTGCCCACTGTGGCCAAACGGAGAGTTGGCACGCATAACCACTATATGCAGAATGGAGCCAACGATGAGTACTATCCGTGGATATAAGCAGAATTCCTGAATTGTATTTGTGAATTTTTTAAAAAATTTTCAAAATGTCAACTTTGCCAATATAGAGTCTATCAGAGGTCTGTCAAGGATTTTGACCACTGTGGCCAAACGGCGAGTTGGCACGCATAACCACTATATGCAGAATGGAGCCAACGATGAGTACTATCCGTGGATATAAGCAGAATTCCTGAATTGTATTTGTGAATTTTTTAAAAAATTTTCAAAATGTCAACTTTGCCAATATAGAGTCTATCAGAGGTCTGTCAAGGATTTTGCCCACTGTGGCCAAACGGAGAGGTGGCACGCATAACCACTATATGCAGAATGGAGCCAACGATGAGTACTATCCGTGGATATAAGCAGAATTCCTGAATTGTATTTGCGAATTTTTTTAAAAATTTTCAAAATGTCAACTTTGCCAATATAGAGTCTATCAGAGGTCTGTCAAGGATTTTGCCCACTGTGGCCAAACGGCGAGTTGGCATGCATAACCACCATATGCAGCATGGAGCCAACGATGAGTACTATCCGTGGATATAAGCAGAATTCCTGAATTGTATTTGTGAATTTTTTAAAAAATTTTCAAAATGTCAACTTTGCCAATATAGAGTATATCAGAGGTCTGTCAAGGATTTTGACCACTGTGGCCAAACGGCGAGTTGGCACGCATAACCACTATATGCAGAATGGAGCCAACGATGAGTACTATCCGTGGATATAAGCAGAATTCCTGAATTGTATTTGCGAATTTTTTTAAAAATTTTCAAAATGTCAACTTTGCCAATATAGAGTCTATCAGAGGTCTGTCAAGGATTTTGCCCACTGTGGCCAAACGGCGAGTTGGCATGCATAACCACCATATGCAGCATGGAGCCAACGATGAGTACTATCCGTGGATATAAGCAGAATTCCTGAATTGTATTTGTGAATTTTTTAAAAAATTTTCAAAATGTCAACTTTGCCAATATAGAGTCTATCAGAGGTCTGTCAAGGATTTTGCCCACTGTGGCCAAACGGAGAGTTGGCATGCATAACCACTATATGCAGAGTGGAGCTAAGGATGAGTACTATCCGTGGATATAAGCAGAATTCCTGAATTGTATTTGTGAATTTTTTAAAAAATTTTCAAAATGTCAACTTTGCCAATATAGAGTCTATCAGAGGTCTGTCAAGGATTTTGCCCACTGTGGCCAAACGGAGAGTTGGCACGCATAACCACTATATGCAGAATGGAGCCAACGATGAGTACTATCCGTGGATATAAGCAGAATTCCTGAATTGTATTTGTGAATTTTTTAAAAAATTTTCAAAATGTCAACTTTGCCAATATAGAGTATATCAGAAGTCTGTCAAGGATTTTGCCCACTGTGGCCAAACGGCGAGTTGGCATGCATAACCACCATATGCAGAATGGAGACAAGGATGAATACTGTCCGTAGATATAAGCAGAATTCCTGAATTGTATTTGTGAATTTTTTAAAAAATATTTTCAAAATATAAACTTTGCGGATAAAGAGATAAACGGATATGGTTAAACGGCACGTTGGCATGCATTTCCGCCATATGAAGAATAAAGATTTCAAATACAATTTGAGAATTATGTTATTTGTTAAAGGAAATTTTTCAAAAATTTTCTTAGGTTTGAATTGATGTTCATTGTAATATTTTAAAATTTTTTAATATGCATACATGTATATGAGTTTTAAAAAGCTTTTGAAACAGTTTAGATATGTATATGGTAAACAAAAACAAAACTTTTATTTTAAAATAAAATTCATTTTAACAAAAATTTAATTTTAAATTTATTTTTGGTTAAAATGTTAGAAATAAGACAGTTTTTTCTACTTGTTGATTAAAATGCGTTTTTTTTTCTTGTGATTTTTTCCTGTAAACAGCAACTAGCTTTTATTTTTGTTGCTGTGGTTGCATGTAACACATGCATCTTCGTACAAATAATTATCATACATGAGTGAAAGTAAAGGAGTTGTGTGTACTGATTTGTTTTTTCATAAATAAATGTTCGAAAAGACAATAAAACAAAAAGTCTCTTACAAGTAGACAATATTATTAGTAGACACAGAAATAAAATACTTATAAAAACTCAATAGAATATAAAAACACAAAAAATTACCGTTTCGAACGGGGATGTTTATTTATGTGACCATTTACTTGTTGGTGTTTGTTTGTGTGTATATCGGATAGTAACGATATTTGATCTGGTAGAACTGTATGGGCTCGACGAACAGTGGGTTGAGCGAAAATGGGGATTAATTAGGAAGAGATTTAATTGAAAAAAAAAAAAAAATATATATATATATATATATATATATATATAAATTAATATATCAAATCGAATATTTAAGTGATAATTTAAAGAAAAAATTCGAAAGTTTTATGTTTAACGTTTTACAGAATTGCATTATTACGTTTTTCACAGTTTTTCCTCAATAAGATATGTATTTATTCTATAAAATTTGAAATAAAATGTTTATTGAATACAAAAATGGAATTTTTCATGTTTGAATTATATAATAATATTGTATTGATTTTTTAACTTAACAAATTATAATAGAGTAATTTGAATACATTTATTATTACATACCAAAAAAAAAATCACATCAATATCAGCAGTATTTACTGCGAAATATGTAGTTAAAGTTAACTTACTTCTTCACAAATATTTAAAATAAAATTTAAATATCTTTGAAAGTAGCAACTTTGAAAATCCATAATTCGCGATAGATTGAATATTGAAAAGTATTCTATGTATTTGTTCATTAATATATGATATGTTTGCTAGTAAATGCGAAAAAAAATTACTTCGATTAAAAAGCTTTTATTTTTGTCGTTGTAATTTGGATAAATGTGACACTGTCCAATTAGCAAATTTTTGGTAGTAATGTGAAGCGATAATAGGTTGCTATTGAGTGTAGTAGTAGTGATGCAGATCATTCATTCATTGTACCAAAAGTTAAAGTCACAAGTCAGTCATATCTTTTTTTTTATTGCTTTGTTTTTTAATTTTATGCAACCTGCAGATATGTTTACCACTCATGTACCAATTTACGCATGTCAAACAAGATCGTGTTGTTGGGCATGCGTTATGAATGCAAATAATTAAAATTATTAAGTGTGACAAACATGTTTGAAAAATAAAATAAAAATCAAATGTAGTAAAAACACTGATTATGAAAGTAAAAGTTAAGAAAGTTTTGTATAAAAGAATTCTATTACAAGTATTTTGATAATCGTGCGTGCAAGATCAGAAAGTTTGTAAAGTTCTTCAGTTTTTTATCTTTAAATATGTTACATAAAGAAATTTTTATTTTCTTATCAAAAATTTATTATTCTCAAAAAAATAGTGAAAGTGAAAAACAATGCTCATCAAAATTATTCTTTTGCTTTGCAAATGAAATATTAAAAAGTGCTGGTATGGAACATATAGCCGAAAACAAACGTAATAATAATCGGTTTAGAAAAGTTTTTGTAAGTGTAATATATTACTTACAAATAAATCAAAATCTTTATTGCATTATTAAATTTGAATAGCGTTATATGAATTTGGATTGCGTTAAAGAGATTGAGGCTTTTTTAAAGTGGTGCGAGGTACATAATTGCGAAAAATTGCGTAATGAAATACTAAAGCTGCTGCCAAAAAAAAGTATTTGTGAATCAGGTGAAAAATTTTTAACTTTTCAATACCTATATTTCCTAAAAAATATCAATTATATTATATTATATTATATTATATTATATTATATTATATTATATTATATTATATTATATTATATTATATTATATATTTTATATTTTATTATATTAATAATATAAAGTACATAGTAAAATGTGAAGACCACACATTGTAATAAGCATTAAATTAATTAAATCATAGTTTTTGAATAAAAAATTAAAAGTCACAATATAATATTTTTATTTTTATATTATAAAGCATGACGTTTTTCGAATTCAAGTCGGCTTTCATATCATCATTAAACAAGAGAATTCATTAAATTCAAAGTATACAATTATATATATATGTATATATATATATATATATATATATATATATATACATATATATATATATATATATATATATATATATATATATATATATATATATATAGCGTAACAATTAAGATTTTTAACATAGAACAAAACGTATTTAGTTCTCAATTTCTCTTAGAAATGGTGTAGTTTTTTTTTTAACAAAAATCCTAAATATCAATCAAATAAATGTAGAATATAACAATGTTGATGTTGTGAATAGGAATCTGTTTCTTCACCTTTTTTCTATTACGTTTAGATTTTTGTTAGGCATGACTTATCAATGAATCTAAAAATAAAAATCAAAAGTAACGTTATATTTTGAACCAAAAATTTAAATAAAAAATAATCGTTATTTTTTAACCAAAAAATTAAAATCGAAAAATAATAATTAAATTGTGATTTTTATTACATTTCTCATAATCATTAAGGTTCCTGATATTTAGTAATAAATTTTCAATAACTGAAAATGTTTTCCATTTAAAAGGAGCAACATTTTAAAATTTTCATAATTTTATCGTTCCTTTCTAATTTCGTTATAGCTTTGAAAAAAAAAAACACTTTTTTTCATCAAAAATTTGTTCTTTGAATAATATAGTGTTCTGTTTGTTTTGCGCAAAGAGTGCACAACTTAAAATATACAAAACTACATACGTAAACTGCAGATTTAATTGAATTAAAAAATATTTTAACGGTATTTATATTTGCTTTAAGTTAAATAATTAAAATACATCTTTGGAATTAGTTTTTTGATTTAAATAAACTAAGACTCGAACTTATCTTTAATTGTTCGAGTTTCCTGTGCATGATGTTATTGACACTTTAAGGAGTTTTTTTTTTTTTTGTAAAATTTCATAAGAATGGAATATATAAATTTTAAAATATCTCACAATTTATTAAATATTATTAGTTTATTTAAATTGGTAAAGTACGTTCAGAGATATGTGGCATTAAATTTCATAAATTTTAAAAGTTTTCTAAATAAAGTGAAAGTGGCGAAATTATAAACTAACTGTTCTCTCCGTTAAAGTAATAGGAAAATCTGAAAACAGATTAATATTAATCACATTAAACTTCTTACATACATATATCCAATATTTTATTTTAATATTGCATTACTGCATTTAACACTATTATGTGACGATTCTTTGTATTTGATTTTAGTTTATTATTTCCAAAATAATTATTATTTTCTGCCCTTATTTCTAATTCATAAATTAGGTTATGCTGAATGTACCGGAAAATTGGTTAATCCTATATTAACGTCCGTACCGCATATTGAAACAGAAACAGAAATTAATAATTCTGTAGAAAATTGCAATACTGGTAATTTAAATGTGTTGTATACAATTTCATTTATAATGCGAAATTTTAATTTTAGATAATAGTTCCAGCGATGTAAAAGTTCAAAAAATAATTTCGGTCCTATTAGACTCCAAGCAAAGCGAAGTAATTTTTACAAATGATAACAACGGCTTTCCAAAAATGATAGACAGTTTTAATAAGTCTGACCTACTTGATAATACAATTGAGTTTGAAGCACCATTAAATTCAACAAAGTTGACTGACATTAATGACACAACAGATTCAGACCTAAAGATTGAAGAATATTCAATTGTGAGGAAAAAAAGTGCTTTAGATGGAATTCCTAATCAAGCGGTAAAAATATTGAGAAATGACAAAAAAGTAGAAATTAAGTTGCAAGGATATTCGTACATGGCGGGATCTTTCAATTTTACAAGCCAGCAAATAAATTTTCTGAAAGATAATTTTATAATTAATGGCGAAATTGCAAATAAACAACAATTTACAAAATATGTGGAAGACATTGTGCGAGAAAATTTTAAAAATATTAACAACGTTTGCTCAATAAATATTGTAAGTTTCGCCTACACGAAAAATATGAAGACATTGCGTATTTACGGCAAATGCATATATGAAAATGATGGCTGTAGAAGATATAAATTCCACATTGATCTTTCACACCCCCTTTATGAGGTTAAAGTTTGTTCAAATTTATCAAGCATTGCACATCCAAGTCATATCAAGGTGCAACAAATTCGGGGTGTGTGTAGGACTCTGGTAAAGGAGAAAATAAAACATCAGCTGCCATCAAATTTCCGTAACAACTTGCTAATTTCGCAATCTAGAGAGCTACGTAATGTGGGAAATGCACAATCATTACCATCGAAAGATGTAATACGCAAAATTAGGAGTGAATTATTACAACAAAAAAATAGAAATCGCGATATAGTATTTGATCTCATTTTAATGCAAAGGGACAAAGAATGGGGCAATTTTATTCAACGGATATCTGTCCCTCAGGAAATTTATTTATTTTCAGAAGAGCAATTAAGGCTTCCCTCCAAATATAACAATTATTTGATACAAAGAAGCAGAAACACATTATTTATTGATGCCACAGGAGGAATTTGCCAAAAATTTAATGCGAAGTCAAAACGAGTTTTTCTTTACAGTGTTATAATGCATATTGCAGACGGAGAAAAAAAAGGTATATTAGTTCCAATTGCAGAGGCTCTCCTGGCCCGGCATTATGAAGATGATATCAAAAAATTTTTCTTAGATATAAAAGTGTTTAGCATTGAAAATAAAGTAAAATGGCCATTAAGCAATCGCATTTGTGTAGATTGGAGTTGGGCCTTAATAAATGCGCTTGTAAAAATAATAAACAGCCTAGACTCTGTTACCAGCTATTTAATTAAATGTGAGGCGATATTAGAGGAGAAAGAGGAAATTAAATCCAATTTTGTTATTATACAAATCTGTTGCAGCCATTTTTTAAAAATATGTACAAAGGACATTGAGGAATGTTCTGAAAATAAAAACCAGGAAATATTTTTCAAAAAACTTATGATAAAAGCAATCAATATATGTCATATTGCAGAATTCTGGACATGGTTTAAAAACACCCTAGTACTCTTGCTATACAAATGTACCAATGAGCATGTAAATGAAGCTGCAAAATATTTTATCTCCCAAACATTATACCCCGATGAACCGGAACCAATTACAAAATCTGAAAAGAAGCACAAAAATAGTATTCCACAATATCAAAAAAGCCCATTTTTTAAAAAAGCGATGGAAATTTATTACTCACATAAAATAGATCAAAAACTAAAAGGTATTCCTAATAATCTCAGAAATCCAAAGTTTTTCAATTTAATTCTGAAGAAATATATTCCTTATATGGTGTTTTGGACCAACGTGATGGGGTATAAAATCGATAGCAGCAGCAAAACACGCATATCTAATTCACCAGCTGAAAGTTATTTTAATATTAATAAAAATATAACCCTCGGTAGCAAACGCCATATCAGACCTAGCGTCTATGTGAGATTATCGAAACGCTACATACAAGCTAAAATAAGAGAAATCGAAAATATTGTAAATTTGGAGGGAAAAGAATTGGCTAGTAAACCAAAGACAAATAAAAGGAAAAACGAAGATTTAATTGAAGATTATTGGAAAAGAACCCCTAAAAAAATAAAAGATAATATAAATTTAACAGAATTGGTGAGTGAAAAATGTTTTCAAAATGATAAAAGTTTGCTCGAAATATATAGTCAAAAATAAATAAGAAACAGAAATATTAGATTTATTTTGTATGAATATGACCATATTTACAATAAATTAAAAAAAGAAATTCCAGCCTTTGCCAGATCGATTTGCCTGCATGACTTCCAGTCTCTAAATCCTAGAAAGGAGATATACAATACTATAATAGAGTTATACTGCAATATATTGTTTTACAAATACAATATTTTGGATGCAGAGTGCCTACCATGCGAAATTGGTATGGCAATATTTAATAACAAATCTATAACGGATGTAAGAGATATACCAAACATAAATAGCAAAAAAATAGTAATAATACCCATCCACACCATCAATCACTTTACTTTCGTTTACACCAACTTTGACACAAGGGATTTTTACTTCATAGATCCGATGAAAGCAACAGAAAAAGAATCAAAAATAAAATTTGACACATTTTTAAATTTTTTACATAATAAAACCCAATGGAACATGAACATAGTGGATCACTACAAGCAGTCTGATTCTTATAACTGTGGTGTTTTATGCCTGCAACTTATAGAAGCACTATTAACAAACAAATCTCTTAAAAATTTAATAAATCCAAACATATATAGGACAAAAATAAAAAATGATTTTATAACATATGGAAATATTAATATAAAGTGCATGCATTGTGAAAATGGAAAATTACCGTCAGTTGTCAAATGTATAAGATGTAAAAGAGGAGTCGACGAAGATTGTTTTCAGTATTTGAAGAAAACGCTAAAAATTAAAACTTCTCAGCCGTTTATATGTCTTATTTGTCAAAAATGATGATCTTTAGAAACTGTTTCTTAAAATTAATATTATTTTATTATAGTAGTACAAAGACTATTTTTAGAACAAAAACGCTTTAAAAATCTTGCGATAGAAAGGTATAAGAACACAAAACAAAAAAAATTATTTTCCAGAAATTACAATCAATAAAACATTATCTCTTAAGATAGTATCACAAGAACTTTTAAAACTTTAAAGTAAGGATTAAAAATTATAGTGTGTAAATAAATATTACAACTGTATTTTGTTTTAACAAATAAGTATTTATGTCAGTACAAAAAAAAAAAAAAACTATGAATTATTACAATCAGTACAAAACCAGCCTTATTTATATTGGTAAAAAATAATATATGTAAGAATAATTTAAAATATAGAAGCAAATGTAGTCATGTACAATATGTATATTAGAAAAAAAAAGGAATAAAATATTACTGATATTTGAAAAAAATCTTTGATTTTCCATTTATAAACATATTTTCTTCCTGTTATACTTATTTCATTATTCTGTAATTCAAACGATCGTTCTGTTATCGTCAATAACATGAACAATTCCTTTTTTGTATTCAATAAACATTTTATTTCAAATTTAATAGAATGGATATTTTATTAAGGAAAAACTGTGAAAAACGTAATAATGCAATTCTGTAAAACGTTAAACATAAAACTTTCGAATTTTTTCTTTAAATTATTACTTAAATATTCGATTTGATATATTAATTTATACATATATTTTTTTTTCAATTAAATCTCTTCCTAATTAATCCCCATTTTCGCTCAACCCACTGTTCGTCGAGCCCATACAGTTCTACCAGATCAAATATCGTTACTATCCGATATACACACAAACAAACACCAACAAGTAAATGGTCACATAAATAAACATCCCCGTTCGAAACGGTAATTTTTTGTGTTTTTATATTCTATTGAGTTTTTATAAGTATTTTATTTCTGTGTCTACTAATAATATTGTCTACTTGTAAGAGACTTTTTGTTTTATTGTCTTTTCGAACATTTATTTATGAAAAAACAAATCAGTACACACAACTCCTTTACTTTCACTCATGTATGATAATTATTTGTACGAAGATGCATGTGTTACATGCAACCACAGCAACAAAAATAAAAGCTAGTTGCTGTTTACAGGAAAAAATCACAAGAAAAAAAAACGCATTTTAATCAACAAGTAGAAAAAACTGTCTTATTTCTAACATTTTAACCAAAAATAAATTTAAAATTAAATTTTTGTTAAAATGAATTTTATTTTAAAATAAAAGTTTTGTTTTTGTTTACCATATACATATCTAAACTGTTTCAAAAGCTTTTTAAAACTCATATACATGTATGCATATTAAAAAATTTTAAAATATTACAATGAACATCAATTCAAACCTAAGAAAATTTTTGAAAAATTTCCTTTAACAAATAACATAATTCTCAAATTGTATTTGAAATCTTTATTCTTCATATGGCGGAAATGCATGCCAACGTGCCGTTTAACCATATCCGTTTATCTCTTTATCCGCAAAGTTTATATTTTGAAAATATTTTTTAAAAAATTCACAAATACAATTCAGGAATTCTGCTTATATCTACGGACAGTATTCATCCTTGTCTCCATTCTGCATATGGTGGTTATGCATGCCAACTCGCCGTTTGGCCACAGTGGGCAAAATCCTTGACAGACTTCTGATATACTCTATATTGGCAAAGTTGACATTTTGAAAATTTTTTAAAAAATTCACAAATACAATTCAGGAATTCTGCTTATATCCACGGATAGTACTCATCGTTGGCTCCATTCTGCATATAGTGGTTATGCGTGCCAACTCTCCGTTTGGCCACAGTGGGCAAAATCCTTGACAGACCTCTGATAGACTCTATATTGGCAAAGTTGACATTTTGAAAATTTTTTAAAAAATTCACAAATACAATTCAGGAATTCTGCTTATATCCACGGATAGTACTCATCGTTGGCTCCATTCTGCATATAGTGGTTATGCGTGCCAACTCTCTGTTTGGCCACAGTGGGCAAAATCCTTGACAGACCTCTGATAGACTCTATATTGGCAAAGTTGACATTTTGAAAATTTTTTAAAAAATTCACAAATACAATTCAGGAATTCTGCTTATATCCACGGATAGTACTCATCGTTGGCTCCATTCTGCATATAGTGGTTATGCGTGCCAACTCTCCGTTTGGCCACAGTGGGCAAAATCCTTGACAGACCTCTGATAGACTCTATATTGGCAAAGTTGACATTTTGAAAATTTTTTAAAAAATTCACAAATACAATTCAGGAATTCTGCTTATATCCACGGATAGTACTCATCCTTAGCTCCACTCTGCATATAGTGGTTATGCATGCCAACTCTCCGTTTGGCCACAGTGGGCAAAATCCTTGACAGACCTCTGATAGACTCTATATTGGCAAAGTTGACATTTTGAAAATTTTTTAAAAAATTCACAAATACAATTCAGGAATTCTGCTTATATCCACGGATAGTACTCATCGTTGGCTCCATGCTGCATATGGTGGTTATGCATGCCAACTCGCCGTTTGGCCACAGTGGGCAAAATCCTTGACAGACCTCTGATAGACTCTATATTGGCAAAGTTGACATTTTGAAAATTTTTAAAAAAATTCGCAAATACAATTCAGGAATTCTGCTTATATCCACGGATAGTACTCATCGTTGGCTCCATTCTGCATATGGTGGTTATGCGTGCCAACTCGCCGTTTGGCCACAGTGGTCAAAATCCTTGACAGACCTCTGATATACTCTATATTGGCAAAGTTGACATTTTGAAAATTTTTTAAAAAATTCACAAATACAATTCAGGAATTCTGCTTATATCCACGGATAGTACTCATCGTTGGCTCCATGCTGCATATGGTGGTTATGCATGCCAACTCGCCGTTTGGCCACAGTGGGCAAAATCCTTGACAGACCTCTGATAGACTCTATATTGGCAAAGTTGACATTTTGAAAATTTTTAAAAAAATTCGCAAATACAATTCAGGAATTCTGCTTATATCCACGGATAGTACTCATCGTTGGCTCCATTCTGCATATAGTGGTTATGCGTGCCAACTCTCCGTTTGGCCACAGTGGGCAAAATCCTTGACAGACCTCTGATAGACTCTATATTGGCAAAGTTGACATTTTGAAAATTTTTTAAAAAATTCACAAATACAATTCAGGAATTCTGCTTATATCCACGGATAGTACTCATCGTTGGCTCCATTCTGCATATAGTGGTTATGCGTGCCAACTCTCTGTTTGGCCACAGTCGGCAAAATCCTTGACAGACCTCTGATAGACTCTATATTGGCAAAGTTGACATTTTGAAAATTTTTTAAAAAATTCACAAATACAATTCAGGAATTCTGCTTATATCCACGGATAGTACTCATCGTTGGCTCCATGCTGCATATAGTGGTTATGCGTGCCAACTCTCCGTTTGGCCACAGTGAGCAAAATCCTTGACAGACCTCTGATAGACTCTATATTGGCAAAGTTGACATTTTGAAAATTTTTTAAAAAATTCACAAATACAATTCAGGAATTCTGCTTATATCCACGGATAGTACTCATCGTTGGCTCCATTCTGCATATAGTGGTTATGCGTGCCAACTCGCCGTTTGGCCACAGTGGTCAAAATCCTTGACAGACCTCTGATAGACTCTATATTGGCAAAGTTGACATTTTGAAAATTTTTTAAAAAATTCACAAATACAATTCAGGAATTCTGCTTATATCCACGGATAGTACTCATCGTTGGCTCCATTCTGCATATAGTGGTTATGCGTGCCAACTCTCCGTTTGGCCACAGTGGGCAAAATCCTTGACAGACCTCTGATAGACTCTATATTGGCAAAGTTGACATTTTGAAAATTTTTTAAAAAATTCACAAATACAATTCAGGAATTCTGCTTATATCCACGGATAGTACTCATCGTTGGCTCCATTCGGCATATAGTGGTTATGCGTGCCAACTCTCTGTTTGGCCACAGTGGGCAAAATCCTTGACAGACCTCTGATAGACTCTATATTGGCAAAGTTGACATTTTGAAAATTTTTTAAAAAATTCACAAATACAATTCAGGAATTCTGCTTATATCCACGGATAGTACTCATCGTTGGCTCCATGCTGCATATAGTGGTTATGCGTGCCAACTCTCCGTTTGGCCACAGTGAGCAAAATCCTTGACAGACCTCTGATAGACTCTATATTGGCAAAGTTGACATTTTGAAAATTTTTTAAAAAATTCACAAATACAATTCAGGAATTCTGCTTATATCCACGGATAGTACTCATCCTTGGCTCCACTCGGCATATAGTGGTTATGCATGCCAACTCGCCGTTTGGCCACAGTGGGCAAAATCCTTGACAGACTTCTGATATACTCTATATTGGCAAAGTTGACATTTTGAAAATTTTTTAAAAAATTCACAAATACAATTCAGGAATTCTGCTTATATCCGCAGATAGTACTCATCCTTGGCTCCATTCTGCATATGGTGGTTATGCATGCCAACTCGCCGTTTGGCCACAGTGGGCAAAATCCTTGACAGACTTCTGATATACTCTATATTGGCAAAGTTGACATTTTGAAAATTTTTTAAAAAATTCACAAATACAATTCAGGAATTCTGCTTATATCCACGGATAGTACTCATCCTTGGCTCCACTCGGCATATAGTGGTTATGCATGCCAACTCGCCGTTTGGCCACAGTGGGCAAAATCCTTGACAGACTTCTGATATACTCTATATTGGCAAAGTTGACATTTTGAAAATTTTTAAAAAAATTCGCAAATACAATTCAGGAATTCTGCTTATATCCACGGATAGTACTCATCGTTGGCTCCATTCTGCATATAGTGGTTATGCGTGCCAACTCTCCGTTTGGCCACAGTGGGCAAAATCCTTGACAGACCTCTGATAGACTCTATATTGGCAAAGTTGACATTTTGAAAATTTTTTAAAAAATTCACAAATACAATTCAGGAATTCTGCTTATATCCACGGATAGTACTCATCGTTGGCTCCATTCTGCATATAGTGGTTATGCGTGCCAACTCTCTGTTTGGCCACAGTGGGCAAAATCCTTGACAGACCTCTGATAGACTCTATATTGGCAAAGTTGACATTTTGAAAATTTTTTAAAAAATTCACAAATACAATTCAGGAATTCTGCTTATATCCACGGATAGTACTCATCGTTGGCTCCATTCTGCATATAGTGGTTATGCGTGCCAACTCTCCGTTTGGCCACAGTGGGCAAAATCCTTGACAGACTTCTGATATACTCTATATTGGCAAAGTTGACATTTTGAAAATTTT
The DNA here is from genome assembly GCA_932274085.1 of Protocalliphora azurea. Lineage (NCBI taxonomy): Eukaryota > Metazoa > Arthropoda > Insecta > Diptera > Calliphoridae > Protocalliphora > Protocalliphora azurea. Next base: position 149,408,419 of record OW026523.1, read on the forward strand.
TAAAAAAATTCGCAAATACAATTCAGGAATTCTGCTTATATCCACGGATAGTACTCATCGTTGGCTCCATTCTGCATATAGTGGTTATGCGTGCCAACTCTCTGTTTGGCCACAGTGGGCAAAATCCTTGACAGACCTCTGACAGACTCTATATTGGCAAAGTTGACATTTTGAAAATTTTTTAAAAAATTCACAAATACAATTCAGGAATTCTGCTTATATCCACGGATAGTACTCATCGTTGGCTCCATGCTGCATATAGTGGTTATGCGTGCCAACTCTCCGTTTGGCCACAGTGAGCAAAATCCTTGACAGACCTCTGATAGACTCTATATTGGCAAAGTTGACATTTTGAAAATTTTTTAAAAAATTCACAAATACAATTCAGGAATTCTGCTTATATCCACGGATAGTACTCATCGTTGGCTCCATGCTGCATATGGTGGTTATGCATGCCAACTCGCCGTTTGGCCACAGTGGGCAAAATCCTTGACAGACCTCTGATAGACTCTATATTGGCAAAGTTGACATTTTGAAAATTTTTAAAAAAATTCGCAAATACAATTCAGGAATTCTGCTTATATCCACGGATAGTACTCATCGTTGGCTCCATTCTGCATATAGTGGTTATGCGTGCCAACTCGCCGTTTGGCCACAGTGGTCAAAATCCTTGACAGACCTCTGATAGACTCTATATTGGCAAAGTTGACATTTTGAAAATTTTTTAAAAAATTCACAAATACAATTCAGGAATTCTGCTTATATCCACGGATAGTACTCATCGTTGGCTCCATTCTGCATATAGTGGTTATGCGTGCCAACTCTCCGTTTGGCCACAGTGGGCAAAATCCTTGACAGACCTCTGATAGACTCTATATTGGCAAAGTTGACATTTTGAAAATTTTTTAAAAAATTCACAAATACAATTCAGGAATTCTGCTTATATCCACGGATAGTACTCATCGTTGGCTCCATTCGGCATATAGTGGTTATGCGTGCCAACTCTCTGTTTGGCCACAGTGGGCAAAATCCTTGACAGACCTCTGATAGACTCTATATTGGCAAAGTTGACATTTTGAAAATTTTTTAAAAAATTCACAAATACAATTCAGGAATTCTGCTTATATCCACGGATAGTACTCATCGTTGGCTCCATGCTGCATATGGTGGTTATACATGCCAACTCGCCGTTTGGCCACAGTGGGCAAAATCCTTGACAGACCTCTGATAGACTCTATATTGGCAAAGTTGACATTTTGAAAATTTTTTAAAAAATTCACAAATACAATTCAGGAATTCTGCTTATATCCACGGATAGTACTCATCCTTGGCTCCACTCTGCATATAGTGGTTATGCATGCCAACTCGCCGTTTGGCCAAAGTGGTCAAAATCCTTCACAGACCTCTGATAGACTCTATATTGGCAAAGTTGATATTTTGAAAATTTTTTAAAAAATTCACAAATACAATTCAGGAATTCTGCTTATATCCACGGACAGTACTCATCCTTGGCTTCATTCTCCATATGGTGGTTATGCATGCCAACTCGCCGTTTGGCCACAGTGGTCAAAATCCTTGACAGACTTCTGATAGACTATATTGGCAAAGTTGATATTTTGAACATTTTTTAAAAAATTCACAAATACAATTCAGGAATCCTGCTTGTATCCACGGACACTATATTCGCAAAGTTGACACTTTAAAAAAATTACATATACAATTCAGGAAGCCTGGTTATATTCAAGAATATTATTTATCTTTGATTCCATTATTCATTTTTTTCAGTGTCCAAAACGGTTGACGAACCTCTGAGAGGTTTTACATACACAAACTGGAATTTTGGAATATTTTCTCAGAACAAAAATTTAAAAATTTTTATTATTATATTATATTATTATAAATTTATTAGCTTTTAAAATTTCATTAAATTTTGTCAAAATTCTGTTTATTACCATTTTTTACTACCAAATAGTCATATTTAAATATTTCATATTTAAATATGTCATATTTAAATATGCCATATTTAAATATGCCGTTACGTCATCACATATATCATTACGTAAGTCGTTACGTCAAAAACATATTTAACTCGCATATTTATCTTCACACACATCATTTTTTTCTTTTTTTTGGAAAGCAGCGCTAAATATTTACTTTGTTGAAAGCTAACAAGCGACTGAATGAAATTATTGTTTCTCAGACGTTGTTTGTTGTGAAATTCGTGTCATGTATATGCCATTAGGCGATCATCTTCATATTCTGAACAATATGAATGCCTAGCACTGTTCTAAATGAAATGAATTTATTTATTTCAAAACACACTTCCTTACTTACATACATACATACATACATACATACATATGAATGTATGTAGAAAACTAAAATAAAATATTTAATTGTATTTATTGTCAATAACAATAACCTGGAAAATAAATTTAATTCAAATGTTTATGGATAATTTCCAATAAATTAGTCATTGCTGGGCAAAAAAAAAAACAATAAAAAATACCAAACTTCACCAAATTCCACAAATCTGTTGATATAGACAGCTACTATCAATTTTTAAATAGTTCTTTAAATCTTAATAATCGTATTATATTCTCAAGATTCATATATATACATATGTATAATGTATACAATCTTTTTGATGATAAGTAGATATTTATGCAAAAACACAGCCACATGCAATTATTTTTCAGTAAATATTTCATGTTAACAAAAATAAATAAATTGTTTACTTTATTCAAAATTTATTTGAAAGACTTTTAATGTAATATTTTATACATATGTATGTACATATTTTTACTGTAGTTTGTTAAAATATCAAAAAAAAAAAAAAAAACAATAATTTTATTCCCCATAATTTCGAATTCCTTTGAAAACTTTCCGTTACTTATGTAATTGCATTCGTCGTACCAATCGCGCTATATTTTATAAAAGAATTGAAAAAAGACATGTTATCGTATTGTTGGGTACATATTTTTTTTAACACCGCCAATTAATTGAATAAAGTAAAAGTGAGAACGTCGAAATTCTAAATTTCTAAATTCGTTTTTTATGGAAATCTAAAATTCAGAATTATTTACATCATCTGTATATACTCGTATATATATATATACATATATATATATATATATAAACTGATAGAAATGCAATATTAGAAAATTATTGCTTTTCGTCCAAATAATAAAAAGAAAATATTGCGTAAATTTCTTCCAGGAAGACATCTTCCAAATGCTTATAGGGAACATTTTTCATTTTTCAATGTAACTCTTTATGTATATGAGTATGTTTGTGAGTGTCGTTCTAATGAATATTAATATTTTATACAAGCCATCCAATTACATTACATTACATTGTTATTTATTTTTTCGGTAAATAAGGTTAATATTGAATGTTGTGACAAAGAAATTGGATTATACGTTATACGAGTAAGTTTTTATTTTTATTCATCTATGCATTTCTTTCAACTAATATTGAAATTTGCTGGCTACAACGTTTAAGGCAAATTAAATATAAATTTACAAGAAAACCAATTCAAATTTATATAAGTGGACAAGTGGTATTTATTTACTGAATAAAATAGTTGAATAATGAAACACGGGTTACAAGTTCAATGGCCACTATAAAGTGAACATAAATATTATTCACATCAGAGAGTTCAGAATTGTGTTGGGACGCAGTGTGTTATTGGAAGAATCCAACACTTGTGACCAGAAGTAGTGCAATTTCGGATAATTTCGAATGAATTTAACATAGGCTTGTCATTGAAAGATATTCTCTTTTTTGATACGTTTACTGAATAGGAAGTGATGTTCACGATGTCATTTAAAGTATATTTTTTGTATTTTTTTTTTTTTTTTTATAACTTAAGCAAAAATGCTATTTACCTTATTAGAAAAACTAACGTCAAATTCTCTTCTCAAACGGTGGCCGTACAAGATATGTGCATGATATTTCTACAGAAGATAAAGCTTGATATAATACCTATTTCTACAACATTAACTCAAAAATCTCGTTTTTTGGTTTACGACGTTCTTGAAGTAAATGAGCGATATGTATAAAATTATAATAAAATTTGTTTGCATAAATATTAAAAAATACAGAACTGAGGTCTTTCACAAAAATGTGTAAAGTATTTAACCCGGCGTCGGCCAAGTGCAATGACCGAATTTTAAATTGCATGTAACTTTGCATCAGGTTATACGACAATGCTAAATTTTATAATAGCTGGAGTTAACAATACGTTTCTATGTTTTCTATGATATCAGTTTAGTTGTAGTGCAAACGCTTGTTGAAATATTTGAGTGACAACATCAAAATAAATCAATTTGACTCAAGCTGACTGTCTGTGTTATGATTTCGCGTCAAGTAAATAGTATAAGTAAAGTCTCTAACTTGCCACACATAGCCCCAGTAGACCTTAAAGTTGTAAAAATCAAGAATTTCTAAATTAACCCTTATAAAACCATGGGAAAAAAAGGGTAAGAAGTGGGTGTAAAGAAGAAATTGGTATTTGATAAAACTAACATATGACCGTAGATCTCAAAAATGCTAAAATTGTTAAAATCGCACTGACAGAAAATGCATAATATCAAAAGTTTGAAAAAATAAAATCGAAATTTAAATAACAAAATCAACAAAAAATTAGCAAAAAAAAAATACATCGCGAATAATTCCGCGTAATTCTTACTCCTTAGACTAAATATGGTGGAGAAAGTGAAGTGAAACATTTCCATCACACCACACTTTCAATTCATTGACGACCAAACAAGTATGTACCTCTAACAAATTTTTAGGTTATCTAATTGTCTGGGTAATAGGTAGAGCAAATTAGACATCCGTATTCTATAGAGAATACTATTCCTTCTCAACAAAAGTGTAAAACATGTCATGTCTCCAACAACAAGTCTTTAAAATTGTCAAAATCCCCCAAAATATGAGAGCAATAAGCAACACACAAGGGAAACTTTTTCACCAAAACGCTGTTATTGAGAGGTTATATCAAGTCGTATAGATGAGCAAAATGAAAAGTATTCCTTTATTCATCCTAACTTAAGATTTCGCTGAATTATTCGCGATATCATTTTTTAAATTCTTTTGTTGACTTTGTTATTTAAATTTGGATTTTTATTTTTTTTTTTTAATTTTTTGATGTCTACCATTTTTGAGGTCTACGGTCATGTGTTAGTCATATCAAATACAAACTTCCCCTCCACATTGAGAAATTATTAATTTTTCCAACTTTAAAGACTTCTAAGGGCTATGGAGGTTGGAGTGAATAATTTGATCTGCCTATTTCCAAGAAAATTATATAACGTTAAAAGTCCACAAAGAACCATATTTTCTAATGGAGAAGTTTCATTTAATTTTTTACACTATATCAAGCCTAAGGAATAAGAATTTTGCAGAATTATTCGCGATATATCTATATATATAAATATTATTTTGTTGACATGTTTAATTAAACAAATAGCTAAAAATAATTCCGAATTTTATATAAATAAGTGTCAAAGCACTATTCAGCTATAATTTATCAAAACTTTTATTAAATCTTATAATACTAATATATGAATCTACACGTCAGATAATCTCTCAGAGAGCGAATTTAACACTCTTTAACAGAAAAATCTTACCTATTCTGTTACGTTTAGATGGGCTGTAATAGAGCTAAAAATAATAGACCGATGACATTCCAAGCATAAACATTGAGTAATCCAGTTGCACTAACATTTTTTTCTTAAAACATAGTTGCATTTGAAAAGTAAGAAAATAATCGGTACTTCTCGGAAGCTGTCAAAAAATTTATTTTAAGGTTACGAAATTCTCCTAGTAATTCAAAAATCAGTAACGAAAGCAATATAAATAATTTCATTAGACTTTTTTCGCTTAAAACTTGTTACAATAAAAAAATCAAAGGAACAATTTTTATTAGACAACATTTTAAAAAAGTTTCTTTAAAAAAAGGCAACCAAAAATATGCAAAATCGTATTTTTTCCTGGGCTTCATATGAACCAAACTGTTAGTTATTTAACCGTTTCAGACAATTTTAAGAATTTTGGCATCAATTCATTACTGCATAATTCTTATTGTAGAGCAAATTTTTGCAATTTAAATATCATATTTTTTACTTAAGAGCATAATTTTACATTATTATAATAAAGGGCATAATTTTGGATTTTTACACCTAAAAGACAAATTTTGGATATATATATTTTTTTTAATGTCACATACATTTTGAAATCCGATTTCTTTATAATTTTCATCTTATAAATTGATAGAAATTTTGTAATTTCCTGATACAATGTATTAGCTTCGAATATTTTCAAGTGCAAGAAAAAGCATGAATAGTAGATAATTTAAAACAGCCGGAAAAAATGATATTTGAGGAGCATATTTTTTTAATTTTAAGGGTATATTTTCCGATTTTAAGAGCATTTTTTGTGTCCATAAAATAATTTTTAGAGCATATTAACATTGTCCTGATAATTACAAATATAGGGAAATTAGAGACTAACGTGGTATGATGAAAAACCAAAAAATAGAAAATTGTAGAATATGGAGGTTTATTTTTGCACTCATTTTTTTTATTATTTACGGCCATTATTATTTATAAAATAAACTTTTAAATTAAGTTCAAAAATTTATAATCTAAATCATTCCTCTGTATAGTTGTTCTCCATTTAATCAAATTCAAACTTCATCAAAATAATGTCTATATCGTTATATGTATAACAACGAATAAAAAATATAATAAGCACTTATCTACCTCCCCTGCGGCTTTTGCAATGTGTGTAAATAAATAACAATCGTCAAATTATAACTAAATATTAAGCTTACATTATATACATGTATATGGCATTGCCTTAAATGTAAACAGCCTTAACTCTATGAACATTAAAGTATACACTTGAAAAAAGATTATGAGAAGACCACTCAAAAAATTATATTCATCTGCAGAGATTGAAAATCACGTGTCTCGCACATCAGCGATTGTCAAAACATAGTTTAGAGCATAGATACATCTGAAAAACAAAAAAAAAGCAGTTTCTCGGGATACTATAATATTCCTAAAGAAAAAGAAATATATTGTAAAATTATCATTAAAAAATATCAACTTGGAAATAATAAAATAACTAAAAGCCTAACATCTTAAAGCAAAGAAATCATAGCATCTCTTAACATAAGAGTTTTACTATAAAACAAGACAGACATTCCTTGAACATTGAACAATTTTTCTTTTTATGTTTTATCATTTGATAAATAGTGACCGAAAAATGTAATTATTGCATTAATATATTCTAAATGATATAAAAAGGAGGTAATAATTAACTTACTGATATTTTGGTGATAAAATATATTTATTTATATTGTTCATTTAACTGATAAAACCACGATATTAGAAAATTATTGCTAAGTATTTGTAGGGATGCAGGTACCGTGAAATAACTCCCAAATGAAATAACTTCTAACGAAATTTTGCTGGGAGTTATTTCATGTCCTTTTACAATTACGAGTTATGTAATTTCTCTTGGGACTTTTTTCATTTTTATTGGCCCCTTCCTAAAAGAATTTTTCCACTGTGGCATTTAAAACACTGTGTTCTCATAGCCTCATCCCTGATATTTAAAATACCGGCTTCGCAAAATAAAGCATTTCTAAGTAAAGATGGCTTTAAAAATGTCTAAATGTCTATAAGTTTCTAATTACTCAATTCGATATTTTAAACTGGGAATTATTTCATTTTTTTTTTTTTTTTTTTTTTTTTTTTAATTTGAAACTTATTTTCTCATTATGATGAAAACTGAGAAAGAGGATAAATTGAACGTTAAAAGAACAAAAAAAAATGTCTTAAAAAATAAATTCAGAAAAAATCTAAATTTTTTTTAGCTTTAAAAGTTATTTTCTCACATTCTTGTTAGTTTTTGACATTTTTAAGTTATTATAATAAATTTATAAATAAAACATAGAACGGCTGCCAGCTAAATGACCCAATGAAAAATCGTTCAAAAAATTCACAATAAATTTGGGTTATGTTTCATATGAAAAATTACTAATTTTTTTAATTGATTTATTGTCATTTTAGAAATATAATTCCTTTTTGATTAAGCATTTTCAAATTTTAGGTGATTTTTCATTTTTATGAGATTTTTTTTAAAGAAGTAGTGTATTAAAAAATAATTATAATAGCCAATTTAGTAAGTCCATAAAATTAGTTAAGTTATTATTGATGTGGAAAATGAAGCGCTGCATGCAAAAATTTTCGTTAAATATCAATAATCTCGGTTTTTATGCGAATAAATACACGAAAATGTTTAAATTGATGATTCTGCAAAAATAAAATTAACAATAAGAAACTATTTTCTTTGTTGTTGAAATACTAACATTTTAGACTTTTTAGGGCAATTTTAAAAATAAAAAAGACTTATTTTATGCCACAAAAAATTAAAAATCACTATGATTTTTATTTCTTGTTAAAAAAAATAAAATTCAAAGACTGATTTTTATTTTTTGTGAGAGAAAATAAAAATCACAATTTGAGTCTTATTTAAAAACCCAGCAAAAAATTTGCTTTCCTGGTAAGCTAGCAGGTATAATTGGAAACAAAAATAAACTACTTATTTTTTGCCTGAATAACTAGTTATTTTTGTTCGAGTTGTCCACAAATTCATGTAGTTATTTTTTTACTCTAGGGGTACTCAAAAATATGTACCTAAACGAAAACAAAAATAAAAAAAAACAAAAAAATTTTGCCGTCAGTGAGACTCGAACTTGGACACAAACCAACCATTCGTTTTTAATGACTAACGTCTTACTCACATAGCTTCCTTACGCACATAGCTTCCTAAGCGACAAAAACTCTATTTAGTTCAAAATACCTTTTTAGACATTTTGTTATAAAAAACTAACAGCTTCAGAATGGCGTTGAACCAACAACCTTCTGGTTGTTAATCCAGCGCTCTAGCAAACTCATCCACGTGATTGCAGTATTACTGTGCTATTGTACTATTGAGAACTTATTAATATAATACAGAGTAGGCAAATAATAATGACTCCTCATTACCAAGAAACTACTTTAATAAGTAGTTGTCATTACCGACAACCAAAAAGTTTTTGCTGGGAAATTATCAATAATTTTTATTTCTGAGAAATAAAAAAAAATAAAAATCAAAAATAAAATTTTATTACATAGTAGCTTAAATAGCGTATACTCAGAACATTTTTAATTTAATTAATTTCCTTCATATTGATTTTTTTTTTCCAAAATTACACAAACGAATAATAATTATTTTTGGTTACTAATTTGACGTGAATTTTGTTACATTTTGGCTTTAAAATGTTGCAAAATAAATGAGAGCAAGAAAAGGTTGACAATCAAATTCATGATTTCGCATAAAAAAAACGCAAATAATGAACACAAAAACCACATTGAGAAGCATCATAATCCTTATATGTAAGTGTAAGTTTGTTTGTTTGTGTAATTAAACTGTTAAACCGACTTTCACGAAATATGACACACAGATAGTACTAGTGCCGAAGGTGGTTATAGACTATGTTAGATCTTGATTGGATGCCACGCCCACATTTTACGCCTACTTTTAAAAAATCAATTTTTTACATTTTGCACGCTGTCAGTAAAGCTATTTACATGAAATTTGACACACAGATAGTGCTTACACTGCATAATTTTTGAAAATGTTATGTAGAAAAAATGAGTAAATGAAGAAGAATAGTAAATGAACAAAATTTTAAAATTTTACACAGAAATACAAAAACAATTTCACAGCTTCGCGCAGTACGTTTTTATTACACTGAGACTTAGCATTTTACTTAAGGTACGGTCAGACTAGACAAATATTTGACGAAAATTATGTAATCATTAAATAAAATAATTCCTAATTTATAAAACGACAAACAATTTTTTTGTAAACAAATTATCAAGCAATTTTGATCAAATATTTGCCAAGTGTGAGCATACCTTTTATTGTTTCGAGCATCTTTTATATACAAAGGCCAGTTAAATATATAAACCTTTCGCTACAATTTAAAAACCTCATAACGAAAATAAAGCAATTATATAGTTTTTATGGAACAACATTCGGTGAAACAAACACAGACTAATTAAGCATAAAAATGAATATGGTACACAAAAATTATATTTGATAAAGTTGAAGGAATTGAAACTTGAATGCTGCAATTATTATAATGAAATACTCACTTTAAGAAAATATGAATAAAATACTAAACAAAAATAAATGTGTTGAAAAAAAAAGAAATAAACTTCTTTATATTAAGACAATAACAATAACAAACAATACTTTGTAAGACACTATGCCAACAAAAGAAAAATGCCTTTTTGTACATAAGAAAGACAAAAAAGTACTAGACTTGAAGAAACCACAAAAGTCTTTGATAATCGACATACTAAACCTCATATCACAAACCAAAAGAGTGGCCAAGTTCATTGTAATTTTTTTACGCATCTTTCCATTTCATTTAATCAATTTTCGTTTTTTTTTTTTTTTTTTTTTTTTTTTTTTTTTTTTTTTGTTTATCTAATGTCTTTTTCATTTATGTATGTTTTTGTATGTAATGTCCCATCGATGGATCATTTTACCATTTTGAATTTTGTTTATACATTATTTCCAAACGATAAGCTACTTTTGGGACATGTAACGTGTAATAGACCTTAAGATTTGTTTTGGTTATAGATTAAAAAAAACATATATTTATGTGCATTAGATTGCATTAAAATTTACCGACTTTTTAATTTTTAACGTAACTCCCCCTAGAATAGTTCTTTAGATTGTAAAAAATATTGTGTGAAATATGGATAAAGTTATGCCTTTTTTACAGTTTTTAGAAAAATTTAGCTACTAAATACTATGTTTTGTAAGTTAATGTTAAAAAATCGTAATTTACACATAATTATCTATCTGTTAGAGAAATGTTAAAGTTATTTCGAATTTCCCAGACCATTAAAGGTGTAAGGAGTGTACTATTTTTTTTTTTTAATTTTTTGAGAAATGTTTAAATAAAATGCTATTTTTAATTACATTATATCTATAATTAATGAAAAATAAGTTTTTGCTTCAGCAAGATAATTCAAATCTCTTTCCATGCTTTGTTAAAAAATGTTTATTATTTTTTAAGGCTGTTTCAAAACTCCAATTATAAACTTTTAACAAATTTCAAAAATGTTGAAATAATAAGTATGTACTTTTATTGACAACATTACAGGAAATAAAATTAAAAAAGAATTACGTCAATACCACATATAACTAAGCCGTACCTGTGATTTGAAATCTGTGAATTTCGGCAAAAAGACATTTTTTCAGACTAAATAAAATTATTACATTTCAGGATATACAATCTGAATTTTTTAACAAAATTGGACAAGGATAACCTTTAAAACACGAATGTCAAATGTAAATATTACGTCGATTACGTAATGTTAACTGAACTTTAATTGTTAAAGCAACCTATAAATAAACTTATATTATGAATATCAACTTTTTCTGTTGATAAAAAGTTATCGAAAATATTTTGAAAGCTCAGCAACTGAAATAAAAGTAAATAAACAAATAAATAATTATTACGTTTATACGCACGATTATTGCAAAAAAATTAGCTTGCAAGTAAGTAACTCACTGTTTATGCACCAAATGCATAAAAAATATATTTCCTTATTTGTCGTTCCAGATGGAAAAATATAACTATTATCACCGAAAATTATATGAACGTAAAAGGAAGTGGCAACACCGTATGCTTTATTTGCAATTAGTTAAATTAATCACGATTACTTTTCGCGAGTTACTAACTTGCAAATAAAGTATTAACTCACAGTTTATATGGCAAAATTTTCATTTCGCAATATTTTTAATTCTGAACAAGGGGTGTGTATAAACAAAGTAAAATAAAGTAAAGAAAAACAAAATAAAAGGGAATTTGTCTGTTTTTCGTTCAAGATTCCCTTTAAACGAATTAATTGTTTTTGTTACAGATATTCCGTGATAATTTTACCAGGCTTTAACAGCTCTTAAGACAGTTCTTAACACAAAAAACCAAATACAGAAAATCACCTTGGTATCATGGATATTCCGCTTCGGTGTGGATTTTACTAGTTGGAGGGCTTCATGTATTTCTCTTTATGCTGTAGATTATCATAATGAATCCTTTCACAGAACTATATCACTTGTGAAGCTTAATCTGAATTTCAGATATGCAAAATCGCTTTTAGTTGACTCTTGGATTAATGTTCATGTTGCATCCAATTTCTTAGCCTTTGAATGAATCAATGTGCTTTTAAATATATGGAATTGGTATTTGATTTACTAGTTGTTCAAATTATTAATACTTTTACAAAAAGAAATATTAAGTTTTTATTTATTTAGTTATTTATTTATTTATTATAATTATTTTTTTTTATTTTTTTTTTTAACAAATTTTCAGCAACCAAAAATTAACTTAACAACTTAAGTTCGGTTGCCATACATAATCGACCTATTAGAATATTTTAAAGGATGACATAACGAAAACTTATTTATTTTTATCAGTTTTAGATGAAATTATCTGGACATATAGAAAATGCAGATTTGATCCTCAACTGAGCTTGGGCTCAGCATTTTTTAAACGCCCTTATTAATATGAGCAAAGTAAATTTTATTAATTAATATCATGAACAAATAAAATGACAAGTAAAATCATGTTAAACCATCAAAATTCATCACAGAAAGCATTGGATGGAAATTCAGATAAAAATAAATCATTTTTTGTTATGTTTTCCTTAAAAATTTAAATATTTTTAAATTATTCTAATTTTGACCTTCGCAATTTAAAGGTTATTCTTGTCAAATTTTGTTAAAAGCTTCAGAATTTATTTTCTGATACTAGGTTTCTCTTATTGTGTAACAATTTTGTTTAGTCTGAATACCTGTTCCAAAAGAGTTTTGAAACGTTCAAATGTGCAATACCATGTTTGACCACCCGAATGTACATATCGTCAGTGCGCTAATGAAAAGTCCTATTCAAGACAACAAAAAAAACGTTTTATTTTGTCAATTCGCCACTTTTTTCATTTTTGATTTTTGTATTTTCCGTTAAGATATTTGAACATTTTATGCTTTGAAAAAATCGATATCTTTCGAATGGCAAAAGAAATTAAAAAATCTACACATAGGATTTTTAAGAAACTTTTAATTTATTGAGATAATGGCAAACGCTTTGGTGGGTGAACGTACGACTAATTATGATACAAGATGCAATAATAAAAAATTCAAAAAATTACACAGTGGTCCCAAATAGATCTTTTTTAGAAATAATTCTGTAACTTGTGAACCGTTGGAGCTGAGGTATTTTCGAGTTGATCTGGAGGAGTACAAGCCCCTAGCGGGTCACGGGGGTTGAGGGTAGGCCTCGTATGATGGTCACCTCGGGTATGTATTTTTTTTTTTTTTAAGATTCACCAGCCCTATCCAAATTTTGTCAATTTTAAAAAATGTTGGTTAAACATAATAAACTATTTTCTGAGTCATATTTTTCATCGATGCAAATGCAAAATAGTACGTTTAAAAATGTTATTTTATACCACTCATAGCTTACACTAAATAAATATCTTCCTTTTAAAGATTTTTTTAATTTCAAATTTATTTTAAGACTCTATTTTCTGTTGAGCTCAAGGTTTGCATGTAATATTGAAAAGGTTCTAAGTAAATACTATATATAAATGCAGCGTATATTTTATGAAAAGTTTCGAAACCTATTAACATAATTTACATAAAGTTTTGCATCTACATATACGTGTAAAATTTTAATATAAAATTTAATAAAAAATTTAATATAAAACTTTAAATAGTTTATTTATTCAAAAATGGTTATGTAAGAAGTTCAAACTTGAAAATTTTTAGGTAAAAATTGCTAAATTTTTAATATATTCAGACCTTTTCTTGATCTGTATCTGTGAATATATTTTTAGAATTAAAAAAAATTATAAACTTAGTACAGTTGCTTAAGCATAAAAACGTTAATTCAGACTTTAAAAGAATTTAAGAATATAGCATATTTAAAATTTAAATCTTAAACTACTTATTTCGTAATTTTGAAAGATAATTAAAACTATGTTTTTATTTGTTTGAATGTTTTTATAGGACTATTTTATTTATTTTTTTTAATTTTTTTTTTTTTTGCAATCAATAGTATATTCTAGGGAAATATTTGCATAAGAAATTCTAAGGCAAATCATAAATAAAAGTTTTCAAGGAATAAATTTCATAACCTTCAATGATGGATAATTAACAAAGACTTAATAGCAGACCGAGAATTGTCGCCAGTGTTAATGAAAATTATTTGGTTTATTCCTTTATGTAGAAATGAATGCACGTGTGTATATGTGTGTATTTAAATTGCTAAATATACTGCTAAAATCTATAATAGATCTGAATATTTTGCTGCACGACAGGTATCATTAATAACAAACAACAGGTAATGAATTTTTTCTCTTTTTTTGTGTAAAATTTTATTGATATATTATTTAATTTTTTCCATTATTTAAAGTACTTGATTAAGTTCACCTTGAGAGTAAAGGTAGCTAAAGGTGTTAATTATGCTCTGAAATGAATTTACATACTTACACGAGCATAGTAACAAAAAATATACACATAAGCATATACATTTATGTATGTATTTATGTATGTATATGTTTAAAATAATGTGCATTACAGCATTCCGGTGGCTTACGGCGACATGTTTTACAATAGATATTGATTGAATGAAATTAAAATTTGATATATTTAACACTTTTCGCAAAACACAAATGTTTATCCCATTATTCATTTCAAAGAAATGTTCAATTGAACTTTACAATGCTCGAGTATCATAAAATGTTCAATTTTATACATTTTTATTATCCTTTTGATGAGCGCAAAACAAATACACAATGTGCACTCATTAATTTGTTTTAAAATAGTTAGTAGTCTATTGTGTTTTCATAACGAAAGGGATCTCTCGGCAAGTCTACTATGAAATTTGATTTAAAAAAATATACATACGTACATCCGTGTTTGTTAATGAAAATCAAATTAGAATATTACTGTGGCAAAAGGTGAAAACTGAATAATTCATTTTTATTAGTTTTCAGGAGACCGTTTTTTAGGTTTCAAATTGAAATTAAAGGTATAAAATTATTTGGAATATTTTTCAAACCGATATGTATATATACATTCGAAAAATTTAGCAAATAAGTAATGATGTTGTTTTTCCCTTCAAAATGGAATTTTAAAATATATCTTTAATATGTTAAATTATGTAGTTATTCATTCTATTTCCAAAATACTAATGAAAATACAATCTATGTCTTAAAAACCACACATTTCAAATAAGTATGTACATATTTAAATTCAATCATGAATTTTAATGTAGAAAATATGAAAAAAAAAATCATATTTTAATTTATACAATTTTTACATTTCGAAAAAAGTAAAATCAAAAAAAAATTATGTTTTTATGCAGATCACTATCTTCTAAAGTAATGGACAGATTTTCATGACGACATAATTTAAGTTATGTAGTTTTTCATTTTGGCCAAAGGTTTTATATAGTATATGGTATTTTAGTCTTATAAAATTAAAAAAAAAAGTAACTTTTATAACTTGTGCCAAAAAATATTTATATTTTTAATAAATTATTCTTCGGGAAGGGAAATATCATTTTAAGGAATTTATTCTTGAAAATTTTACAAACTTTCTTTTGAAAATATTACAAATTTTCTACTTTCGACGAGTATAAATTTTTATCGGGACTATTATATATCACAATATATGTCTATATTTTGTAATTTTTGTTGGAATGTTATTTAGAATTATTCATCAAGTCTAAACGTGATGCAGAATACAAGATGCAGAATACAAGATGCAGAATACAAGATAAATATTTCAAATATTTTAAAAATAATTCATTAGTTCCCTACAAGCATTTAAAAATTACGGGACTAATACATTTTGTTAAAAAAAAATAGTTTAATAATAGTTTTAAAATTTATATTAATTATTATATTTTTTTTTTACAAAAAAGTCATTGTAGTACATCATGGAAAAAAATCGAAATATTTTTTTGGTAAATATATAAAATTTTCATACTTTTGTTCCTGTTATGAGTAAAATATTAGAAAATTGTTTGGCAGCAATAATCGTCTGTCTTAAAGAAGTTTTTTAAAATTTGTTCACAAAAAATGCTCTAAAAAGGCTTCTCGATGACCAAAATTCCATGGAGAAAAATTTTTAACTATTTTTTCCTTAACAAGCTCAAAATTACGAATATTAAGATACATTTCGACTGCCAGCAAAATGATTCAATGAAAAATCGCCCAAGGCCAATAAGAAAAATCGCTCAAATTTAAAAACAAAAATTTGTAAACTCCCTTGAAAATCTGTAATATGTATATATTTACTAACAATATTAGCAGACTTTTATAAATTATTTTTAATAGCAAAAATAGCAACTTTGCTCATTCAATTTAAATTTCAGCATACAAAAAAATCAATGTCCAAAAAAATATTTTTTTTCGGTTTGTGGAAGTAAAATCCAATAAATGAACGTGAAGAAATAATACAAATATTATGTTAGTGAAAAAATGCGTCGCGCGTGTAATTTTCCTTAAATTTTAAAGGAAAGTTTTTGTGTTGTTTTTCTCTCTCACAAGTGTGTTGCATTCGCACAGAACTTGTATTTAAGGAGAGAGAAATGTTGTTGTTGTACAAAAGAGACATTCTTGCCTTTATTTGTATTTTTTGCAGTGTTGCCAGGGGTAGTGTGGAAAAACTTACAGGTTTTTGTCAAAAAAAGTTACAATTTTTCCTAAAAAGTTAAATTTCGGAATTGGGAAAAATAATGGCCAATAGGCATTTATTTTTCTATTTAAAATTTTGAAGAAAATAATGCAAATAGTTGGGTATAAATCAAGTTCACGAGCAAGCACACCTTATCTTTAAATAATGCTGGTAATTATTAAAGTAATGTAAAAATTGTTGTCCGCTCGCTTATAGTTTACGAGTTATGGTAAAGTTCTGATAAATTTTTTCTTAAAAGTAAATAAAAATACCTTTCTAGTGACATATAACATGCTCATATTCAATAAATCTTTAAGAGAAAAAAAGGTAACTTTTAGCCTTTTTTCCAAGTTATTGAACTTTGAACGCCAATTATGATTATACAATGCAACCTATGGTGCTAAAATGTTTCAATCTATTAGTTTCAAGTCTTGTGAGTTCAGATCTGTAATCTGCTTTAGAAGGTTTATATTTTTTGGTATTCAACCGGTTACAATGATACCTGGTTTTATAAATATTCCTTAAATATATGCATTTTAAAATATGTATTGCTTTTTTATATTGTTGAACAATGACAATAGTCGTCGGCACTTAAATAAGGATATGTCTTGTGCTGCTTCAGAACAAAATATCGGGCATTGTAAAGGTTAACTACCTTTATGGTTTAAAAATATTATTGTTAAAATCAAATGTAATATTCTAATTTGCTATTTTCTTAAGTGTGATAATTCATCTGAATATTTTTTATATGACGAAAACTTTACAAAATTTGTCATTTGCACAAATTTAGTTTTTAACCAGTTCAAGAGCACATTAGTTAAAGCTTCTACAGAGTCTTTCTCTAAAAACGAAAAAATGCTCTTTTATATTTTGGATTCTAATACTTTTTATGTAATTTTGTAGACCGAAATATGCATTTAATCTGCCACGAAAATAAGAAAATAACATATTTGAAATTTTGTTCTCTTCAAGAGAAGTAAATAGGTAGAGGTATTTTTTTTTTGAGAAAGTCGCAAAAAACTTCCAAATGTTGGTAAATATTTGCATGATCTATTTACGTCAATGATATAATTATTATACATAATACAAAAGTTACGAAAATGCGGTTAAAAACAAAAAATTATACATGTTGCGTGGAGCGTTGAAAAATTAGGAAAAATTTAACCAAATGGAAACACTGATTCTTTGTTTAGCCGACTAAAAAGTGTCGCACTGCCGCCACCGAAAATTTCATGTAAAACAAGATTTCGGGTATACATATGTATGTAAATGTGGTATTACATTTTTTTACAAATATATTATTTCCAACGAATTTTTAATGCAAATATATATTTTTTTAATTTTTTTACACACTTTTACCTTATTTAAACTTCCGAAACATTAATATTTTCGCAAAATGAAAAATTTTATTTTTTATAATATTTTGACATTTTATTTTTGTGAGCGGGTGCCCCGATGGTCTAGTTGGTCGTGAGCTAGTCTGTCAGTCTGGGGGTTGTGGATTCGATTCCCACCAGAGACTCTGATCTGTTTCACTACAACGAGCTAAGGTCTTCGTTACTCCGCTCGGTTAGAATTAGAATATAATTTGTAATTGTATTGTAATTATTAAATAAATAAATAAAACAAATATTTTTGTGTGTTGAATTTTAAACTAAACGAACAAAGTTGCTATAGTTCTTATTGAAAATGAAACAAAATTTAAATTATTTTCTTTTTAATTCAATAAAAAGCAAGAAAAATATAATTACTAAATATTTGTGGATGCATTTCGAACTAAAATACTAAAATTGCTTAAAATCTTTGAATATAATTGTGATGAATTTTATTTTATAATTTGTTAATATTCTTTTGAGCAATTGTGTGCACTGATACCAATAAAGAAATTTTACTAACTCAATCTTAGTTTTTTTTTTTTTTTTTTTTTTTTTTTTTACAATAGAGTTAGCCTTCCATTCTTTGTATTCCTTGGTTTTTAAAGTTTTATAAATTGATTTATTTAAAATTTTATAAATTAATTACTAAGAGCGTGTGCCAAACGGTAGCAATGTTCTAAAGAAATTAAAAATTTTCCTATGGTAAAAAAAATTTTAGAACATTGCTGTGCCAAAAGAAAACTTTCTTCAATTATACATAAATTTTGACAATTTTGAAACAAAAATTCACATAATTTCATATAACTTTTTAATATATTTTTTAAATAAAATTTATTTATATTATAAAATAATTAATTAAAAAACATTAGGATACACAAACGATTAGAAATAATTTATTATTGTTCCTTTTTATTATAAAATTTCTATACATTTGTCAAAAGTGTATGTAGTCATATAGATTAATAACTAGATATTTGTGTGAGAGAAAAAAAAACTGATCCAATTGTCAAAATCCTAATTCATGCAACAACAAAATACGTGTAGTCACACATATTTTGTTTTTGTGTTTAAAAAAAATGAGTAATTTTTTGGAAAATTTAGTGCGAAGTGGCTCTCACATAAACTTCTAGTTGTATTCTATGCCTATGGGCTATTCACCTCGTATACTTCAAACTTTTACTTTTCTACATACTTTGCTACCGTTTGGCACACACTCAAATAAATAATTACGCAATTCACATAATATGTTATTTGAGTTATTGTGTTGTATGTTATTTGAAATAACACATTATTTAACATTTTGTGGAAATTTATATGGAAATTTTAAAATAACAGATTATTAATTAAAAATTCGATTTTTCATTAAAAATCCGATTACTCACTAAAAATTTGATTTTTCGCTAGAAATTTAATTCTTCACTTGAAATCTGATTTTTTATCGAATTTTTCACCAAAAAAGTAAAAAAGTAAAAAAAGGCGATCATGCTCGATAATATGATATCTTTCACCATTGCGTTTGAGCCTCAAAATGATTTTCGATATATTCAGAAATGGCCTTATATGAAACCTATGGCCAATTATGAACTGATCCCCATAAATCCTTGGTATTATGATTTATGCTTATATATAATATAATGGTCCGATAGTAACCAATTTCAATAGGTTGTCTCGTTAAACCAAAATAGTCACATCTTCCAAATTTCATCAAATTATCTTTAAAATTACAACTTGTACTTTGTGCATATGTTATATATGGACTGACTATCAGCCAGCCGGACATCCAGGCAACCTGCCAGACGGACAGACATGGTTTAATCGACACAGAAAGTGATTACGAGCCTATTGGTATACTTCAAGGTGGGTGTTGCAATATATAAAACATACTTTTCAAAAAAAAAAAAAGATGTTCATCAACATTTTTCATTAAACACCTAAGTATTTAGAACAATAAATATAAATATATAAATAAATAAAATAATAACAAATTTGATATTTATAATATTTTATTTCATTTGAAAATATCACACTTATTCACAAAGTGAAGCAACAAAATGTTATTTTGCCTCACATACATTTATAAAAAATAAATTAAATAAAGAATTCTTTAAATTAAGCTCAAAATAATGAAATATATCGTAATTTCTCAAATTCTAACTCAAATTTAAATTTTCACTATTGAGTTCATAATGCGAACGTATTTTTTAATTTATTTTTTTATGGAAATATTTTTAAGAAATTTCCATAATCTATTTTACACAATTCAAAACAACTATTTTAAAATATTTTACAACAACAATATTTAAATTATTTTTCAAATTTTGAAAAAATTTTAATTTTATAATATGTAAATAAATTTAATTATGACTGTATATTATTTACTTACGAGAGGTGGTACATACGTTTTTTGTTTGCTTTATAAGACTGAAATCTATCAACATGCATTTCTATCAATCACTACTCATTCAGTCACTCTATAAAACAGCAATTTAGGAATCATTGCAAAAAGAAAATAATATTTTTCAAGTTTTTTCATTCATTCTATATAATTTTGGCAATTAATCTTTTAAAAAATTAAATGAAAATATTTAATAGTATGAACAATTCATATTAATGAGCCATAATAATTTAAACAGATATTAGTATTAGTATCGATTAACTAACTGTTCGAATAACTTGAAATTACTGATTTTAAAAAAACGAAGAAGGGGGGAATAACAAAAATTTTCGAACACACGACGAACATCATCACCTCCGATTTCGACGAAATTCGTTACACACACTCATTACGTCAATACAAAATTTGAAGTTCTTCAAAATATTTAAATTCATTGTAGTTTAGTTTTTATCGCGGTTCAAAATTCACTTTTTTGAAATACATGAAATTTAAATCCACATATCTTCGGACCTATATGTCCGATTTAATCAAACTTTGGCTTAAAATGATTCTTTATAAATCTAGTCTAGTATACTAAATTTTATCAAAATCGGAATTGGTGAGGTCAAAAATTACTTTTTTTCGAAAAGTTTTGTTTTTCCCATAAATCATATAATTGGTAACTAATTATTAAAAATTAACGCGTGAAGAAAGTCGCGAGTTTTCTAAATCGGCGCTTTATATACATTAGTATTAAATTAACTTTACGCATTTATTTAATATCAAATTAGTCATATAAAACCACATGACAAAGTCCCGTGTCGGGAAAATATGATAGTACTTTACTGTGCCTCCACCATCCTTTCCAAAAGAATTCCAAACACATTCCATTTTCCCTTCTATGAAAATTCTTTTAAAAGATAATCGTTTTAGAATGGCCCTTTAGTACTTATTTTTCCCGCTGGGATATTATGAGGACATTATAATTGTATTTATAAATAAGTCGGTGGTTGGAATTTAATTTTAAATGACGCATACATCGACATACACTTTTATAAGAAAAGTTGATTGTTTGCAAATGGCAGATCATATAACCACAACTAAGGAAACAAACACCTGGCAATAAGCAACGTGATATATAGATGTGAATGAGTGAATGAATAAAGAATAAATGTAAATGACAATTCGCGCATAAACTTATTATGCACTTACGTTACGTCTTCATCTCTTACGTTCATATTGTTTTAAGTTTTAATTTATATTTTTGGCACAAATAAATTGTTTTTGACATTTTCCCCTGGGGTCTTATTAAGTTATAATAATATTGTTGTCGTAGGAATTTTGTAATGTAATATTTAATGTAATGTTCAAAGACTTTCCAAAGAAGACTATAATATATATATATATATATATATATTAATCTAAAAAAAACAACTTTACCATAGAATTATTATGATGCTTGAAACATGAACAAAGGACGACATTATTGTTCATAAGAGTATCAAACAATAACTTAGTGTGCTGGAATTAAGTTTATCGTATGAAATAATTCATATAATTTCAAAATCTAATAGCACAATAGTCTAGTAATTTTAGTCTTTTCATATTTTACTTTTCACTTAGATTAAAAAAAAGAAAAGTACCAATAACACCTATATATATATATATATATAAGGTTCAAGGAGAATTATAAATTCAGAAACCAAAAATGGGCGTTATTCGACCATTTTCCGCCCATCTCCCATATAAGGTAAAATTTTTAATTAACATAACTTTTGTATAAATTTTGCTAAAAGTAAATATCGATTCCATCGAGAAATTTTGGACCACTATAATATACATTCCGTACTGATAGAGGGTATTAAAAATTCAGCTAAGCCAAATACATATAGTTGTGGAGGTTTAAAGTTGAAACTTTAAAAAAAAAAAATAATAATAATAAATAAATAAATAAAAATTGTGGTATAGATCTTCTAAATTGCTATCAACATATGTCTGCACCTTTAATATTTATCGAAATACACTGAAAAAAGTTTTTAATTATATTTTTTGCACGATTTCGTAAATAGCAAAAAATCGTTATTGGTTAAAAGTCTCAAAAAATGGTGGGTAATAACAGACATATTTTGGGACATTTTTCCGAAAAAAATAAATGTTTTGAAAGATATTGTCGTTTAAAACTTACTAATGACAATATTCATAACAACAAGTGTGATTTCATTTGTTTAAAAAAGTAAAGTTTTGCAAAATTTAAAACACGTAATTTAAAACACAATAAGTTTTACACGGAAAATAGTTTTTATTATTTTAAAATTCGAACTATAATGTGAAATAAATAAGTAAGGATGCTTTTTGAGGTAATGAAATTATTGTTTCGTCCTAAAATAAAATAAAATATTTTGACGTAAAATATAATATAAATAAAATATTTTGACGCCCTCTAAATTTTAGAATTAAGCAAACGAAAGGCTTTCATTATATTAAAAGACATGCGGAACAAAATTTGGAAATTTAGTAAAAATTTTAAAAATTTCATAAAATGTACATTACATCAACGGAACATACCTCTAACTGTTGAAAATCACTCCGTCTTTTAAATTTTGTTCTCTAACTTTAACTAACTAAACTAAATCGCGAAATTTAAAAAATTTTAAATTTAATTTTTAATTTTCTATCACCGCATAACTTTTGACCAGGTAGTAATATGGTAACTAGTTATATAACATACGAATTTTCTAAGTCTTGTCTCTCAACTGGTTAATGATTTAAGTCTAAAAGTTATAAATTGTGAGTGCAAAACTAAACTGAATCAAAAAATCCTTGAAAGTTTTAACTTAGTTTTTTTTATTTTTTTATCAATCACCATAATGATAATATTAATTAACAGAGAATAACTAATTCTGGTTTAAATTTCAATTAATCTTTTAATCAAATTAATAAGAATTATGATTGAATGTTTGCTTAAAATCAACTAAAAATTTTAGTAATTCAATTCCACAGTTAATTAAATCCTTCCAACGAAAGAATTTTATTATAGTAATTTTTTAAATAAATAATAAAACCCGAAATTTGACTGGAGGAAACTTGGCACACAAAATCTCCGATAATTACGTATAACTAAGTTTTTTGAAACCCTTGATCTCGTTCTATTAAAGATTTTCATATAACTCTATCAGAGTGCCTTTACGACCTAGGATAAGATACCAATAAAGACATTGAAGAATATTACACATGTCTGAACAAATAGTCAAAAACGATCAATATGAACTGACCTTTTACATACAAATAATCTTTCATAGAACAGCTTTCACACAAATTTGGATCTTGAAATTAAATATAACCCCCGGTATCAACGACGGAAACATCTACAAAAGCATCAAAACGACTAAAAACCTCATCATATATTTAAAATTCGTACTTACAAAATGATTATATATTAAATTCGTCTACGAAAACTGAGCAAATCCTTACAACATGTTTATATTTCATATTACAGTTTTTAAACAATAGAATGAGCCCATATAATTCAAAATGGTTGAAAATCGATTTTAAGTTATTTTATTTTCTCTTTTTTTTATTAACAAAATTTTCATTTTTCTATATATTTTTTGTCAAAAACCTTTAAACCAATTAGAAAGTTAATTACATTAATTAATAATATAATATTAAGTTATAATAATTAATAATTTTATTAAAATTTTTTTTGGAATTATTTTCTTTGTAGCTTTAAATGACTGTGGATCCTTAAGATCTTAGGTGTGTTTTTTAAAATTTTGGATTTCTTAATTATTTTGCAAGGTCTACCAAAATCCATCAACAGTTCCTGTTTTTAAAACAAATTTTAGAAATACAATACACATAAAATCGGTTTCAAAGAGTTTCGTAAATGTTTAAAATCCCTCATATTTTTAATTGTTTAAAACATTACAGTTCTATTAAAAAATATGTTTTTATTATCTAAACCCGCCATCACATTACATTAGAACAATTTTCAGTTCAAAAAATTTAAGTTTTATTGTTTACAAAATTTTCGAGAATTTTATTCATTAACTATTATTATAATTCACTAAAAAAGAAAACCTTTGTTTAAGGACTTTTAAAATAAACAAATGTATGATATCCTTAACTAAAATCAGTTGTCTCATCAATATCTCAATAACAATATGTCAAAAAATTGTTTCTGTAATGATCAAAAAATGATTATTTCAACTTTATTTTACAAAATTATCAAATATTTTGCCAGACCTAAGTGATCGGAATAGCAGATTTGAGCCCTCATACAAAGCAATATTAATGTTGAAAGTTTTAATTTTTTGCGAAAATAATTTTCTTATCAAGATGCAAGTTTTAAATGAAGATAGGACGGACTGATCTAGGTGGAGTTGCAGACCTCATACAAAGTAAACCTTAAATATAACACATTTAATGAAATTTTAGAGTAAAAGTCTTAAGATTGTAGGGAATATCTTTCCTATAAAAACTTGCAATTTAGGTGAAAGTTTGTTATCCCATCAATAAATTAAACTAGTTGTTTACAGCGTTACCGCTTGGCGAATTTAGTTTCCACTTTTTAGCCTATTTTTTAAAATGGAACCAAGTCGCCAGACTTTTTAAAATTTTGTGCTAAATGACGAGAAACTAAGTTATTTTAAATACTATTCCAAAGAAGAAATTAATTATTTTGAGATTGTTTCGCAATATAGTAACGTAAAAAAGAAACCGAAGAATTTATAAATGAAGTGAAACTGCAAAAAACTAAAGTTAATGATAAAGTTTATGAAAACTATTTAAAATTTCAAATGCCGAATCTTTTTGTACCGGATTGGGAAAATTAAAGAATATTTTTGATGAGTACTTATATCCTTATTTGTACTTTTACTTTGGCTCATAGCAGTGCCTCGACGGAGCTTTTTTTTTCAAAATTATCACTAATGAAAAATAAATTGTCCAATATACTGAAGGACTGAATCCATGTTTTCAGTCCCAAATTTGTTAGACGGCGATTTGAAGGACACTAGAGTCCGAGTGAAGACCTTGCATAAAAGTACAGAAGTTTACTAATAAAAATATAATTTTATGTTAACTATTTTTATGAATAAATTTATATTTTGGCAATAATGAAAATTATTATAAATAAATTATTTTTTTTCAATAAAATTGAATTTAGTAGTTTTTCTTAAAATACAATATTTCTTGTTTTTGTTTTTATCAAATAAACAAGTTTTGAGGAGGTTTTTGAGGTACTGAAGCAGCTGCCCTTTTTTCCAAAAATACCCTTTTTTGTACACTTGTTTTAAATTCTCAACGGTAACGTTGGTTGTTCGCTTTTTTTATTTCAAAATTATATAAAGAAAATTATAAATTTTAGTTGAAATATTATTAATTTTAGATTTAAAAATATATAAAAAATTAGTCAAGTGAAAGACCTGAAAAGGATAAAACTTTTTATGTACAGAGTATTAAATCGTTCCAAAAATTACGAAACTTTGGAGCTTAAATTTCGCAAATATCCACTCCAGGACGGACTCCAGGAAGAGTATATAATTTTTGTCTTTCAAGAAGCAATAAAAAAGACTATGAACGAATAGAAATACAGGTTGAATGCTACGAGGAAAGAAACACTCTTATTGGGGCAAAATGTTGAAATATTATTGTCATTCGCTATGATGGGTGTTGATAAGCCTAAAAACTTTTGGGCGAATTAATATTTTGTGGGAATGCTAAAATTATGTTGTATTATTATTGAATCCAGACAGAGTATGGCTGAGACCTTCCAAAGCCATTAGAATTTATAAAAAGAGATATTCATACATTCATATTTAGAATATATTCTTAAATAAAGACATATACTAAAAAAAATAGAATAGATGTACAACAATATTTCGTTTAATAAAAATAAGAAAGTGGCTAAGAGGTATTACAAGACCATAATTAACTAAAAAACGCAACATTAGTGAAGTACACAAAATTCCAATTGACTATGACTTTAATTTATAAATTTATTTGATAAAAAAAGTTCTTCAGGCAGTTATACCTGTTAGCTGCTGCCATATTAAATTTTAAATCCTAAAATTTTGTAATTTTTTTTAGCCGTTTTATAAATGTAAAATGAATTTTTTGACACGGAAATTTTTCTGTTTAGTTTTTTTTTTTTTTTTTTTGTGTTATATATTAATAAATATATTAGTGAACATATTCGTATTAAAAAATATTAAATTAGCTGAAAATTATATATGTTACTGAGTGGTATCAAAACCGGTACATATAAAGAATTAAATATTACTTACACGACACATTTGTATTGGAATGGTAATTCAATTGCACAAATAGTAAAAACACTTACCTTAAAATTAATCAAATATAGACAAAAATAAATATGAACACTCAACCGCATAAATGAAGAAAATGTTGTAATTTAAATCCAGATTATTGAATTCCCCCTCGTAAGTTTATCTCAGTATGGCTGAATTAAAGAAACAAAAGAAATACACACATACGTATAATGAAATAGTATTCTTTCTTGTTCCTTCAAATAAAGCTCATTTAAATAAATGTATTGGAGATTGGTAAAAATAAAACACTAATTTTCAATAAACACTTTATAAATAAACTTTAAACAAATTTTTACGTATCATATCAAAAATTTTTATCTTCATTGGGATAAATACATTTGCATCTAAAATATATACATATGTATGCATATGTTTATGTATGTACATTAGCCTGCATCAAAAATTTACCGACTTTTGAAATTTAAACAAAACTCCCCCCTAGAATCGTTCATTAGGTTGTAAAAAGATACTGTGTGAAATCGCATATCGTTAACCCGTACCGCATCGGACCTGAAATTTTTATGGTGCGTTTATATATATGTAGAAAATATGTCTTTTTTACAGTTTTTATAAAAATTTCGCTATTAAATACTTTGCTTTGTAACAAGATGTTCAAAACTCGTAATTTAAACATAATTATCTATCTAACAAGACATAAAAAGAAAAAATCGGTTATAAAATGCTAAAGTTATTACGAATTCCCCAGACCATTAATGTGTTTTAGACCACTTGTGTAAGAAGTGTACAAAATTTTTTTTTTTTAATTCTTTAAGAAATGTTAAAATGAAATGCTATTTTTAATTAAATTTGAACCATAATTACTGAAAAACATCTTTTTATTTCTCAAGGATAATTCAAATCCCTTTCCATGCTTGGTTAAATAATTTTGACTTTTTTAAGACTGTTTCAATACTTTAATTTTAATTTTAAACTTTTAAAAATTTTGTTAAACAAATTTTAAAAACGTTCTAATAGAACTGTGAAAGTTTATAGACAACACTATAGGAAATAAAATTAGAATGTAATTAGATCAATAACTTGTATGACTAAGCCGCAACTGCGATTTGAATTTTGCGGGTTTCGGCAAAAAGGCCTTTTTGCGGTTTTTTTTTAGTTATGAAGTATATTTTTTTTAGATCTCATATACAGAATTAACAGAATTATTACAGAATAAGATAAAACATATCTCAAAAACAGATTCTGAAGTTTTTAGGAAAATTGGACAAGAATTTTTAAAACCAGAAGGTCAAAGGTCAAAATTTAGAATATTTGAAAGTTTTAAGAAAAAAATATGGAAAACTTATTTATTTTTATCTTGATTTCGATAAAATGTTATGGAAATTTAACCCTCAACTGATCTTGGGATCAGCATTTTTTTAAACGTACCCATTCTTAAATATTTGTAAATTAAATTTAATTAATTAATATCATGGGCAAATAAAATGATAATTATCTCATTCTGACAAGCAGAGTCATGTTAAACCATCAAAATTCCTTACAGAAATCAATGCACTGTAAATAATTTTTCGTCGTGGTTTTCACACGACAACATTTCTCAAAAAATTTAAATTTGTTTTTGTACACTCCTTACACAATTGGTCTAAAACACATTAATTTTTTCTTTTTATGTATTGTTAGATTGATAATCATGTGTTCATTTCCAGTTTTTAACACATTGTTACAAAGCAAAGTATTTAATAGCTAAATTTTTGTAAAAATTGATAAAATGCTATATTTCCCCATATAAACGCACAATGCAAACTTCAGATCTAATGCGGCACGGGTTAACGATATGCGATTTCACTAATATTTCACACAATATCTTTAATTAATAATTCTATGGGAGTTACAGTTAAATTTCAAAAGTCGGTAAATTTTGGTGCAGTCTAATGATATGTATGTATATATGTATATATATATATATATATATATATATATATATATATATATATATATATAAATATATGTATGTATATATGTATGTATGTATGCATGTATGTATTTATGTCTCACGCATGAAAATTTGTTGTTGAAGTGTTTGCTTTTTGTATTTTTATTTATAAATTCATTTGTTAAATTTTAATTGAACTGCACTTTTATTCTCAATATAGTTATACATATTTTTTGAAGTTCTAAAAATGTTTCTTTCTCTTAAATTTTACTTTAACATATGTAAGTTGAAGTTAGCAGTAATTTGTATTTATAATATAAAATAGGAACAAATCATTTTATTAATTTTTAACTAATCGAACTGTTTGAGAAGTTTGCAAATTTTTTAAAAAATAATTATAAACATTTCTTTTAAATGTACACAATTTTTTTAGTAGCGTAAAAATGTTTCCATGCGTTGTAGAGAAGAATCTATCCGTTATGTGGAAATTCTCGTTTCTAACTAAGCGCCAAATGCAATGTGTACGCACTTTTATTTCAAGTAAAAATTCCCCCGTTATTGAGGGTATTGGCTGTGAAAATATCCCAAAATAATACAAATTTGAACCCAAAACAATAAATAGTATACGTTTTAAGTTAACAGCTGGCATGGCGGCATATTACAAATATAGAGCGCAAGCGTCAAAATACCATATTTATTCTACCTTTGTTAGCGCCAAACACTTGAGAGTTATATTCTCTTTATAATTTTATAATTTTGTCTTTCAATTTTATGTATTTAATGTTATTTTTTCTTTTTATTTCACATTTTATCTTCAAAATACCAAATACCATTTAGTGGAATTTTAAATTTTTTTCATAAATAACCAATATTTTATTCAAATAGCAATGTTTATATGTAACAACTTTTTTTACCTATTTCGTCAAAACAATAGATATGTTCGGGTACTTTCGATCAACTTTTTTGGATAGTTGAAATATGTAAAAATATGATTGTAAACAATAAATTACATGCTGTTACAAAATGACACTTTATTATTTTCATTCCGAACACGATCTAATATGGGCTGAAGATTTTCTTGAGTACATTACAAACCAATTTCAAAAATTTCGAAACATTTTCTAAATTTTCAAATTTTCCGGAAAAAAGTTTAGATTTTCTAATTGATTTAGAAACAGAATAACGTTTCTATTTAACTGCAGTACATATTATAAAATCTTTTATATATGTGTATATATATTTCAAATAAGTAATGACTTTCATTTTTTTTTTTCTTTCTTTTTCAAAATTTTGATCTTGTAATTTTCTTTAAGACTATATATATATTCGTTTATAAGGTTTTAAATGCTATTTTATTTAGAATAAAACGAGATATCAATCTTTAAAATCACTTACTTAAAAAGGTATTTGACATTTTCTTAAGTTTCTCAATAAATTGCTCATTTTATTTTATGTTTCATTTGCTGCATATAACTTACTAGAACTTTCCCGTATAAATGCATCTCTAATTCTGATCTAGCTTTCAACTTTTATGTTTTCATCAAATATTGAAAGCAAATTTTTAAACAAAATCAATTTTTTTTTTCTCTAAAAGCCTATACTTACTAATGTAATTAATGTTCTAATTGGTTTTAATTTGACAAAACTCTACAGCTCTTTAAAAAATAAATAAATACATAAATAAATAAGGAAAAAATATTTAGAAACAAACTGGATTCAAAATTAGGCTTTTTATTACCTATTTAGTGTTCCCATCAAGGTTTACATCAATAAATTTTCTGAAGGAGATTTATATATAAAGTGTAAATAGAAAGAGAGTAAGTTCGTATTGATTACTTTTACCATTTCTTCAGATAGGCCGTTACATGTTGTTCATCAATGTTTGACATTTGAGAAGGGGCTTGATTTCAAATAATTCTCAATTTATACATACATACACACTATGTAAAATAGACCGATTTGATATTAAATTGAGAATAATTTGAAATCAAGCCTTCAATGATTTTGTTCACCGGCTGTTTCTGGTAAATGTTGCTAAAACAATAATATGAGTGCAGAAATTAGGTCGATCGGTCGTAAACCAATCAGTCGGCTCTGACTTTTGTCCTAAAACAGTTCTTCAAAGCAGAGACATAACTATTATAAGATTTATGTAAAAACATTGAGTCATAACTAGGCTTTGTGGTTTCCCGCAATATCTCTTTTCCCGAGAAAGGGAAAAGAAATATTGAAATAATATAATATAATATAATATAATATAATATAATATAATATGATATAATAAAATATAATATAATATAATATAATATAATATAATATAACATAATATAATATAATATAATATAATATAATATAATATAATATAATATAATATAATATAATATGATATAATATAATATAATATAATATAATATAATATAATATAATATAATATAATATGATATAATATAATATAATATAATATAATTATAATATAATATAATATAATATAATATAATATAATATAATATAATATAATATAATATAATATAATATAATATCATATGATATAATATAATATAATATAATATAATATAATATAATATAATATAATATAATATAATATAATATAATATAATATAATATAATATAATATAATAATATAATATAATATAATATAATATAATATAATATAATATAATATAATATAATATAATATAATATAATATAATATAATATGATATAATATAATATAATATAATATAATATAATATAATATAATATAATATAATATAATATAATATAATATAACATAATATAATATAATATAATATAATATAATATAATATAATATAATATAATATAATATAATATAATATAATATAATATAATATAATATAATATAATATAATATAATATGATATAATATAATATAATATAATATAATATAATATAATATAATATAATATAATATAACATAATATAATATGATATAATATAATATAATATAATATAATATAATATAATATAATATAATATAATATAATATGATATAATATAATATAATATGATATAATATAATATAATATAATATAATATAATATAATATAATATAATATAATATAATATAATATAATATAATATAATATAATAT